>OZ022595.1:9070946-9118446 GCA_963669155.1 Arbacia lixula | reverse complement strand
TGAGACAATATCATACTGCATTGTGTTTATATTTAACCCCTCCTCTGCAAAACAAAATACCAGTCTATGGGATTTGTGGGTATTTCGTGTGAAACTATAGCCTACATACGTGTTATGTAAATACTAGAAGTTCAAACAGCTTTTTGTCCTGTCTATTCTCGTGACTTCTCTATTAGATTATCTTAGTTTAAAAGAAATCAGAGGCAGTGTTACTAAACCATGCATGTTATTAATGTGCCGAGCGGGGTATCAAGTAAAGCGGGGAAATTTGAACACTGCACATCATTCTATTACCATGTTTAGCAATGCTGAATTATGCATTTCAAAAGTGGACATTGAAGCTGAAATCAAATCCAAATCTCAAATTCATTGCTTCCTTATCTTCATTCGATCAATAGTTGACTCCCCCATGGGTTTACGTGTTGTTCATTGGTCTTTTGTTTTTCAGCCTTGCATCTCGCTGCGAGACGGTTATCAGATGGAAGCCCAAATAGCATCAGAAGCCGCGCGAGATCAAGATGCCTCCACACCTTGGTATGCGATGCAAATTGGAACCCGATGAAAAACACGCCAAAGTTCACGAACTCCGTCCAGGCAGCAGCCTTCACTGTCCCGGTCAGGTGATAAGAAACCGCGGCGCTGCGTGCTTTTCGGCGTTGAAAGGCGTTTTAGGCTCGATCCGTAATTGTTTCCGGCTGAAGATTACACGGGTCGATGGGACATGAAAGATGTGTTCATGCTTTTATTGTTTTACGTGTAGGAATGTTGAACAAATGAATTCACTCCGACACTATTAAATGTTTCTCTTTACAATATAGGTTATGACTCTTCTCTCCTCTTTACACCTTTTTTTCTTTATTCTCTCTAGCTGTTTTTGATCTCCCTGTAAATGCCTTTTTTTAACACTGTGTATTATCACACCAATACTATATATCCTTGAGATATATCAATTTATGATAATATATGTATTCATTCCATTTAATTGTAAAATAATTATTTGTTTGTGTCAATTGTTGCTTTGACAAATTCAGCTGAAAGTGCTATCCAAGAAAAAAAAATTGAACAAAAAAATATGATTACGGAATTATCGTCATCCTTTATTTAGGTGTTGTGATAAACGTAACTTTTTCCTCGGCATTAAAGTTTGTATTATTCTCAATTTTAAACTGAACAAGGTTCAATACGACATCATCAATATTCTGAATGTTTCATTGATAAGATCGATCGGAAAAGATAAATCATTTAACATAATTATAATTATAATGGCAGTGGCCATCCTTATGTCCTGAAGTTTCACTTAATTTCATGTCACTGTTTAACTAAACAGCGAAGTATTTCAGTCACGAAGATTGCTCTCCCATGGAGCCCTGTGTCATTATTGTCATTATCATTATTGTCATCCTCAACATCATCAGTATCCTCATTAGTATCTGGTCCTAGACTGCGTCGCGAGCTTTAAAACAATAGAGAAATGAAACACGACATGAAAAAACTACGGTGGGCCCTTTTGGCATATTTTGTGTCGATGAAGTACCTTCGTTTTGTTTTTTTATAAAAATCATGATTAAGCCACAAAACAGCACTGGAAGCGAAGTCATTCGTCATTCTACTTACAACTTGATTAATATTCATCGAACAACAAAGAGAAGCTCTAAGAAAGAAGTGTGTAATGCGTGCACGCTGCAATTACACGTGAGCAATTCATGCGGAATATGAATCCAAGCCATGTATAATTGCGTGCATTATCCATAAAGCGCGCTGTCTTCAGACGAGATTCTTCTTTTGTTACTATCGACTGGCGACTTGATATCGTTATGTCGTCAGTGATTCATCTGCGATCGGATCCAATGAAAACAAAATCTCCCCCGGCGTGGAATTCGAACATCTTAAAATAATAACTCCGCCGATGATAAAACATAGTTACGATGGGAAATGAAAACAGCAATCTGTATGAGATTAGGAAACACGCGGTCTGTAAATCAGTCTAATTAAGTATCGAACGGTAGCGATCGATATCAAGGAGTCACGGAATGACTGGGAGGGGAATTCTGTGATCGGATGAGGCCTTGTTTTCTTGGTCACGTGATCACCATGATCACGTGGTGTGCAACTTTTTCCCAAACGCGTAGATTTGTACGGCGATGTTTATCCAATCTATGATAAAGATCATTTCGTAAATCCGGGGGTGCTAAAATTATGAGGTAAGTACATGAAGTATAAGCATGCACTAGGCAATAGTGACAATATACAGAGCAAATAACGCCTTGAGGTTATACATAACAAACCAAAACGGCATCATACTAAACTTTATCGAATAAGGTGAAAATGATAGTTAATAAACTGAGCTCATTGCATTATTTAAAAAGGATAAGTGTTCGCAAATTCATAGGTTAATTAAAAAGAAGTTAAATGGAAAATAAACAAATAAATGCATTTTTCTCATTCTATCAAATACCGTTTACGCCAAGCTTGGCATTATTCGAAACGGTATTTCCTCGATAAAGACCCCTCCCTTAAAGGTCAACAACCTAACTTATTTTAAGTTGATCATATCAAGAATGGCCATTCCGCAGCGGGTCAGCTATCAACAAGGCAGGGTAATCAGCTTTAACGTGGTTAACTACCTAATCTCTATTTAATCCCTCCTTAATCCCTGCTCACGTTGTAAGCGAAGAGCGGGGTGAGTCGAGGTGAGATTACGAATCGGTCCAGGGGCTCAGCCATTTTCCCTCTTTATTCACGATTGCTTAATTTTGATGCTTACATTCGCAGATTAGATTTCCACCTGTCGTTTTGACTTCCTGACGTTCCGACTGGAATTGCCAATCGTTGCAAAATGTCTTTAGCCTTAAAGGAACCCTTCGTGAACTTACAGAAAGCCGTGCGAATTTGAAGAAGACAATCTATCTTGTCGTGTTACTCTAACATAATCACCATCTCAATATTTGAAACTCCCTTCCTCCATTGATTATTGAAATGCATTTGTGGACTCTCTGCTTGTTGGTAATTTGGGTGAATTTTGTGGTATCGCGTTTCAACGTTTGTTGTTTTTAAACTTGAAATGGATTTGCAGATTTGCTGAAACAAATTGCCCTGTTTCAATGAAATGAAATGAAATGGAAATGATTTGAGAAATTCTTACGTTCTATTAGAGTGAACTGAGAAATAAAATGGTTAATAATCATGATCTAATGAAATTTTAATGATATTTAATTCAACACTTATTTTAATCAATTTTCAAGGCAGGAATTCGGTTAACGAAAAACAAAACAATTGCGACAGTGTTTTTTTTTTAATATGGTCTTTAATGTCGTTTTAAGATAGCAAACAAAATCTTTTCCGCCACAAACTGCTCGATGGATTATCCCTGGATCAAGACGTAGAGTCGATTCTAAGATGCCGGTCGTTCCTTCCACCAAGCAGGTGCACAAGGTCATTGCTCCAGACGTGACCGGCTCTGCTCCATCCAACCCCCGCCCCCGACGACGAGCAGGGAGCAAAACATGGAAAGGAGTCGCTTGATGCGTTTTGGCAAATAATAAATATTAAATAATGCAAATGTTGTGCATTCAAAGTTATAATGCATGTTTTCATGGATTAAAAACCTGACATTTAAAAGTAAGGGATATAAGAGGATGTGATGACCGTCCGTGATCTTAGTAGAACAGTCTTCCAGGCATCAGGAAAGCCCGGATTTTGTTGTTTACAAGGATTTTTTTCCCATTTTAAGATGATTCCTGCCTGTATCTAGGGCCCTCAGTGACAGCACTTTTATAACTGAAGAGGCCACCCTGCTTAAACAAAACTGGAAATAAGTAGATATTCCGAAATCAAACTAGAATGGCGCCCATGTCCATGTCAAAATCATGAATATGTCGTCATTGCCACTACAATATACGACTCACCTTTAACGTATGTAAGCAGCATTTCGCCTTGTTATTTACTGGCGCGGCGGTGCGAGGTCGGGCAAAGAGCCTGTACTTTGTGTTCATACATGTTCAAACTGTGACTCCTCGTACACATTTTTACAGACTACCTGCTGCCCCCCCCCCCCCACACACACACACACGCACACCCCTCCCTCTTCATTGTTGGATGCATCGGTGCTTGTTAATTAATTTCTTCCTGTACGTCATATAATTGTTTTATTATAATAGTTGATGAAGTTCAATTTAGTGTTTGTGCATGCTATGTGTGTGTGTGTATGTGCGCGCGTGTGTGTGTGTGTGTTAAGGGGCGTTGTTGCACCTATGCCTACCCTCTAACGCGTTCCACTTAATAAAAATTGTGACCATTTGTCACCTTTGGCACTCAGAACTTTCGCTACTGGAACAGATGGTCGGATCATTAACACCAAGCCCATATGAAAGTCATCAATAACTCCCCTTTCCTCTTTTTTTTTCTCTCTCTTCGTCTCTCTCCATCACTCTCTCACCCTCTCTCTCTCTCTCTCTCTCTCTCTCTCTCTCTCTTTCCATCTCTTTCCCTTCTATCTCCCCTTCTTTCTTCTTTCTCTTGATTCCACTCCATCTTTCTCACCTCCCTCCCATCCCTAAGTTTAAGCGAGTTTTAATAAGAAGTAGTTAAGAAGTTAATAAGAAGTTTACAAGTCTCCCCCTTCTCTCTGTTTTCTCTCCTCCTCTCTCTCTCCCTTTCTATATTTCTCCCCATACCCTCAGCTTCCCTATCAAGAGATTTAGTGAGCTTCAAGAAGAACTTTATAAGTCTCCAAGAGCTCCCCTGTCTCCTCTCTTTTTTCTCGCCCCCTCTCTCCCCATCCCTCTCTCCTACTCCATCGTCTCCATTCCTTTATCAAACATTTTAGTGAGTTTTAAGAAGAAATTCACTTGTCCTAGGCCCTCTCACCTTTCCTCCCTCTCTCCCATTCCCTATCCTCCCTCCATATCCTCTCCGCCTCTCTATCAAACATCTTAGCAAGTTCTAAGAAGAAATTTACAAGTCTCTCGTGAGTGTTCCTCAAGGCTCTAGGTCTGGCAGGTTTGGGTTCACTTACTCCATCAAGGGCACGAGCTCCCCCGTGTGGTATCTCACTTTTCTTCTACCCTACTTTCCTTTCAATCTCCTTTATCAAAAACTTGGCAACATTTTGGTTATTGTACTTCATTTGTTTTCGTTTTTCTACATGTTCTATAAAAAAAAATGTACCAAGGACACGTTCGTCCTCTCCCTGGCACGGCGCATCTTTATTTTCCAATCGATTTGAGAGGCAAAACTGTATTTTTTCCGTTTTAACAGATTGTGGACAGTTTTACCATTCTCATTATTCCCTTTATCAAACGTGATGGCGGTAAATCAAATGTAGCCACGTGGTCTCGTATGTGGCGGTCATTCGATGTACACTTTGAATCGGTCATACTTTTTTCCATATTTATTCTGCATTATAATGTGCTCTACGCTTATCCAGTATTCCACTCACAGACTGCAATTTTATGTTTGTTTTCAAAGACACATTATATCATCCATAACTTGAGAGCATTTCCGTGTTATTGTGGTTTGAGTGTGCGTGTGTTTAATAGATTCACCATCAGGCCGATATGTTTTGTAACAACAAATTAATGATAAACCATTTTTTCAAAAAGGAACGTCACGTAAGATTTCAAACTTGACCATAATAAACATGTTATTGAAATTATGTCTACTCCTCGAAATTTACATGTGTGGCATTAATCTGACCTCGCTTTGCAGGAATAATAGCAGTATATGGGGGCGTTTTATGACCACGATGGGACCCGTAATAATTCAACTGCTTCCGCGGGCGTATGTACTTTAAGGGTACGTTGGGGATGTTTTTAAGGGTTTCCTAGGTAACTTTTTATTACATTTTGGATATAAAAACAACGCAATACATGTACATGTAGTAGAATGACAGTGATCCTATTATATCACAGCCTGAGCTTCATGACAGAGATTCATGATCGAGTTGCCAATTTGCATTAAAAAAATAATGATCTTCGTATCGATTAGTTTTGTTCAGATATACATACACATATTGATTCCTGCCATTGTAATATTTAGTTACCGTGGTTACGTCAGCCGGAAACTCGCTTGAGTTTGTCGATGACTACATATATTGTTGTTCCGGATACGATGAAGGTGCTTTCCGTGGCTCCTGCAATTTAACGGGTAGCCTTGCTCTCAGGCTTTTGGACATTTCCGATCCAAAATGAAAAATAGAGTTTAGTACTCTAAGACTAGTCATTGCGCCATTCTCCTCTTTTCTCTGTCCGTCCCCAGCAGAAGAAGATATAGAGGATGATTAGTCAGCCCCTTTTATGGAATGGTTATGTTTCTGAAATCCCAACAGCCTGGAAGGTAAGCTACGGGACGGGTCGAGTGTCATGAGGGAGAGGGGGGGGGGGGTACTAGGTGACACGAGGGAGGGGCGTTGTACTGAATGAGGAATGATGGTGTGACCTGCCTTGCCCCCCGTCTCCCGGTGTCACGGTTACGACCAGTCATGGACCACAAAGTGTCTGTCTGTCTGTCTGTCTGTCTGTCTATCAGTCTATGTCACCTCCCAACATCTGGCTCTCAGGGGCAGCTTGAAACCATGCCTAGAGAGAATGTGGAAGGTGTGGTGGAAGGGCGGGGCAGGGGGGGGGGGGGGCGGGGGGCAAAGGAAACATGAATGTGACATCGATAGTTGTGTTGTTGCTGACGATCGTGGTGGTGATGACAATAATGATTATGAACAATTATCATCATACATCTTTGGTTATTCCAGTGATGGTTTTGGTGTTGGAATGATTGTAATGGAGATTATCAGTAGGTCGACACTCCGTATTGTTGTGAATGGGGGAAGAGAAATGACTTCTTCTCCACAACTGGTGGGAGTGGGGGATGACAACTAACTACTATACAACATTATGATGATAATGCTGATGAAGATTATGATATTAACCTTCTCGGTAGCAACCAATGGTAGCCCAATCCAATCACAACGCAGTTCATCACCTATGGGACTGATGGGGTGAATAGTGATTATGAACATAGTCATGCCAATAATGGGGTTGATGTTTGATACGATATAAATGGTGATGAAGAAACGGTCAATATCACTGATGACGTTGACACTGCTGCTGTTGACAATTATAAAAGAAGTGAGTAGTGACTATGACGCTATGATAATGATGGTGCTGATGAAGGTCATGCTTATGTGCTAGTTCTGTAGCAGTTATTGATCTTCTCACTGAAAACATTATGTCAACGATGATGGTGGTGTTCGGAGCGATAAAGGATTTTAGAATAATAGGTATCGAATTGCTTTGTCCACCATGATAAATTGCGGGTTCATGTACACTGACTTTATCAGATTGTCTACCCTTCCGTAGAGCATGTACATCATTTCCCTGGGATATCAATTTCCATCAAATCTGGTTCAAGTGTAAACACCACTTAAATAATGACATTGGGGAACTTTCTTCTCAGGCACAGCTAAGGTTATTGTTTTAGTTCACAGTGATTGATGTTATCGTTATTTTCTTATTAAGTTTTTGGAAAACTAGGACAGATTTTCAATCTTTTATGAGTGTTTGTGTGGGTTGTGGGTCTATACAGGAGGAGTGAAATCGTAACAATTTGCAACTGTAGCTGTTAAAATCGTTCACACATAATCTTGACCTATTAGGGGGTGCTTTTGTAACCGCAATGATTGATGTGGTCATTATTTTTCATTAATTGTTGGAACACTAGGACGCATTTTGTGCGCCTGCTTCGCCTTTCAAACAAATGGGTTCCACACAGGGTGAGTTGACCTCAATATCATTTTTTTGCAGGTCACGGGCCTTTGTGGGTTTTCTCTCTCTCTCTCCCCCCCACTCTCACTCTCTCTCTCTCTCTCTCTCTCTCTGTTTCTCTTTTCTATCTCTCTCTCTCTCTCTCTTTCTCTCTGGTTCTACCTCTTTCTCCCTCCCTCCTCCTTTCTCTTTCTAGCTCTGTCTCTCTGTCTCTCTCTCTCTCTCTCTCTCTCTCTCTCTCTCCCTCTCTTTCTCTCTCTCTCTTTCTCTCTCTCTCTTTCTCTCTCTCTCTCTCTCTTTGTCTGACCATGGACCCTATGGTCCATGGTCTCTGTACCCCCCCCTCTCTCTCTCTCTCTCTCTCTCTCTCTCTCTCCGTCCGTCCGTCTCTCTTTGTACATTTTTTCTTTCTTTCTTTCTCTCTCCTCTTCCTCTCTGCCCCTCCCTCTCTCAGAGTTTCAGAGAGGATAACACTATACACTTATCTGTGTCCCGCAACAGTGATAGACATTGGCCAAGTTTTCTGAATAGATGAATGCTCCTTTAACATGACAATTGCGTCTTAACACACATATGACGTTGACTAGCCTTCCATCTAAATGCTCTCCTCTCCACAATTAAGACGAATAAGCCAGGAACAGACCACAACGTCAACCCGGTCTGGAACAAAGGATACTCCAGCTTAGCCTGATGTCCAGGCTGTTAAATATATCAATCAAAACCACAATATTCAAAAAACGGATCTGGCTATAGTAGACTAATGATATTCAATTCTTACCCAGGCTCGACGAATAGAAATAACTAGGAGAATAGAATAATGTCTTGTGAGTACTAAACGTTATATATTCAATTTGAAGAAATATCACAAAGGCTGAAAGCCATACTAACTAGACTTCCGTTTATCTGTCATCTCTTCTCCAACGATAAGCAGTATATAGGCTCCCATCATTCACGACGTCACGTATCCTAATGATCAATTCTAACACTAAACCCTAACCCAGCTGGCAGATTGCTGAATATTCATGAGTAGGCTAATGCATATTAATAAGTTGATCCAGGATGTGAATATTTAGAGTGCTTATACTCTCCAATACAGGCTGAGTTATGAGAAAGAAACACACAACGCAGTCTGAATATTATATTATGCTATTCCTGTTGGACTTGGTCGTCCAGAGTGACCCGGTCGGTCCCAAGCCGAGCATTCCAAGCTGTCAGAGTGACGGCCGAGTCAAAGGGAGAGGGTCAGGTTTGAGGGCGTGTTTGATGGCTTCCATCCACCCGCTTTGTGACCCTATAAACCTGTCTCCTTCTGCTGCTCCAGCTCGCTGGGAACCTCTCCTCCTCCTCCGCTTCTGGGCCACGGCTCTGGTGTGGGGAATGGAGAGAGAAGATGGAGGAGGGAGAGAGGGAGATGGAGGGGAAGAAGGAGAGGAAGAAGGAGAGGTTTATGAACGATGGGACGGGGTGGAGAGGGGAAAAGTGGCGGGTGGTGTAGGGTGACAAATAAGGAGAGAGAGAAGAAAGGAGAACACAGTAATATATGAAAACGCATGTGTGTGTGTGTGTGTGTGTGTGTGTGCGTTTTTTATGGTTTGTTTGATGAGAAAAAAATGAGAGGATTAGTGAGAACAGTAAAATCAATATAAAAGAAATATGTAGCATTAAATTGTGGTAAGCAGGCATTGTTTGGTGTGCTTCTGTTTGTGATGTTGTTTTTTTTTTTTGGGGGGGGGCGGGGGGAGGAGGCGGTTCGGCGTAGGAATAAGGGGCGGTAGAGAACGGCCACCAATCTGATGGATCTCAGTGAAAGATGAGAGAGATCAAGAAGAAGAGAAAAAGAACTATATAAGTGCCGCTGATTTCACGGAATGGGTCGAGAAAGATGCTGAGAAAGCACGTCTTGGGCACGCCATTAGATGAAACGTGAAGCCGCGGTGAGCGATTTAGCCGAAATTCCAAATATTGCCAACCATTTCAATAAATTTGTTGACACTCTATAAAAAGATATGATGAAAGGCATGAGATGTGCAAAACAGATTTAAGTGGAAACTGCCTATGAAGTTCTGTCAAGATAGCGGTGAGGATGATTGTGATAATCATGATAATGGCGATGGTGATCGTGACGATGACAATGACGATGAAGGAGATGACAAAAGTAAACACGGGAATGAGATAAGCATGGAGTCCTATTGCGTTTTGAGGCACGAAACGGAAGAGAGAAGAAGAAGAAGAAGAAGAAGAGGAAGAAGAAGAAGAAGAAGAAGAAGAAGAAGAAGAAGAAGAAGAAGAAGAAGAAGAAAAAAGAAGAAGGTGATGAAGAAAACGAAGAAGAAGAAGAAAAAGAAAAAGAAGAAAGAACAAAAAGAAAAAGAAGAAAGAAGAAGGGAAAGAAGGAGAAGGAGAAGAAGAAGAAGAAAAAGAAGAAGAAGAAGAAGAAGAAGAAGAAGAAGAAGAAGAAGAAGGAGAAGAAGAAGAAGAAAAAGAAAAAGAAGAAGAAGAGGGAGAAGAAGAAGAAGAAGAAGAAGAAGAAGAAGAAAAAAAAAAGAAGAAGGTGATGAAGAAAACGAAGAAGAAGAAGAAAAAGAAAAAGAAGAAAGAACAAAAAGAAAAAGAAGAAAGAAGAAGGGAAAGAAGGAGAAGGAGAAGAAGAAGAAGAAGAAGAAGAAGAAGAAGAAGAAGAAGAAGAAGAAGAAGAAGAAGAAGAAGAAGAAGAAGAAGAAGAAGAAGAAGAAGAAGAAGAAGAAGAAGAAGAAAAAGAAGAAGAAGAAAAAAGAAGAAGAAGAAGAAGAGGAAGAAGACAACAGAAAGGGCGTGCCATACACAATCTGGCGGGGGGAATGTGAGGGCTGGAGTTTCCTGAATTAGACAAAAGGTGATTCTACAAAGAATACAGATCTCCATTCCTCTAAACGCCCCCCCAATCAAGGATTGCCCGTATCATGATTGCAACGCGTAGTCATGGGTCTAGTTCGATCAAGGATCTATGAAAATGAGTTCCTTGATTCAATCTACCGTAGATATATACAGACTACAGGGACGAAAGAATGAATAGTCTACATATGCAAACTTAGTAGCGGTTGTAGCAGTGCGTCCGAAATGAAGAGACTCCACAGTTTAGACTGTAGGCTAGATAATTGGTCATATAACCCTACGTTCCTTTGTCACGTGTGTGACAAATTCGGCCATGATTGATTTCGACCATTCGTATTACCATCAGCATGCCGCCGTTCCGACGACCATTTAGCTCGTCTGGGTGATCCGTCATTTCCCCTGCTGCCTCGGGGAGCCAGGGGGGTCGGCCGGCCGGACCATGTGGACGGGAAGGGGGAGAGGTGGCCGACAACTGGACAGGGGTTGGATTAGGCATGTAAAGGGGCGGACAAAGGGAGGGGTTGGGCTGGGCAAAACATATGTAGGGGTGGGGTCGAGGCAGTGAAAGCGTGGACAAAATGATTATTCTCTCTTACGGGACACCATTTGCTTCACAGCGCGAAGATCGACAACGGAATGGTCGATGAAACGAATACGACAGCGAAAGAGAAGAGAAAGGCAATCGATGTGCTGCCATCCCCGCCAATGCGCCCGCGCTCGATGTCCATACCGACAATAGCCGACACACCACAACAGTGCGCTCTCATCTCGAGATCGATCAGCATAAGTCTTCGGTTCAGGCGATGAGCGCTGTCGATCCTCTGTGTGTCCGGTCTTGGATATTCACAAAGATCGGCAACGGAATGGTCGACGAGGGGAAATTAACAATAAAAGAAAAAAGACAGGTGGGCGCATAAGTACCGTAAATTGCACATTTTTGTGCACACAAAATACTTTTTGACTTTTTTGTACAGCCCTGTATTAGTTTTGAAATGTTGAGGCTTGCTTTTGTTAAGTTCAATTAAAAATGCCACATAGGTTTTAGTGTGACTGCTTCGCCATCTTTTGAGAACGAGTTGCCGCAATTTGTTGTTTCGGGGGCTTCATTTTTCCGTTAACAATAGCTAACAAACTGAGTATTCCGAGCTGTGGATCTTGAAATGTTATTTCCCATTCCCTTAGTTATTTATGTAACACTTGAAATATACACTTCCAAATAATAAATAATAATACTTTAGTACATGGAGTGGATCTAAAATATTCTGTGCCTAAAAAACTATAATCCTTAAAATGCATTATACATTTGTCTTACCTGGCGGGTGTTTCACCGAGCTGTTTGTAAGTTACGGACGACTTTACGAGCGACTGGTGATCCCTTCTTGTGCTAAATCAGATTCTCAATGAACAAAGTGTCGTATAGCATTTAGCACAAGAAGGGATAACCAGTCGTTCGTAAAGTTGTTCGTAACTTACTAACAGCTTGGTGAACCCCCCCCCCCCTGTTTGGCGGCGGTCGTGACTGGATCAAAAATCCAAACGCGTAAGATGTTCTTTTGTGCTTTCAATGAACGCGACTGGTGTAGGAAAAAATTACTCTTCGTGTTGTCTCCAGTTCGGACATTTCCCTGATTAAAAAAAAAAGTAGAACGCACCGGTTTATCCTCAGCATGGACTTATCATGGATGGACTGCGCTCGGATAGACTTCCTTTGATCTATGATGACCGCCGCCTCATAAAAATTCAATACATTCAGGTGTTTTAAACAATATGCTGTATTTCTATTTAGGCAGTGCCTTCCTCTGAATAACAAAAGAAAATCTGGTTTGAGAAATATGTCAAGCATTCAGCCTTCGCTGGGAGTTCATAGCTGATCTTATTACACACACTGGGAGTTAGTTTAGGGGTGAGCGAATGGAAATTTTGATAAAATTGTAGAAAACATTTGGTCCGTAACTTTTTTCGGACATCTCCGGACACGAAATCGAGGTTGTTTCAATAAACAATTTACAAGATTTTTTGTAAGGAAATATAATTTCCTAACTTTTTTGTTCGTTCTTTTTAACCCCCTTTGATTCACTTGGGTGATGCGAATAAAGCAACATATTATTACTAATTAGAGGCTAACGCATAGATTTTACTTCAAAGTATACTCTCAGAATATAGGCCTTCGACTACAAACATTTTCAGAGGTAAAATCTTCACTGATCCTTCACTTTTTCCTATTATTGATTGGAAGGCAACTAGAGTAACTAATTCCTTATTCATAATTTGTAGTCAAGTGAATATAAAGATCACAAATTCTGTACGCGGAAGCATATGATATTTTTTTTTCTCAGAAAAATAGAGTACATGTACATTAATGAATAACAATAACCCCATTTGGGAAAGCGAAAACAAACAACAAAAAACATTACTCTAGAATCCCCCCCCCCCCCCCCATTATTTTATTGATATCTCCGCTCGCTAAACATAATTCGTCGAGTTGCGCCGTTACGTATCATGTATAACGTGGGCATCAAACAAGAAGAAATACTCGGTCGAAAAGTGAATAACTGGACCTCTAAGTAAAAGCAACGTATCTGGCTACAGTAGGCTAACATCTTGTTAGCTCTCATTCGGCAGGTAGTTAGCAGAGCATTGGCTGAGGAAAGAAGAGAATCAGTAGTCTCGGCATTACCAGACCCGAGTGTATATAGGCCTTCTGGCGATAGCATGGACTAGAAATATTGCCAACAGCTTTGAAGCCAGGCCTAAACTATGTAAGTTGCTTGGTGGTAAATACCTGATGTAAGTCAACGCACTCGGAGTTGGGACAAGGTCCCCACGCGCTCTATTTTCCGCTGCAATTTCACACCAGAACGAGGAAGTTAATTTCTGTGCACAGATGAGCCCATCGTCATTTAGCCTAGTTCCAGGAGTTTCATTTCTAAGCCTAACTGTCATCATTATCAACAACAACAACAACAACAACATCAACAACAAAGAAATCTAATTTTCACAAGTCAAGTCGCAAGTCATGGCATTCTCCTTTTTTCAGTTTTTCCTACTCGAAGACAAAGAAGATACTGATTAGTCTACTGCACTCAGACCTTTCC
The DNA here is from genome assembly GCA_963669155.1 of Arbacia lixula. Classification (NCBI taxonomy): domain Eukaryota; kingdom Metazoa; phylum Echinodermata; class Echinoidea; order Arbacioida; family Arbaciidae; genus Arbacia; species Arbacia lixula. The sequence continues at coordinate 9,104,723 of OZ022595.1, read as the reverse complement.
TGTTGATAGTGTGGATTAAAAATGGCGAACAGCCTGGAGACAAGGCTAATCGCGAGTCTGACGCCTTGCAATATTGGACAAGGATAGCAGGATTGATGAGAGAGAGAGGAGGAGCGGGGGGAGATTGGGCTAGTTAATCATTGAACATTCCTTTCCTGCACATGCCTAATCGCGCTGACCTCAAAACACAAACTAGCCCAAAACGACTTATTACTCACATGTAATTGATCGTAACTTTCACCGTGTACAGGCGCCTTTGCATAGACAATGATGGGTGGCGGATGTCAGATGATATTAGGCGATTTGTATGGATAGAATGGGGTTGGGGCTGCGAGAGCTGACTGAAAGGCCAATTTGCATATAGGTTTTCAGTTATTGTAACTTACCATCAAAGTTAACTGCCATGGCAACAGCTACAATAATAAGACAGGGGAGGATCCAGGATTTGTTAAAAGGGGGGGGGGGGGGCGGATACCAGCTTCCCTTCCTGTTGAGAAACGTGGCCATGGTTCTGTCAATTTGTACTCGAGTGTGAAGGACCCAAACCAACAGCTCAAGAGATCTGATAAGCGGGGAAGAGAAGGGGGCGAAGTGGGGGGGGGGGGGGGGGGCGAGGGGTGCGTGTAAAAAAAATCGGTCTGCGCTTATACAGTTTTGCGAGAATTGTTGCTACTGTTGCATACTTGTTTTTGGTCCTCCAGTGCGGCCCAGTCAGGCCATGACTTAAAGCGTTATGAATTAATATGATTTTTTGTGTGTGTGTGTGTTTGGTTTCAAGCCTGAAAAGAGGAATGGGCTAGCCGCGGCCGATTCGGATCCCTCTCGTTTAAGGAAAAATAAAAGGGGGGCCGCGGCCTATTCGGCTCCTCCCCTTGATCCGCCCCTGATAAGAGCTCATTGGCTGTTGACATGGTAGTTACCTTTGATGGTAAGTTACAATAATTGTAACATGGCCCAGGGGATGCTCACATTAAACAAAGGCACCAATGCCAGTTTAAGTTCCTTTTTGCTTCTTCTTTTGTGTGTGTGTGTGTGTGTGTGTGTGTGTGTGTGTGTGTGGTGTGTGTATGGGGGGGGGGGCACTAGATGCTAGATGCAAGAATTCTTTGTGTGAGTAGATTTCAGAAATACAACTCTATCCAAACGGTATTTTTTTTTATCCAAACTGTAATGTGTAAACCAACGCATTAGAAACCATACTAATGTGTTAATGTCAAAATTTAATTCATAAAAGATCAAACATGTGTGCCAGTTTGTTGATTTACTCAACATCGCATTGCCTAACAAAGACGGCACAAATATTAACGAGAGAAGTTACATCAATATTTGTAACCCCCTGGAGCAAAGACTACCATGCAGCGCGCATTGATCTGCAACCGTGCACCTGGACGCGCGGAAACCAAAAAGTAAGAAATCAGGCAGACGACCCAAAGACCATCGGAATTTCCTCCAGGTTATTGACACCCCACCCTCCTCTGCTTGCTCCCTTCTCCAAAATGACTCACCGAAATGCTCATAGTTTCTTTCTTTTTGACGTTTAAATATTAGATGGAGAAAGTGGAGGACTGTTAGTCATAGGTAATTTGAATTTTCTGTGTCGATTTGAGCGCTGGTATTTGCATTTGATTAGCGTAGATGGGATATCATTTCTTTTTCGTTTATTGCAGATGAGCTCATCGTTATAATGGGTCGTGCGATCCCCAGAACGGCAACTCGTCAAGTGTTTCAAAGCGGCTAATTTACATTAGCGGTCAGCACGCTGAATATATGAAGAATCAACACTGAAGTTAGCGGCTCCTCTGGTGTTGTCTCCCAGTGGTATGGTAGTGGTATTGCGACGCAGGTAGATGGTTCACCATTGGCGGGATGAGTTTAACACACGTATATCGGCCAAGGACTTCTGGCCCCGAGGTATCATGTCACAGCCCTTTGGTCGTAGAATCACGGTGAGATTCATGAATTCTTGGAGTGGTTGGTTTGTAATTTTGGAGGACATGGATCAGAATTCGGGTCTTCAGATGCAAGTCGTGTCGGGAATGCCAAAACGTGCACTTCTTCAGTAGATATGAACTTCGCTGTTTATTGCTCGCCTGGTGATGTAGCTCTCTCCCCCCCCCCCTCCTCCCCCTCCCCCGCTCTCTCTCTCTCTCTCTCTCTCTCTCTCTCTCTCTCTCTCTCCACACTCCCTCTCTCCCCATCTCCCTTTCTTTTCACTCATCCAACCACATTGCATTTTCTATCAAAATGCATGTATACCACTTTTCTAGATATGAACTAGCTTCCATCTCTCACTGCCTCTTATATCTCCCTCTCACTATAGATATCTATCTTTCTCTCTATTCAACGGTTTGGCCAATATCCAACTTTCTCGTCCCCCCCCCCCCCTCTCTCTCTCTCTCTCTCCCTCTCTCTCTCTCTCTCCCTCTCTCTCATACACAAACACACACATCTCGCTATCATCTCTCTCACTCTCTCTCGCTATCACTCTGTATAATACAACTAAAAGTTTACCCACGATCTCTTGATCCGTCTGCAATATACCTTCCTACTCTTTTTCATGCCCTCACCCATATTACTATATTTATATTCTTCCTTTCTCAACTATTCTTCTGAAATGTTCTCTCTCTTTTACACCCTTCCTTCACCCCTCCCCCATATCTTTCTCTCCCTCTCTCTCTCTCTCTCTCCCTCTCTCTCTATCTCTCTCTCCCTATCTCGCAAGCTGTCCTACCCGATCTCCTGTCTCCCTTCTCCCAATCTTTTGGTGGACCCAACCCGCTGGTAGCTGGTAAAAGAGGCATGCCATCCACGTAATTGCGATTTCTGGGAGCGTTTTGTGCCGTCTGTCGCAGGTGCAATGGCTAGTCTAAGACAAGCAGACGTTATAACACGACGCAATACGGACCAGTTTATAATAGTGGATTGCCATTCTCGCTTTTCATCCCTTCAATTTTTTTCACGCCTGGTTTCTCTTTTTGCCAGCTCCATTAAAATGACAATGATATTTGGATAGAGAGAAATGGAGATAATAGGGGAGAGGGGAATGTGGTGAGGGTGTGAAGGGAGGAGGAGTGATATGAAGAGGAAAGGGGAAGATAGAGAGATAGAGGATGAAAGAGGGAGAGAAAGAGAGTGAGAAAGAGATAGAGAGAGAGAGAAAGAGAAGGTGAAATATACGAAGCGAGAGGGAGAAACTGGAGAGAGAGAGAAAGAGAGAGAAAGAGAGAGAGATGGGGGAGACAGACAGACAGACAGATACAGAAACAGAGAAACAGAGATAGATATAGAGAGACAGAGAGAGAAAGATAGTAAGAGAGAAAGATAGGTACAAACGGGATGAAAGGCATGAAGGAAGAGGAAGAAATATATAAAGGAGAGAGAGAGAGGAGTGGTCAGACCACAACCGTCTTAGATACAGACTACTACTCGCACCTGCGACAGAATAAAGGCCAAAATGAAGACGAAGATGAAGAAGGCGAAGCAGAGTCTTCCAGAATCCCCAATCACTTGGTCCCCATCTCTCATTTCCATCCCAAGATTTTCGACTGGTAGTGACTCATCTTTATCGCCTCCGAGAGGAAAAGTGGTTTTCGCGCCTTTTTTCTGGTCCCCATTTTGTTACCTGCTTTTTGGCATCTCCCGCCCTATTCCTGTCATGTCCCGACATCCACTTCGCAAGATCCATCACTCACCGGCCCGACGTCCTACCGGGGTTTAAGATTTTTATGTTCTTTCATGGGATTGTAGCGTTCTTACTTTCGTGACTTTGCCTATCAATCTTTGTGAGAAGTTGTTAAAGTTACATACTTAGCACTGGAGTAAGATGAAAAACAGAAGAGACACTTTATTCTTACACGAAGGGCAAAAATATGTTGACCCTTTTTCACAATCATTGATAGTTTCCGTGTCTTGATAATTTTCTCTTTTACAGTCTTAACTTGTCTTATTTTTGGTCACCATAATATTTGTCTCCTACTCGTGATCATTTATCCGTCTTCAATTCCAGTCTCGTTCTCTTTAATAACTTAATCAGGTCTTATTTATTCATTTAGCTGGATATGCTTGCGTCTGATATGATATGATATAATTTAAAAATCAATTTATGCTGTAAATCATGACCATGCGCTTTGAAGATACTATATCAAGATTAAATGAAATATATGTGATCATTGTTGGTAATAAGAACGGCAATACCTAATCCTGGTATCCATACGGTTACGACTGAGTGTTTGTTTTTGACAGTGCCCCGCGCTTCACATTCCATTACCATAATCACACACAGGGAATAATACCCAATGAGCGGAGATGGTGCACAAAACTGACAGTGATATATGCAGCTTCACATTCATGACATCAATATGTAGGGGACCTCATGTGCCTTCGCTAACAGACATAAAGGGGAAACAAAAAATGTTTCTGTCTTTGATTCTACATTTTGGGTTTTGCTGATGAGGCGCAGTTCTTTTTTTTTTTTACCTGCATTTGGCATAGCGTTGGTGTATTATTGTTAAAGGGGAAGAAGGGGGTAAAAAGGCGGAAAGAAGGGGGGGGATAGACCAACTCTCCTCCGAACTCCACATCGTGGGGTTCCTACCATCAGCAATCATAGGAGGGTGAAGACACTTAGTAATCAAAACCCCATTTCGCTCGATTTAGCCGCTAACTGACAACGACAATTTCTCATGATATTTTGGTGGGTTTCCCCCTCGCTCTACCGGCTCTGACTCACGGGTTTCCCGCCTCCGGTGTGGCCAAAATATTTGCTTGACTGTTTTGTCGTAATCATGTTTGACGAATCGAATCGCGTTCTTCCGCACTGCTCGTTATTCACGCCTTATATCATTCAGGAATTGTTTACCATTGTGGGCTTCGAGCTGTCATTTTCGTTTCATTCCGAAGCATAACTGTGATGATTCCCATGATTACGTCTGAACGAGCAGTCTTCATCTCGATCGCGTCGTGGTCGCAGAGGAGGGCGGCGGCGGCGGTGACTCAATGAATAATTCAATTTTGGAGAGATAATTAACCGCTTCTTTTGTCGCACGCCATCTTCGCCTCGAGTATTGTTTGTTATAATTTGCCACATGACTGGTGCGTTATATTCAACCCCGGTGCTCCTGTCGTTATCATCGATGAAGACTGCTTGGCTAAAGGAGGGAATAGTAGAATACAGACAGAGATTCCCATCCCCTCCCTACCGATTTAACCATGCACACTAATTTGGGCTTCCATTTCTATAACAAATACATGATTGGCCCTCTCTTACTAACACTTTGAAAATGGGACAGAGAACATGCATAATGCATCAGCGACTTGACATATTCCAACACTCCATCCATCCACCTGACTGAATCACTGATAGTGATTTAGTCATCCATTTACTGCAACAATAACAAACAAAAGCCCTTTATGACATAAACTTTAAAAACTGGACACAAAAAGCAAGAGCAACTATGTAAGGAGATTCAGATATTCAGACATCCCCCCCCCCCCCCCATCACCATCTACACGCCATCCTTCATAATTAACCACGGATCGTGAATTTGGTATCCATTTACCATAACAATAACTTTATTAGCAATCTCCAGATAACACTTTACAAACTTAACCCAAAATGCATTAGTGACGAGATAGATTCAAAGGGAGATACCCCCTCCCTACGAATTAACCATGCATACTGATTTCAGAATCGATTTATTTACAATAACATTAGAAGCCATCTATTGGGTAAACTTTCAAAACTGAACACATAATGCATAAATAGCTAGAAAAATTAAGAAAACCCATCCAACACGCTGACTTAATCATGGATAGTGATTTTTGACACTTACTTACAATAACATTAGTAGTCATCGTCATGCATGCTAGGTTACACTCCAAAAGCTGGACCCAGAATACGTCATCGATTACCTCATCCTTTGTGTCCATATAGATGTACTGTTGACCTTGTGGCGTGTCATCAGACCACAGCCCCATCCTATGACGAGTTACGATTTACGCCAATTGATACCAATCGTAACTATACACTTTAGAGCTGGGGGATTGGATTTGAGATTGATTCACGTCAATCGCTATTATTTATAAGACGGGGCATAGGACAATGACAGTATTAAGTAAAGACATTTGATTATGTGCATTGTTTTAAACGAAAAGTCTATAACTGGTCCTTAGAAAATAATCGTTGCATTTACAGTCAAATGAACCTTCTCAGTCCTATGGGCACAAATATGTGTTACAAACCAATGGAGTTTTGATTGCCTGGTATGAGAGCTTTAAAGGGCATATACTGTACTGGGAAGGCAAAAATGCCTTCAATAGGTAATTGTTAGCAAACTTCTTGCCAATGGTCTTAAATTCATGTATTGACCATTTTAGAAGCTTGCTGAAAGTTATTTGCCCTCAAATGATCCACATATGGAGTAATTCATTATTAATGATTAAATCTTCAAAATGTTAGGCCCGAACATTTTGAGGATTTGTGATTTAATCACTCATTACTCCAAATGTAGATCATTTGAGAGCAAATAACTTTCAGCAAGCTTCTAAGATAGACAATACACGAATTTAAGACAATTGGCAAGAAGATTGCTAACAATTACATTTTGAAGGTTTTTTGCCTTCCCAGTACAGTATATGCCCTTTAAACATAGATGTAGTTGTCCGATTCTATAAGAGCGACTGTACTCCAAGACTATCCCAGAGTGTCACGATGACAATGACGTATGATGCGTCCATCTCCGAACTATTTGTTTACCGTCAATTAGTCCGTCCCGATTGTTGATCTACCGTCTTTTTAGCAACAATCAAGAATAACTCTGTGCCTCGGACGAACCACTGTTGACCTGTTTTGCTTTCTGCTATCGCGAAGATGCGTCTCTGTTATTCCAACGGTGATAAATTTTGCGGGGAAAGATAAAAATGAAAGGAAAGATCGGAGGTTTCACTTAGCGTGACAGCTTTGACAACCGTATGGTCACGTGATGATGAAGATGTATGTCAGTCAGCGGAAGACAGGCAGACGTGACGCCCATGAGTGGGCGCGACCTGCCCCCATTAAGAGACCCCATCATAAAATTGAAAAACATAACATTGAAGAATGATAGATACGGAGAGAGGAAATCTGAACATGACGATCAATCCATCTAGTCTGTCTGTCTGTCTTTATTTCCTACTCTTGATGAAGAGCACAATATAAATGATCATGATAATGTGATTCAGTTTAATCCATTGACGTAGGTTGAATGTTTGTTTTCGCCCTTGAATGTTTATAACTACTTAAGTGTGTGGATAATAAAATAGTAATCGTGTAACACCCTTTCAGGGAAAATGTATCTCACGGACGCTACATTTGCGTCAGCCGTGTGAAACAAGGCGCTTGGAATTAGGCCTAAATATATCTAACAGTGCGGAAGGCTAACGTGCCAGACAGACACATTTTTTTTTTCAACAGAGAATTTTAGATTGTCATGACTGTGACATGTGACTGGCCGCTGCTCCTAACAAAACGATGCATCTACAGGGTGTCTCTAAAAAAAGTAAGCCCAACTTCAACGGCAAATTTTCAGAAAACTATAAAATGTTTACACATTATGTTTTCATGGTTAGATAGTCCAATAAGTCTTCTGTCTAATGATACTACTTAGGTTATGGCACTCTCATGCATGACTGAGCATGATTCAACTTTTTTTCATTAAGTTTTTATTGATCGATAAAATGATTACACAAATATCAAAATACAATCGAAAACAGACACAATAATAAAAAAAAAAAAATAACATAATCATAACGAATCAGAACAAAGCAGTATTACATGGAATAAAGGAGCTCAGCTAGTAAACAAGTACATATAATATTCAAGCAGTTTGTTACACAAGTACACTGTACATCAGAACACATATTTCCACTTCCTAAAGTGGAGTGCAAGAGTACCTTTCTTTTTGGCAATGCGATATTCTGTTTCCTTACAAGTTTTCAAATAGACTTTAAAACCCTGAAATGAAGGAATGTTATTTTTGAATTTACATAAGTAAATATAATATTTGAATATCAGGAAAATATAAGTGATAAATTTGTCATCTTTAACTCCAAAAATCTTTTCAAAGGGGGACGGATTAAAAACCTTCTTAGTATGTCGAGAAATTTCAAGAACTATTTCGTTCCAAATGATTTTCACAATGTCACAATCAATAAATACATGGATAATGGTTTCTGATAGGGATTGACAGAATGTACAATTCGGAGAATCCTTCCTTTTAATTTTATGTAAGAAGTCGTTTAAGGAGATAGCTTTATGAAAGAGTTTAAAATAGAAAGAACGTATACGCGAGTCTATTGAACATTTGAAATTTCTCAAATGAATCTTATCCCACTCTTCAGAGTTTGGGGACAAAGACAGTTCTTCCCAGAAATCGGTGTGTTTTGTTGGAATAAAAATCCCGAGCAAGATAGGGTAAACATACTTTGGGACCTTCTTTGCTTGACATAGATTGTTTACTATTTTATGAAAAATTTCTTCATTGTCCCACTCTGACATATTTAACCAAGAATTTGGAATATTTTTCATTAGGAAGTTGAAGTTTTTCCTTCCCCTTGGAGAAATGTGAGCATGATTCAACTTAGTGAATGGGTGTGAAATCATCACTGTGGCAAGTTATTTCTTGTTATTATCATTCAATTATTGCCTATTTCAAGTTAATTGTTTGTCACATGTTAGGCCTATGATTAAATCATTAAATCAGTGATGATCTAATTACAGGCCTAACATGTGACAAATATTTAACTTCAAATATGCCCTGAATACATGACAATAGCAAGAAATAAATTGCCACAGTGATGATTTCACACCCATTAACTAAGTTGGATCATGCTCAATCATGCATGAGAGTTACATAACCTAAGTAGTATCATTAGACAGAAGACTTACTGGACTATCTAACCATGAAAACACAATATGTAAATGTTTTATAGTTTTCTGAAAATTTGCCGTTGAAGTTGGGCTTACTTTTTTAGACACAGCCTGTATAGCGGTTGCGTCCACCTACATGGTACAATAAGACATGCAGATTTCACGTCACAATTACAGTTACTCTCTAATAACGAACATCGTGCGAACAAAAGCTAACCATCCCTCTCCTAGCATCATGACCAATGAAAGGCGGGTAAGAGCGAGCTTTTACTCCAGTAATTGGCGGGCACTAACCCTTGTCAGTTTGTCAGCCAGGGAGTGAGAATCAATGGGTCTGAAATACAAAGACTACATAAAACATGCGTGTACATGCCTTCAGACAATCACAAGGGGCACATCACTATCGAGTCATAATATAGCCTTACTCCTAGACACGCATCTCCAGACGGTGTCACAAGAGCGTCCTCTGTGTGTACATATAAAGCTAACACCATTACTCCTTCTGTCTCCGTTACCAACACCCTTCCTTCCAAAAATGGCGTTTCCAGACGAACCGTCCGTCTCCTAATTAGACTCGTAATGAGCTGAGTAGCCTCCCTTTCCACCCGGGAGATAATCTGATTAAGTGAACGCTCCTATTAAAAAGAGCATGAGTTAAATGAGGGGATGAAGAGCGGTATCGATTCATTTAACGCGTTCATGTCATCGGGGAATGGAGGGGGGGGGGGGGGGGGGGGTAACATAATCGATCAATATGCATGTACATATATGCGCGTTTATCCATGCTCCACGCTCAGTGCATGTACCAGGGATGTGTCAAGGAAGGATATGAAACAACTTTCTTTCTTTGAACCCATGCGTGCACCGCCGAAAAAAAAATATCTTCTCAGCATGTGCTTTTCAGGTGTTTTAATAATAACGAACAGGATTGCGTAGCAACGGTTTCTCAGATAGAACAAAAGAAATGCAGAGTCTTATTTCGCTTGTCCAGCTCTGTTGGATTGCATCAATACTTTTGTGAGGAAAAGAGATATCAGTGAACAAAAATAAACAGTTTTTTCTACTAAAATATCTCAGTTGCACGCAAATGCACGCAAGCTTTGTTATTGAAAATAAACAGCTTAAGATATAATTTTGATAATGATTGAATCCCACATTTGCGGAAATCTGCGGAAAGTGAAGAAATTTGTTAATTGTGTAAGAATATTATCTTATATGTCCGTTTGTGCATCATTCAACAATTATTCAGAAGAAAACCGAGTACAGGATCTTTAGTGGCGTTGCCCGTAACTTTCTTGAAAATTGCACAAAAATGTGAAACAAACATAGCTTCCAGAGACAAAACAGTGATTTAAAAATATTGCTTTCCAAGTTGACAGTAGCTAAATGTCGGTGCCGCGCATGGGACATCAAAGCATTGTAGTGATTGTGGAATGCTTTTGACATTCGTTAACAAGCTTTAGTATCCATACAGATGTTTGAATATATTATGCTCGAGTTGTTTCTCCTTCCTAACACATCCGTGCATGTACAATGTATGAACGAGATGACCATTGTCATGCTGTAAAATCCACCAAGCTGGTTTAGGTTTCTCGCAGGGGTACAATGCAGTATGTTTAATGTGCGGGAGGTTTAAACTACATCCACAGGGCGATGAAGTCTTGATTAAGAGGGCCCCTAAAAATTACAAAAGCGCCCGGGTGAGCACAACATTTGTTCATCGGGTGTAATACACAGGGTTCTCTTATTACGACATAAATGTGCAATATTTGCATGGTCTTCAACACCCTTCAACGGTCTTAATCCACCATCAACGTGATCACACAGTGCTAGTCCGCCAATGGCGTACCAATACTGAAGGTACGGGGTAGTATGGGGGTCCCGTGGTAACTGGAAGCGCCATCGTGACAAACCATTACAGTGGAATTCTCGTTTGATTTCGGGATACCAGCAAGGAATCTTCTCGACTTTATGCAATTATTGAAATTTAACGAATTTGGAGCTAGTGCTAATGACAGGACGGCACATCCAGAATTATGGCCTGTAATCATTTCCACTGGACGTACCTCTTTACCTGAATGGACAGGTTATAGCCTCCTTCAGATTCACCTGTCCCCAGCCCCAGCCCCAGCCCAGCCCCACCCCCCCCCCCATCTCTTCCCCCATACGTCCCATCTCTACCCGCGTACGCCCCGTCTGCACCCCCCCCCCCCCCCCCCATTCACCCGGGGACTCCTATGCACCACAACCGGACCCCACCCACTCCACCTGATAAACCCCGTGGGTAAACATTGCCTTCACATTCCTTTCAGGGGATTAATTGGCCAATGATGAGAGTCCATTATGTTGCGGGCTAGGAGTATGGCAAGCCATCAGGCAGTAATTAATGAAGTCATCAACCCGTCATACTGACTGTTCAACGCGCGAGGTACCACGGTGATATGTCAACGTCGATGGACGACATATTACGCTTGAAAAATCACATTAAGTGATAACCAAAATGCGAATGATTCTCATAAGTCACAACTGATAACGGGATTTATGATTGTGAATCATTTTGTTTAAACTGCACCTGACAATGATAAGTTTGATATTACGTGTCCGGTGCGTTGAATCTTATAATCTTTCTCTCCGTCTTTCCCGCTCTATTCGCATATCGCTCATTTTCTATCCTCTCTCATTCCCATTATCGTTCGTTCTTCCATCTTCGTCGCCCTCACTCTCCCTCTCTCTATCTCTCTTTATAGCCCCCCCCCCTTTCTCTCTCTCTCTCTATCTCTCTCCACCCACCCCACCCCCTCCTTCTCTCTCCACACACTCTCTGCATGCCTATCCCTCCCCTTCTCATCATGTTCATCTCTCGATACTCTCGGCCCAGAACCTAAATTCTCGAACCACGTACCAACCTGCCCTCCATACATACCCGTTAATCAAGATTGGGGGGAAATTGATTGGTCTGAGCAGCCACAAAGAATGGCCGGGATGGGTCAAGAGGTCCTAATTAATGTTGACCTGATAAGATGGACTTTTGTCCTGTTTGGTTAGCTTGGCTGCACTAATGGGGTCTTTATGTCCGCTGATTAATGTCTCCTCGATTCAGTAGTGCATGCCCGCGTAGCAGGATTGTTTTGGGGACGCTAAACACGTTCAACACCTATTCAATTTGGTCTTTAACCCTTCTTGGGCCTGGTAAAATGCTGTTCTGTGGGACCTGCGTGTGTAATTGGTGACAAAGCAAACACATGGCATATGAAGGGTTAACTCCTTCTCTGCCAGACCCCATACCTTGCTCTGTAGTAAGGGTATGTATTACAAAACAAGTGCAAAATTTCCTCAATGACGCATAAAGAGTTAACTCCTTTTCTGCCAGACTTCACACTGCCCTATGGTGATGGCGTGCATTGCAAGTGCACAATGTCTCAATGGCGTTCAAAGAGTTAACACCTTCTCTGCCAGACCCCATACCTTGCTCTGTGGTGAGGGTATGTATTACAAGTGCAAAATTTCCTCAATGACGCATAAAGAGTTGACTCCTTTTCTGCCAGACTCCACACTGCCCTATGGTGATGGCGTGCATTGCAAGTGCACAATGTCTCAATGGCGTACAAAGAGTTAACACCTTCTCTGCCAGACTCCACAATTCCCTGTGGTGATGGTGTGTATAACAAGTGCATAAGAGATCTCAATGGCGCATAAAGAGTTAACTCCTTTTCTGCCGGACTCCACACTGCCCTATGGAGATGGCGTGTATTAATTAACCCTTTGTGTACCACGCAAATGTATCAAATGGGACGTGTCTTAAAGTGTTAATACTCACATGCATGGAAACACACAAGCGTGTGAGTTAAATGCAGGTTTATAGTTCTGAAGGTCCATGTTTGCTTTAAATCTTCTCTGTATAAAGTGAAACGACATACCACAGACTAAACGCCTTCAGTCATTTTCGTGCCAGTGTATACAACAGAATATAAATTAATCTCGTTTTTGTCCATGTTTTCTTTCTTTCTGCACTCCATAAAATTGTCAAATATTATTTAAGACTACAAACACAAACCAAAGGTTTTCTATTTTCAAAAGATTTGTTAGTATTAATCTATTTGTAATAAAGCCTTTTTATTAGGACTGTTACATTACTTAGTTGGACTTTAATCACTGCGATCATGTTGTTAATGTGAAGCAAATTGATAGCTTCAGTCTTTATAGAATTTGAACACCCTTCATTACCATACATCTATTGAATTTGTATTTATTTCACGTTTCTTACATCATAAATAAAAGTCTTTTGATAATTTGGAAACCATGCTAACACTGTGTTAATGGCACATAACCCTACATCACATACATCGCTTCCTGCATCAAATGGTTCCAGTATTGACATAATGTTTTAAGCACTTCAAATACATGTACTTACTTCAGCTATTGAAAAGCTGTAAACTGTGCTGCGTTTCGGATTGTCAGTAATAAATATTTATTTATGACGTGACGCGTACTCTTCGGACGGATTATATGTGAAGGAATATATTTGTCTTAAGGGAATTTCACCCTCAAAGTTAATTTGATAACTGCAGATTCTGATAATGAAGTTTCACTTCTGCAAAACTACGTGTTTCATATCGCGAACAGATATACACTCATCCATAGCTTTTCGTAAACAAAAGTTCCTTCAATCGAAATTATTCTCAAAACGGTCACGTATAAATTTGTCTGATTTTTCAGGGGTTTTTTTAATGTCACAGAAAGCGACTTACGTTTCTTAAGTGGACCCTTTAAACACAAATCATTGTACGACGTGTGTCATGTTTAAACGGTTCAATGTTTATCAAGTTTAATCGCCGCAAAGGTTATCAGGTTACTTACTTAACATGCTTGGTGCGTATATCTAGGTTACGTGCCCTTTCTAGTGGGCATTTTTCATGTTTATGGCAAATATAAGCATTTCGAGATTTCACCTGAATTGTTTTGTCTAGCTGTCTCGCGTCGTTCGGCACGTCTACCATGCATTTGAACTTTGTTCTTTGCGCGTTTGAACTTTTGTACTCGAGTTCCTCCCCACCCTATGACCAAGGCCCCGTTGCAGAAAACTTACCATTGATAATGGTAACGCTGTCATCAATGGTAACTACCATGGTAACGTCGCTCAACAGCTAATAAAATTCAAGGTTTCCTAAGAAATTACCATTGGAAGCAAGGTCACTATCAAGAGCCCGTTGCATAAAACTTACAATTAATGGTAACTCTGTCATTGATGGTAACTACCTTGGTAACAATGCTCAACAGCCAATCAAATTCAAGGTTTCCATAGAATTTGCCATTGGTGGCAAAGTTACCATCAATGGTAAGTTTTATGCAACGGAACCCAATGGTAGGTTTTATGCAACGGGGCCCAGAAGTACAGTAGTGGAGTTATTCTTCAGCTCGTGTATACTCCTAATCTTTTGTGTGTCAGATAAAAGGCTGCTCTATAATATCTGTGTGCATTACTATGACAAAACTTACATAGCTCAGTAAGAGTTAACATTATCCAGGACAATCAGAAAAAAAAATAACATGCTGTATTATGTTCTACATCTTACAATAGTTTTTTCCCCAATCGTCTTGCAATATGCATGTATTCCTGTCGTCTTTTCCTCAATTTTTTTCTTTTTCGTTGATCTAACAGTCTAATTTGTCACCGTCCTCAATTCTGTGTTGTCTGTCTTTATTTCATTCTCTCCGATTTAATAATGGTATCACCAAAAGCACAAAAATGCCATTGAACCGTGTCTTCTCTAAACAAAAGGATGGTACCCCCCCCCCCACACACACACACACATACACACACGCGCACGCACACGCGCGTGCGCACGCACACACACGCATACTACACACAGCAGCAAACTTTATCATCGAAATGGTTAACCCTCTCAGTACCAAGCTTAAGCTATGAAAACCCCACTAATCTCTTACACATGTTTGTGCACACGGGACTATAAAGGTTGAAAGGTTACTAAATTAGAAAAATAAGTTCCCACTTATCTATGTAAAATTATCCACTAAAAACGAATTTCACATTCGTTTGCCGCAATAAAGTCTGATTTTGACATAAATTTGAAAAAAAAAACGCATACCTCCAGTGACGTCAGAGAAGTCAAAATGCCATAAATGCCAACGGCGTGAATAACATATTTTATTCCTGCCGTTCAAACAATACGTTACCATTGGGAACTCCAAAGCTTGTCCGAATAGCAACAACTAAGAGATTCAAAGTGTATTCCATCCATTGAATCTGAATGACAAGATACATGTGAATGCAATAACGCATTACTACGTAGTTAGGGGGAAAGTTGTGAACACATTATGAAAGTGGTCTATTGTTGGCTTCCGTACAATCTATGGCATTTTGACTTCTCTGACGTCACTGGAGACGTGCGGGTTTTTTTTTCACATTTTCGTCAAAATGTGACATTATTGCGGCAAGCAAATGTGAAATTCGTTTTTAGTGGATAATTTTACAACCTTTAAACTCAACCGATTATTGGGACGGCAAATAGTTTTCCACTTCCCATTCATTACACGCGTAATGACCACGTGCTATTTATTCCTTTCGTGTGAACGAATTGGTTTGATCCCTTGATAATCACGATAATGATTCTCGATCTTTGGAGCTTGGACCGTTGAATGCTTGTTAATGTTATCATGTTCCGCTATGCTATCGTGGTCATTCTTGCCGATCGCCGCGAAAGCTTCGTTTAATCCCTTTAATCCTAAGCTTATCTTATCGGATTTCTTTGTTTTCGGAAGCAGAGTGAACTATAGAACTAGCAGGTTTTCGTTTATCTTGCACATCGTCATCCTTACAGGTAGTCATGGCATTTGGTTAACATATCTTGTAAAAAAATCTGTTTTATCCTGCGTTATCCTTACGCACATTTGGAATACCAGGGGTTAAACTTATCATGATGTCCATTAAGAAAGAATGTCATGTTTCCAATTGCTAATTAAATGTTACAAAGTACTTCGAAGTGGAATAAAATTCGAGTACGATTGATAAACATCTATTTTTACCTGCGGGTCCTGACATTTATCAATGTCATGATGGTGTTCGCATTGGCCGGGGTGAGGGGAAGACAGGCAAGAGAGAGAGAGAGAGAGAGAGAGAGAGAGAGAGAGAGAGAGAGAGAGAGAGAGGGAGAGAGAGAGAAAGTGGTAAAAGTGGGGAGAGTGGGCTAAGGAAAGAGAAGGAAGAGAGAATCAGGCAAGAGAAAGAGATAGATAGAGAGAGAGAGGGGGGGAAGGGAGATAGGAGAGAGAGAGAGAGAGAGAGAGAGAGAGAAGGAGAGAGAGAGAGAGAGAGAGAGAGAGAGAGAGAGAGAGAAAGAGAGAGTCGTTAGAGTGGGGAGAGTGGGCTAAGGAAAGAGAAGGAAGAGAGAAGCACGATAAGAGCGCAGAGGATATAAGGAAGAAGAAGAGTGAGGAAGAGGGCTGAACGTAGGTAGAGCGACGGGGGGGGGGGGGGGAGTACAATAACAAAACAAAAGAAAACGAATCAAACTACATGTACATGTATAACCAAAAAAAAGACAAAAAGAAGTGGAGAAGATGTATTCATGATAAAAAACGGAGGGGATCAGAGGATGAGAACTAAAACAAAAGGCGTTTGATTGCATTCAAATCTAGTGTAGATTACGTCATATCGGGAGAAGGGGAGGGGGATTTCTCCCCCCCCCCCCCCCCTCTCTCTACTTTTTTCTCATTCTCTCTTGTTGTGTGTGTGTGTGTGTGTGTGTGTGCATGTATTTATGTATTGCAATCTCCACCCGTGTTTTCCCCTCTCTCTCTCTATCTCTCTCTCTCTCTCTCTTTCTCTGTTAGCATGTTCAATCCCTCTCTTTATGTGTGTGTGTGTGTGTGTGTGTGTGTGTGTGTATATGTATGTGTGCGTAAACACGTATTTGTGTATTGCAATCTCCACCCCCTTTTTCCTCTCTCCCTCTCTCTCTCTCTCTCTCTCTCTCTCTCTCTTTGTCTGTCTATTTTCTCTCTATTAGCCTGTTCAGTCTCTCTCTTTATGTATGTGCGTGTGTGTGTGTGTGCATGCATGTGTGTTTGTGTGTGTGTGTGTGTGTGTGTGTGTGGGTGTATTTGTGTGTGAGTATATGTGTGTGCGTGCACGCTTGTGTGTCTTATTTAACCTCAATAAGTATTATCAGATTGCACGATTTCAAGTTCAAAATTGCAAAATCTCCCTACCACCTTTGGCATCCCAGTCATTCCCCCAGGTGTACGAACCTGTCTACGCCACTGACTTAGGGTGGCGAATGGCGAAGAGTAGCAACAACTGATGTGCATTCCACCAATTGAAAATGAATCACCAGATACAGGTGATTATTATACCGTGTTAGGGATAAAGTTATGAATAAATTGCATCTAAGCAACACTTAAATAACACCATTCTACCATCCACCGTATATCGTCGTACAATACAACGTAATGGGTCATTTTCGTTCTGTATTCAAATGTTATTCACGCCTTTCAAACAATGCTTTACTAACGGTAAACCCAGAGCTTGCCCGAGGTTTCACCGAGTAGCAACAACTAATAGATTCAGAGTGCGTTCCATCCATTCAAACTGAATCACGAAATACAGGTGAATGTAACTACGCGTCACCAGGCAGTTGGGGGGAAAAGTTGTGAATACATCACGAAAATGGCCTATTAACCATCGACAAGATACAAAATGAACTTAGCATGTGCTTGGTTCGTGCGTATTACTGACACAACGGACACGATCTTTTGTTATGCGGACAAAATTTCAAAGGGTCATTTTTTAAATGTTGTCCGTATGACGAAAGACCTTGTTCATATAGTGTATGAACGATTTCAAGCACGATAAAATCACTCCTTCTCCTTATTATCTGACACTGTGGACATCTAGTTTTTACTAAAGTACATGCATGGATGAATTATGGGAGGATTTGAAGCAACTTTCTTTCTTTGAACCCATGCGTGGCACCGCCGAATAATAATGTGGTCTCAGCATGTGCTTTTCAGGTGTTTCAACAATAACGAACAGGATTGCGTAGCAACGGTTTCTCAGAGAGAACAAAAGAAAATGTTGAGTCTTATTTCGCTTGTCTAGTTGTGTTGGATTGCATCAATACTTTTGTGAGGAAAAGAGATGTCAGCGAACAAAAATAAATAGTTTTTTTTCTAGTAAAATATCTCAGCTGCATGCAGATGCACGCAAACTCTTTTAATGAAAATAAACAGCTTAAGATATAATTTTGATAATGGTTGAATCCCACATTTCTGGAAATCGCCCTAAAGTGAAGGAATTTGTTAATTGTGTAAGTAAGAATATTATCTTATTTCTCCGTTTATGCATCATTTAACAATTATTTAGAATAAAGCCGAGTACAGGCTCTTTAGTGGTGTTTCCTTTAACTTTCTTGAAAATCGCCCCCAAAAAGTGTGATAAGAAACACAGTTTCGAGAGACAAAACAGGGAATTAAAGATGTTGCTTTCCAAGTTGACAGCAGCTAAATGTCGGTGCCGCGCATGGGACATCAAAGCATTGTAGTGATTGTGGAATTCTTTTGACATTCATTAGCACGCTTTAGTATCCATACAGATGCTCCAGTTGTTTCTCCTTCCTAACACATCCCTGGTACATGCAAAGCAAACGTGTATCAGCAATCAATCAACTTACCAGCTGATTATCGGTATCCAGTTCTCCAGTGTTTTACAAAAGAACTACAAACTTGCGAAGTTAAATATGCAATCAGCCATCGCTTATTTTTTTTCAATAGACCATTTACGTTATGTATGCTAATCGTAAGCACTTCTTTTCGACAAAACGTTGCTAATCTTTACCGCAAAGTTTGTCCGAGGTTTGTCGAGTAGCAACAACTGATCTATTCAGAGTGCATTCCACCAATTTAAACTGAATGATTAGCTACATGTGAATATCATAGTGTACTAGGGATAAAGTTATGAATACACAGCGAAAACGGCTTATTCAATAGCTCTGCACGATGGCATCTATGCAACACTTAAACAACATCATTCTGATATTCACAATGTATCGTCGTACAATACAACGTAATAAATGAGCGGTTCTCGTAATGTATTTACAGCTCACCCCCTCACTGCGTAGTAACGTGCGATTTCCTTCACCTGTATCTGGTGATTCAGTTTGAATAGATGGAACGCACTCGAAAAGGGTCTATTAACCATCAATAATCTACACATTTAACTTAGGATGAACTTCTAGATACAATGTACCATGGGCCTTTGTGTATTATTAACACTCTGGACACGATCTTTTGTTATGCGGACACAATTTCAAAGGGTTCCTTTTAAATGTCCGTATGACAAAAGACCTTGTTCATAGTGTATGAACGATTTCGGGCACGATACATTCACGGCTTAGGGTCGCCAACACGTTCACCGTGGAGGGATAATATAAACGTAAACACAATGTACTGCCTAAATTCTCCCGGTTCAACACCGACGTTCTTATGGCCGAGAGGTCTAAGGCGCCGGCAGTAAGCTCACACTCGTGCGTCTCGCACGGGTTCGAATCTCGTCTGACGCTAATATAGGTTCAAGGCATTTTGCGGTTTGGCACCGTGTGATTGGGATCAGCCTTGTTTCCTCCCCTAAATCGTCAGGGCCTCGGCTAGAGTTCCAGGAGTTTACAAAGAGACATGCTTTGGGCCGATCGTCATATCAGAAGGGCACTAATGGTAGTCGGTAAAAGGTCATTGATTTGGCCCATAAGTCACGACACCTGAACGCCTGGCAACCATCGCGTAATCTTTTATTTTTTTTTCAAATCCATTTCGATTTGATGTTTACCTTTTATCTCTTTAAAATAAGCAACTAGTGATCCCGTAAACTTCTCTCTTGCTTCACCCTCTTTTTTTCCCTTTTCTTCCTTCTTTTTTAATTTTTTTTTCTCCACTTTCATTTTTTCTTTTCCATCTTTATGTCTAGTAATACTAAGCTTGGATGATAAAAGAAAAAAGAAAAAAAATATTGCTACAAAGAGGCCGAATCCGTAAAGTAGACTAAAAGGTACACTCTTAAAATATTCTATTCCTGTCGTTGAAAAAACAACAACAACAACAAAACAAAACCAAGTGATTGGAAGATAATTGGAAGAGGGGGATGAGGGGATGCATCCCCCCCTCCACCTCACAAGATGAGGGGGTGGCATGTACAATTATCCCCCCCCCCCCCCCCCCCCCGGTTTGGGGGAATTCATATTTGCTGACTTAATGAGTCATATGGATGATAATAGTAATAGTAGTAGTAATAATAATGACAACAGTTATAATATCAATAATGATAATACTCATGGTGATAATAATAATAATCCTCAACATTATTGTAATTGTGTATGTATAATTATGTATGTATATGTATGTATATATATATATATATAATTATGTATAATCATGAATTGTTCAACTTCATGCTCCCACTTTATGACTATTGTTACACTAATACTGATATCAGAACTGATCGACTGGTATGCATTAGTTTGTTTCTAAGCTTGTAGCAGCTACATCTTTTCTGTATTGTTAGCTTTTTATTTTTGTTTTATTTAAGATGCACTTTTTTATTCATTTAAAGTATGTTTATAGATGCATGAAGACTTAAGTTTGAAATGTTTAAAGATGTTTGTTTCATGTAAAGCGCAGTGTGAATTTACCCTCTTTTTTGTGTGTTTGCGTGTGTGGGTGTACGTATAAGAAAGAGAGACAAAGAGAGAATATGATATGCGTGTGTGTGTGTATGTGTGTGTGCGTGTGTGCGTGTGTGTATGTGTGTATGTGTGTATGTGTATGTATGTGTGTGTTTCTCTTACTCTCTGTCTTTGAATGTTCCCCTCTCTTTCCTTCTCTCATTATCTCTCTCACCTTTCATCTCTCTCTTTCCCTCCCTCTCTCTCTCTTCCTCTATTACATAAATGCTTTTCTACTGCATTTATTCTTCTATTTCCTCCCATCTCATTCATATATTGTATTTTACATCAAATCACTATCTCAATATATATAAATTATATATATATCCCTGGTAATATTTTTGTCCCCCCGAATCCGGAAGAAAGCTCTTCTTAAAAACTCATCAGCCATCGGAGGACGACAACTATATTCCCACGGACATAATCCACCAGAAACCTCTTCCCGTGAGAAAAACAAACAGGAACCAACATTTAACATATATATCCGCGCGTGACTCGCTCAACGAGCACCCGACTTATGACATCGATCGCCACTGACGTCGTTTCCTCACGATTGTTACGTAACTATCATGCCCGGGAGCTGTGTGAGCATGCATTCTTGCCTTGAGCGGACAGTAGATTGCAAGCACGAAAGTGTTAGGCATCGCACGTTCGCGGTATTCAGCTATTTGGGGAAAACATCTCGAAGACGTGACTTATCTCTTTGCAGAAGGAATACACCCGATCCCCACCCACTTTCTCACATATGCAAACTAAGAAAGAAGGGTTCTATTAAGCCCATCGCAGATGACACGATCCGATCAGCCGTACGACTCTGCGACTGGCTGAATCACATGAACCGGTCATTGGGTTTGTGCACGAAAGTGACGACACATGTGCAGTCGCAGGCCCTATAGACTGAACAATCGTGGTTAAATCGTTCGTCTGCGATGGCCTTTGGACATCTGGGGCCATATTCATGAAAACTTACTCGCCTACTTGGTTACTGCAATGCATGCATTTCGATGCACTTTAGTAACTAACTAGGCTTAGTAAGGTTTCATGAATATGGCCCCTGGAAGGCGACATAGACTCCAAATATATCCATGATCTCAGCTGTGCAAGCTAAGATACAAGCATGACCAGGGTCCAACTGGACGTATAAGGTTTCTAATCAGAAGTTATTATTAGTGTGTATCGGATAAGGTGTTTACTACCTGCAACTCTTCCGTGTGAAAGTGGTGTAGTGGATCATCCCTGTGACTCCCGATCAGGAGGGTGTTTCACCGAGATGCTCGTAAGTTACGAATGACTTTACGAACGACTGGTTATCCCTTCTTGTTCTAAATGCGATAGCACACTTTGTTCATTGAGAATCTGATTTAGCACAAGAAGGGATCACCAGTCGTTCGTAAAGTCGTTCGTAACTTACGAACATCTTGGTGAAACACCACCCAGGAGGGCAAGGGTTTAAAGCCAGCAGCTGCCACTTGTGTTTTACAGCAAAACATCTTAATCCACATAGCTGCTTCATAACTGGGAGAGAAATAGGGACCAGGAACTTGTTGCATAAAACTTATTATTGATGGTATTTTGCTATCGATGGCAACTTCTATGGAAACCTTGAATATAGGTTGGCTGTAGGTCGGTGTTACCACGGAAGTTACCATTGATGGTAGAGTTACCATTAATAGTCAGTTTTATGCAACGGGGCCCTGGTATAATTATTTAACACAGTGACTGGGGTAATGGTGTATAATGGAAAAAAAAATAAATAAAGGCATTGTTATTTCTGATGAGACTATACCGTCGGTACATAAAACATAATATTATTGGTAAAACAAATCGTGAGTTTTGTCCTTTTAGTGGGATAAAGTCCTTATTCATTTTCTCATCTGTGCAAGTATTAGGTTTCTAATCAACGATCATTGAGTGGGTATCGGATTAAGTGATTGCTACCTGCAACTCGTGCTGTTTGGAGACATGATATCCTATAAAGCAGACACTTGTCTCCTTGATTCTAATGACGACGAGGGTACTTACGACTATGATATGCCACATGTATGTTTTGACAAACGGATCTAAAACTCTCTCTCTCTCTCTCTCTCTCTCTCTCTCTCTCTCCCTCCCTCCCTCCCCCCCCCCCCCTCTTTCTCTATCTATCTATCTCTCTCCTCTCCCCGTTTTTCACTATGTCTCAACGAAAAATCAATATGTACATTATATATGTTTGTCTTTCCGTCTCTATATTTAGCTTTCATTGACCCATGAATGGACGACAACAGGTTTGCTTATTCATCACTCATTATTGTAATGATTTTGAAAACGGTTTATAATCAGACGTTTTGACGAAACAAAAATATGAGACAATCTGAAAAAGACGTCATGCGACTGTCTAAAACCGTAATCATGTGCAGTCAATTTTCTCATAACACTTCCATTACGTTTTGTGCAAATACAGCATCAATGATTAAACTACAACTAATCTGAGGTGAGGAAAAGATCGAATATGGTGAAACACATTATTAACGGTGTCTTGATCTACGAATTTGGAGTTATTTGCCCATGAGATATTTAAAGAACCTTTTGTGCCTCGTGATGTTGTGTTTTGACAATGTCCACGCCAGAGGTTCGTTTTCTTTGACAGCGGAGTGAAAATAACCATGTTGTTTCCTGCCCACCTGGTGACCATAGCAACGGAGAATAATGACTCTCGAGATGAAAGTGGAGGAGTAAGTCTGGCGCTTGGAGGAGTGGGGGGGGAATATACTAGAGAGGTTAGAGAAAGGGGGAGGAGTAGGAGGAAACGGAGGAGGAGGAGCAGGAGCAGGAGAAGCAGGAGGAGCAGGAGGAGCAGGAGGAGGGGGAGGAGGGGGTTCAAAAAAAAGAGAAAAAGGGACCCAGCCAAAGGGAGATGACGTAAGAAGAATGAACTGAGAGAGAGACGAAAATATTAAAAGAAAGAAAGAAAAGATTAGACTGACGAATAAACAACAGAGTCGAATAAAGGGGAGACGAAATGACGTAACAAGAGGGAGCAAAGACGAACAAACATTTGATATTCTAAAGTGGAAAGACATATAAAGACATAGAGAGAGGGGGGAGAGAAAGAGCGAGAGAGGAGGAGAAAGAGAGAGATAGGGGGAGAGGGAGAGAGCGAGAGATAGGGAGAGAGAGAGAGAGAGGGAGAGAGAGAGAGAGATAGAGAGAGAGAGAGAGAGAGAGAGAAAGAGAAAGAGAGAGAGAGAGAGAGAGAGAGAGAGAGAGAGAGAGAGAGAGAGAATAGACCTGGAAGACCGATGCATGGTATAAACATGATAAACGTGGAAGGAAAAGCTTGAGATGGAAGTTCAAATCAAATTTCCATACAAAATTATATGAATAGAAATAAATACGGGAAAGAAATGAACAAGAGTGGAAAGCCATCCTAGCTGAATATTTGAAGAAACTGGAGGACAGTATGCCAAAATGCGATGTTGCCTTAATCGGGGCAAGAGGTGGACAAACCAAATACTGACTCTCATTACATTGCGATTTGTTTATTGTTTAATGGAGAAAAAAAAGGTAGTTTCATAGGTTTATTAATTATGATTTATTTGTCAGTACACAAAGTTTTCTTATTGCATTTCTGAAGAATATGCATGAAGAACCCTTTTGCAAATGGTGGCTAATTCATTTTTGCCAGTAGCGTACATCTTATATCCGTGGCGTACTGTGGCAGGGCCCAAATGAATGAAATGCTCACTCGAGTGTGTTTAACTTGTGACAAGTAATTACTCAGAAGGAACCAGAAGGAATGCAGCATCTTACCTCATGTGCTCCTCCGACGTGTATACGACCATACGAGAGAGAACACGCCTCCCCCGTTCATGACGTCGATTACCTCTCTACCACTAGCCTAGATTCAGGCTGTTGGCTATTTTATAATCCAAACTGAAAAACAGAGCTCGTATTCATCAGACTAGCCACTCTATCATTCTCTTTGTTTCGCAGTCCGATGAGTCGGAGAACAGATCGAGAATGATTAGTCTACTGCAGCCAGACCCTTTTATTGAATAGTATGGTTTAGAAATACCTAAAAGGCTGGAACCAGGCTACAACGAAAGTCAACAGCACATCCCAAGGAGGCAATAAAGGAACATTATTACGTGTTATAAATTAGGTGCGATGCGGCTCCCCAGCCATTATTGGCAGACTAAATTGCACCTCATGAACAGCATTTGTCACCACGCCACATGTATTATGTCAAGAAACATTCTAATCTGAGTACAGACAGTGTGATTATCCGCCTGATTTTGTATACCTACATAGTATTGATCATTCTTATAATTGCAGGATTCAACTATTATGTTTCAATATTCGAAACTCATTTGACAGGCCTTTATTTTTCCTCTTATTTTCTTTCTTTCTTCCTTCCTTCCTTTCGTCCCTTCTTTCTTTATTCTGTTCTTTCTTCTTCGTCTCTCTTTCTCTCTCTCTTTCTTTCTCTCTCTCTCTCTCTCTCTCTCTCTCTCTCTCTCCCCTCTCTCTCTTTCTATCTGTCTCTCTCTCCGTCTCTCTCTTGCTCTCATCTTTCTTCTTCTTCTCTCTCTCTCTCCCTCTCCCAATGTCTCTCTTTCTATCTGTCTCTCTCTCCGTCTCTCTCTTGCTCTAATCTTTCTTCCCTCTCTCTCGCTCTCATCTTTCTTCTCTCTCTTTCTCTCCCTCTCTCTCTCTATCTCTCTCTCTCTCTTTCCCCATCTCTCCCTCTTTCTCTCTCCCCCCTCTCCCTCTCTCTCTCTCTCTCTCTCTCTCTCTCTCTCTCTCTCTCTCTCTCTGTTGTCATCCTCTCTGCTCCTCGTTTCCACCCATCCTCAATCACTCCCCAGACGAGGGTCACATGGTTGTCTCAATAATGCCCTTTCTAACTCCCCTCACATCGGCTCCGCTGCTTCTTTTCAAAATGTTCTCCCCTTTTTCTAAGCTGACATCGTCAGAGAGCAAATTGTTATTTATTGCGCTTGAAGCCCCGAGTGGAAATGGAGTATGTGAGTGCTTTTTGGGTGTTCCCTGCATCTAGAGTGTAATAAAAAGAAAACCTGGAATGACACCACGTCTACCTCTTCTCCCCCACCCACTCATTCCTACACCCTCCCCCCACCCCCCACTCCCCACCCCACACACACACACATACCAACACCCACCCCCACTTCACCCCCTAATAGTGGAGTGTATGATTGTCCTTCTCCTTGGCAATCAGCATCCCTTAGACCAGCTTCATAGACCTTTGCTTAGACTATGGACCCTTAGATCATATCTATGGTCCATGCTTAGGCCAAGGATGTATACAGCGAGTTTTAGAACATGGACTGCTACATAACTATCTCTAGACACATAACTAAGTCTAGAAACATGACTTAACTAAGTTTGCAGGAGCATGCCGGGAATAGGGCTTGACATGCCTGATGTATGTTTATATTGGTAGTTGAAGAGCGGCGGTGGCGGAGGTGAATGTTATGGAGCTGTACAGTATGTGCGTGTCCCTCCGATTAAGTATAAATTATGTCAGTTTAAGCAAAAGTTATCAAACCCAACGTGTCCCAAATATTTAAAGGAGCTCGCTCAAGGATGGGTGGTAACCATTGATGAATCAAACAAAAGTGGTTAAGTCGTATTCTGCCTATACCGTTGTGAAGTACTATACTGTTTTGAGCTAATGTCGTAAGCTAAAAGTGAAGATGTTTATGAAAGTTTCAGGAGGAAAAGAAACCTTTCTCTGTTGAAAACGAATTTTGGCTTTATTTACGGCCCCTTCTAAACGCAATCGAATCATGCCAAGAACTAAACGCAGAAAGCAAAATCCATATAATCCTCTTCAAAAACCAAACCTGCCACTTAGCACTGTGGGCCCATAGAGCCATGGCAGTGTGCGCGGTCCGAAACACCCTTTGACAGCAGCTCCAAATACTTGCCCCCCTTTTCTTCCCTGATTATACCCCCCTCCCCAAGTGAAATCTGAGTGCTCGCTTTTGAGGGCTGCACAAAGGAACCCATTAACGACTAGCCAAAAAAGAAGGGTGGCCTGCGCCCATTGTTCGGCCCCTCTACCAGTGAGCTGGTCAAGCTCTTTTCTTACCCCCTTTCCCTTTCTTTACTTTTCTTTACCCCCTTTTCCTCCACCCCAGTGTTTATTCTCAGCTCTCAATACAAGCCGGGCGCGGTAAAGCGGCGGAGTTTGGCGTGTTTTTGTCGGGACACTGACGGAGCAGGGATAAGGGCTGATCAAGTAGGGGAAAGTGAAGTGGTCTAAGTCTGGGATTGGGCTGACCTTCGACGCGTTAAAGGAATGCATTAGGTCGAGCTGAGTTATTGAAAATCTTCTCCCCTTGAGGCGTCATGCTTCTTAGAATGGTCTTAGGATGGCGAAGGAAAAGTTAAGATGTCCTAAACAAACTAAGGGGTTATAGCGGGTTAAGGTAACGAGAAGTGCCATTGAAAAACCTTTCTCATGTCTATGCTGATTTGTATTCGAAAACACGAAGTAGACATGAAGATGTCCTTACCACAGTAGTGTTAATTGTAGGAAGGAAGACATTTAGCGGACACAAGTTATACATGTCATCGAGGCGGTGACAGGGCAGTTTTGGGGTGAAACTGGAGGAGATGTTCTTTGCGTCGTCTTGTTTACACATTCAAGGCGCAATAAGCGCAGGTTTACATTTATGTAATTTTGTTGTAGATGAATTTGGTCAGATGATCGACTTTGCATATTTCAATAATAAAGCTGCAATTCATTTTTCTGTTTCTTCTTCTTCTTCTTCTTCTTCTTCTTCTTCTTCTTCTTCTTCTTCTTCTTCTTCTATTTCTTGTTCTCCTTCTCTTCATCCTCATCCTCCTTCCTCCATCGTATTTCCCCTCATATTAGCCATCCTCTAAACTAAATTTGAATCTGCAAAAGCATGTGTTTAAGATTTTATTTACGAGACCAGAGTCATACTTTTGAATTACAACAGTCAGTATAGAGGATCGAAGTGGTGTCGTCATATGAGCGGGTTGTCAAGACAGTTGGCTCTAAACAAACTCACTCCAGCGCGAGGTTTAGCGGTCCGATATTGTCCATCGGGCTAGTGTCGGGCATTCCCAACTTCAGTCCCCGCTGTGATCACCGCTGCCTGCTCTACCCGCATTGTTTAGAACCAGTTGTCTTGACAATATTGCTCAAATGACGTCACACTTCGGTACTCTATACCAAAGTGCACAAGTGTGACGGTACTTTGCGTAAAAAGGCAATCACAATAATTTGCTAATTGGTAAGTACAATTACCCATATTAGTCATTGTTAATCACGTGAAAAGAAAACTGGGGGAAATGGTCAAATCCCTTCGTGTACATAGTTATTGAGTAGCTGACGATACAGCGTGGTATTCTGTGGAAAATAAGAATAAATATGATGAATGATTGGTATTCTTAATCATAAAAGTGCAATCCTTACAACACATAGCCTATAGAGTGATGCAATGACTGTAGTCTGTAAAATGATGTAATGGCTGACGATTTCAAAATTATCATCTTTCTTTCTCAAGCCAATGCGGGTTGATTTTGAATCTTGGATAAAGATGTGTTGTTATCTTTTACTCTCTATGCGCCATTGAGACATTTTTACACCGGTTAATAGGCCTTCACACCATTTCCATAGTGCAGTATGGAGTCTGGCAGAGAAATTAACTCTGTATGCGTCATTTAGGCATTTTTGCACTGGTTAATACACGCCATTTTAATATGTGCTTATGGAGTCTGGTAGAGAAGGAGTTAACTCTTTTTGCGCCATTTAGTCATTTTTGCACTGGTTAATACACACCATTCTCATAGGGCAGTATGGAGTCTGGTAGAGAAAGAGTTACCTTATTTCGCTTCGCCAAAGCACTATGATCACGGCGCATTGCATCGATTTTAATAGATCAGACCCTTTCAGAGCTAGAAGACAGATCAAAATACATTTCATTTTAGAGAAATCTGTGCAAAAGAACAAATACGATTAAAACCTTGCGATTAATGCCGTCGATGTAATACTCATATCGATTCTGAGAAGGAAATTAGAAGTCAATAATGATGTTGATGAATAAGTAAATATATATATTGACGATGGAGAGTTCAGAGACAACAGCTGTAGACCATTCAATCGATTTCTTCGGGCGTTCAACTCTCTCTATATATTCAAGAGAGGCGAGAAAGAGAAAGAGAGAAAATAAAGAAGGGTATCATCAACAGGGAAGATTCTGTGCAAATGGGGGAGAGATCGAAGGAGCGGATGTGTTAATGAAAAAAAAAATCATGAAGGAAAAGGGGGAGAGACAGAGAGACACAGAGAGAGAGAGAGGGGGGGGGGATAAAGAAAGAGAAAGAAAGGAGAGGGGGAAGGGAGAGAGGGGCAGAGAGAGAGATAAAGAAATAGATGGCGAGGGGTAAAAGAGGGGAGAAAAGAGAGAGGGGAGAAGAGAGAGAGAGAGAGAGAGAGAGAGAGAGAGAGAGAGAATATACTGTATACTGTAAGTAGACAGAACAGGCGGGGAGGAATACCACACATTAAATCAAAAAAACAAATCATTGTGCAATTGTAAGTGTGTTCTCACTACCCTTGTACATTCATTCGTACTGTATCACGGTAGCCGAGCACATCCCCCTTGTCGCATAGACAACACTTGCCTATCACTGCGCACCGCGTTAAGTGAATAAGAAAGATAGATTAAGACGCGCAATGAGAAGAGGCCGCATCTTAAGTTCTCTGCATCGACTGGAGTTTCTTGAAGACTCTTGTCCCTCGTGGCTTCCTGAACAATGGGTGTAGGAAATGTAATTTTCCGGCTCTCATTTTCTCCGGTTTTTGTCTCCTTTCCCGCTTTTCACTCAAGGAAATTGGAGAAAAGGCGCAGAGGAAATAACAGGAGCAGGGACTTGGGATGATGTAAACAAATTATCTCTCACGCTATGGCGGCACACACGGATTCGTATGAATGGGACCAGTGTATTTAAGTATACGCGTTTGAAACATATGCCATACCATGGTGATTTTTCAAACATGTTATACACTGAAAGGTATCATACACACATACATAAATTGAAAAAAAAAATGCAGGAAAAAAATCTACCCATCATCTGACCAATGTCAATATCTTCATATTTCTATATTAGATATAGACTTACTACTGTTTGCCACGAACTCAATCAACATACATGTACATTTCTTATTGCCGTCGTTCTCCCAAGCGTTAAATACGAAAGTCATTATCATCATCCTCATCATCATTATTACTATCATCATCATCATTATCATCATCATCACAATCACCATTAACATTCAACAACGTCAGCAGCATGACCATCGAAACAATTATCTGCCACCACCTACGTCGCTACTTAATCGAACACCATTGAAGTGTCTCTGTCGTCCATTCACCCCTTTCCCTGTTTTTCTTTCTCTCATTTTTTCTCTTTCTCTCTGTCTCATTTTCTCCGCTTAATTCTCCCCCCTTTTACTCTCTCTCTCTCTCTCTTTCTTTCTTTCCCTCTTCCGTTATCCCTCACTTGCTCGATGTATGTATACCTGTCTCTCCATCCCTCTCTCATCCTCCCGCTCTTTCCATCTCTCTCTCCTTTTGTATGTGTGTATTGGTACCCCACCTTTTTCTCTCTCCTTCTCTCTCTCTCTCTCTCTCTCTCTCTCTCTCTCTCTCTCTCTCTCTCTCTCTCTCTTTCACTCCTTCGCCCTCTCGTTACCCCTCCTCTACCGGTAAATAACTCCACTCCACCCGAGAGGACCCCCATTCACCGACCACTCCTGTACGGCTTCTGATGGAATCCAACCCAAACTCACCATCCACATGGACTCCATTATCCCCGATTATTTCCTGCAAACTGAATGCTTTTGATCCATCCAGTGGGGCTTCGCCGCCACCATAGCAGCTCAAAATTAATCATCCTAAAGAGACATGGCGCTGAAGACCTTCGTCTCCGAGTTACTTATCCTGAAAAGTTTGTTTGGAACTTATCAATAAAGAGTGAAATCCAGTGTTTATCCGTCGGTGAATTGGGGCGGGGACCGGACGTCCAACGACCGGAACCAAGACCAAGTCAGAGACCAAGACCAGGACCAAAGTAAGACTAAGACCAACGTCGAGACTACAACAATGACCAACGATCAAGATTAAAATTGTGACAACATCTTCGACGGAGGCCATTTTACTGAGACCAAGACCTACAGCAAGTTTAAATGACCGCCATTTGTAAATGATATTGATAAACCAACAACGACGATTACATGACTGACGAACATAGTGAAAAACCTGTCTAGTTAATATGACATTTTGAATATATTGTTAATACAGCATTGTAGCAACCATAATTACATTCATGACAGTCGTGCACTCTCTGAGCATTTCATTCAAATAATACATCTAGATGATAATCAATGAATTTGCTAGTTTATATGTGGTTATATAATGATCATTATATTAATGTAAACGTACTTTGCTGCATGGTAAGATCTTCATGGTCTTGAATATCATTTTCTTTCAAATGATCTCATTTTTAAGTGGATTATTCTTCTGGTCCTTCTCTGCATGTGATAGTAATTATAGTGCATCTTCCTTGCGTTTGAGCCCACAAAGCTTTGCTTCCAGGCTGTTAAGATATTTATATTCCTACTTTTATTTCTAATCCAAACTGAAAATAGAGTCTAGTACTCATAAGACTAGTCGCTCTTCTAATTCTCCTTTTTTCGAAGTCCATCCTAGAATGAGTAGTCTATTGCAGCCAGACCCCTTCATTTAATAGTTTGGTTAGAAATTGCCAAACAGCCTGAAAGCCAGGCTAGCTTTGTGTCTGTAAGCTATCGCAGTAAAGTCGTCGTTATGAGCCGTAATGGCTCGGCAGGGAGGGGCTGCGAAGTAATAATCACTTCTCTTAGTATCCAGAGATAGACTATTATTCCCCGGCCTGTCCAGGTCTTCTTTATGCACGAGGCCACAGTAGGGAGAACCTTCTATTGTTGCGACTAATTTATGGCTACTAAAAGTCATTACCATCCAATCTAAGTACATAATGAGACGTAATTAT
Organism: Arbacia lixula; assembly: GCA_963669155.1. Taxonomy (NCBI): domain Eukaryota; kingdom Metazoa; phylum Echinodermata; class Echinoidea; order Arbacioida; family Arbaciidae; genus Arbacia; species Arbacia lixula. The sequence goes on along the minus strand of OZ022595.1, from coordinate 9,073,016 downwards.
TTGTCATTGAAACCAGTGAAGTCTTTTGAGTGTACCGAGTTATCTTACCTTGCAGCCACCATATGTCTTGCTTTCCCTCTTTCGTTCTTTCTCCCTCCACCCCCCTCTCTCTCTCTTTCTCTCTCTCTCTCTCTCTCTCTCCTCTCTTTCTCTCTCTCTCTCTCTCTCTCTCTCTCTCTTTCTCCCCCACCCTCTCTCACACACACTCTCTCTCTTCCAATAAACCTCACTTTCTCCCTTTCTCTCCCTTTCTTTCTTTGTCTTATTTTCTCTACCATACCTTCTTTTCCTCTCACTTTCTTCTTCTTTCCTTTTCTTTATTTCCTTTTAGGCCTCTCTCCTTCCTTTATCACCCCCCCTCTCTCTCTCTCTCTCTCTCTCTCTCTCTCTCTCTCTCTCTCTCTCTTTCTTTCTCCCTCACTCTCTCTCACACACATTCTCTCTCTTATTCTCTCTCTCCCAATAAACCTCACCTTCTCTCGTTCTCTCCCTTTCTTTCTTTGTCTTATTTTCTCTACCATGCCTTCTTTTCCTCTCACTTTCTTCTTCTTTCTTTTTCTTTATTTCCTTTTAGGCCCTCTCTCCTTCCATTACCCCCCCCCCTCTCTCTCTCTCTCTCTCTCTTTCTTTCTCTTTCTCAATTTACCAATAATCTCTTTTCGTCTGTAAAATCTCTCTCTGTTACACGACTTACTCGCTGTTGTACATCGATGAATGAAACTGCTCCACAGCATTTTCTCTTCTTTCAAACCAGAAAAGGTCACCATGGTCATTGATGTATTATTCTATCGGCAAATACATCAAAGAATGAGTCCAGACTACCGACAACTCTCGTACGTAAACCATTTAAACCAATAATTGATACATCCAGAGAAATGTTACATTTTGAATACTATGAATAAGATAATCATAGGGTTCTTTCAAAGCAACAAAACATGAAGAATGTAAAATGTGAATGTGTTGGAATTAAAAGCACTTTGTCATGGCGACAAGATTCGTAACATTCCTCGCCCTGCCTATCTCTTTAAGATTTTCATTGTTATCTTTTTTTGCATCCGTGTATCTAATACTTGTTGCATTTTATGGCCAATTTACAGATTTAGTCACAATGACATGTTTTTCTCCTGTGATGAGATACCTCAAATTGGCAGAGACGTAAAATCGAAGCGAAAAGAAAATAGCATGATATAACGATTTAATGTGGTACTCATGACTGTAATCGTTCACATGTCAATGTCACATCAGTACTCAAAAGGCAAACATACACCATGTATACATTATACAGTAAGCTACATGCATAATAGTTCCAAAGTGCAAATCAAATATCATTTTTACATCATAGTGTAACAATTGTTATTGATCTCTTATAACGCATTACCCTCCTGAATCATGAAGTTATATTGGAGATGAAACTCTACATCGCCCCTTCATCCCTCTCCTCTCCACCCCGTTGCCGGGGTAACGCTGGATAATGGCAGATAATAACGTAATCAGATAATCAGGATAATGGTTCAAGGAATTCATAATGATATACAATCAGAAGAGATGGGTGTGGAGAGAGAGAGAGAGAGAGAGAGGGATAGGGGTGGAAAGCAATATACATAATACAGAGAGAGAGAGAGAGAGAGAGAGAGAGAGAGAGAGACAGACAGACAGAGAGAGAGACAGAGAGACAGAGAGAGAGAGAGGGGGGGGGGGAGAGAGAGAGGGGGGTTGACATAAGGTGAAATATATACAATGAAATAATGGTTACGCTATATGTTTCTATATATATCTTTCTTTCTTCATTCTACCACTGCCTTTGTTATTTATCTCGCTCTAATGCACACCTTTTATTGTTCATTCTTTCTATCCTCCTCCCCATCTTACTATACCCCTCTCTCACCAAACCCCTCTACCCTCTCTTCATCCAATCATGCCCCAGTCCCCATCATACCAAACCCCCTGTCTTCCCTAATCAACCCTCTCCTCCTCCCCCTATGTCTTACCTCCTCCCTTTCCCCTCTCATACCAAATACCTTTTTTTTCTCCTCCACCTCTCTTCCCCTTCTTTTACCGAAATCTCTGTCT
>OZ022595.1:8937317-9070746 GCA_963669155.1 Arbacia lixula | reverse complement strand
CTTAACCGAAATCTCTGCCTTTTCCCCTCGACCCTCTCTTTCTCCTCTCATACCTAGGATGTAACAATCTACGCTTCATACACCCTTGCTCCTACCAAACCCTCTTCAACCACTGTCATCTTCAACCCCTGTCCTCCCCTCTCTCATCCCACGTCTGACCTCTTCCATCATGCCCCCTCTTTCCATACTTCCTGTCTTTCCTCCTCCACCCTATCCCCCCCCCCTTTCCACCCGCCCCTCCGCCCCTCTCCTCCCCCTCTCCACCCTTTTCCTCCCTCTCCTCCCCCTCTCCACTCTTCTCATCCTTCTCCTCCACTTCTCTTCTCCCTCTCCTCCCCCTCTTTTTTTCACCCCCCCCCCCACTCCTCCCCCTTTCCTCCCTTCTCCTCCCCTCTCCTTCCCCTTTTCTCCCCCTTTCCTCCTCCTCTCTTCCACCCACCCCTTTCTATTCCATCCCTTCCTCCTCCTCCTCCTCCTCCTCCTCCTCCTCCTCCTCCTCCTCCTCCTCCTCCTCCTCCTCCTCCACACCCTCCTCCACCCTCTCCTCTCCTCCTCCTCCTCCTCCACCCTCTCCTCCCCCTCTCTTTCACCCCCTCTCCCCACCCCATCCCCCACTCCTCCCCTCTCCTCCCTTCTCCTCCCATCTCCTTCCACTTTTCTCCCCCTTTCCTCCTCCTCTCTTCCACCCACCCCTTTCTATTCCACCCCCTCCATCCTCTCCTCTCCCCCTCCTCCACCCTCTTCTCCCCCTCTCTCACCCCACATCCCTCCCTTCATCATCGCCATCATGACATCGTGTCATCAGTGCTCTCTGTGAGTCACACGGCTGGAGTGACAGCGACAGATCACATTTCATGACCCATACTAATACCAATACCAGTGCTATACCAACACCAGTACTCTACCATTGCCATTATACCATTACCATCCCAGTACCAATGCCAATAGTAACATCATACTATATATTCAGTCTTTAGGCACTAACATTAATCACGAAACTTATCCACGTCACGTAAAAATCAATTCACTCATTCCATTCCTACTACCAGACCTACGCAACTATTAATTTAGATACCAATATTCAAATTAATACCAGGAGAAGGATTGATATACGTACTAATTAATACCAATACTAATATTGAAATGTTCATCATAAAAAATACCAATTCTGATACACATATCAACTCTACTAAAATATCAATATTGTTTACTCAATATAACACAAGGATATTCAATCTCATTTATGAAACATTAACCTACCATATCAACATTTGACCATCACACACATAGCACTGAATCTGAAACGTTTATTGGCAACCCAGATTTTGGAATATCTATCATGCCATCTTGTTATTGATATAGTATGTCACAGGGTTTGGTATTGGTCTCCGTTCGGACCTGGTGAAACCAATCTGCGATGCACCGCTGCGCTTGACAGATGACCGAGCTATTGGAACAACGGGGGGCGCTGGCGTCCAAATCTGGTCGCCCGGCGGGAGGAACGTTTCCATAGACGCGGCTTGCCGCTTGCCGCTTGCTGTAGCGGCAATCCAATGGGACTATTCTCATAGTTTTTCTACTCCAGGTAGAGGTAGCGTGGAGGTGTCGTGGTGTAGTGGCTGTGAACTGTGACTGAAGATCTCAAGGTCCCAGATTCAATCCCACCCAGCATGATACTTGAGTCCTTGTGACCTTGACCCAGCGCCGATATCGTGCAGCGGGCAAGGAGATGGTGCACATATGTGTATATGATAAGTTCTTGTATCCAGCGATCAAAGCTCTAATTGTAACATCCCTCTAATTCAGTGTCCGTATTGCGAAGGAAAAGGCCCTCTATACCATATTTAAGCCAAAAAAGTAAAAAAGAGGATTCACCGGCCAAATAATTATAAATTGGTACATTTAACTGCTTGTATTGTTTTGCCGCGGCGGGAGACGCTAGCGGTGATTGAAAGGGGTCAAGCGGCAGCGGCAAAACCGCTTCAATGCGAACGTACCTTTGAATTGACAAGGATGCATGAAACCCGCCCCATACATCCTTGATTTGAGACTGGACCCTACTATGGTTTGGTGGGAGGAACAAAGGGAAATGGTGAGGTAGGGTGCCGAGAACGAAATGACGTCCAAGCACGTTGGTATGACGTCAGTATACAAATGATGCACAGGTTTGAGTGGGTCGGTAGGAATTGTGTACACAAGTTACCTCTGAATTGCCTGAACCCACGAGGCGAAGCCGAGTGGGTTTCGGGCAAAATTCAGAGGTAACGAGTGTACACAATCCTACTGACCCACGAAATAAACCTGTGCATCATCTGTTTTATAGAATGGGCCCCAAAATCTGATAAAAAAAGGGTAAAATCTCCATTAACATAATTTACCGGATGCATGGCTAGTCATGCGTCAGTATTTACCGGATGCATGGCTAGCCATGCGTCGGTAATTTCCGATGCATGGCCAGAATTACCGACGCATGGCTGTGATTGACCAATCAGATTGCAGAGATCCATCTTCATCATCAATCATCATCAATGATTGGAAAATCTGTCAAGACTAAAATTGTTGTCTTCTTTCACGTTGACAAGTGTCCAAATAACACAGCTAAAAATATGACATGATTTTCTCCATACACCATGTCAAGTGGACAAATAGAGTCTTTATGTTTAGAACTACCAAGTTCATCAAGCTTCGATTTGATAACAACCACTTCATATCAGGAAAGACAGATTTACTGCAATTTACTGCGATTGTCCAGAGTGGCGTCGAGTGCCCAAACAAACGTATTCGTAATGTACAGTGTACATGCTCTAGTAGGCAACTCACCGCAGCACACACTCATACAGTGCTGCGACAACGTAGAATTCAGATCTGAGTTTGTCCACTTCTCCGTTAGATATTACTTCCAAATTTACGTGTTTCACTCCTGCAGAGCGTTTGAATGTAGAAAATGAGTGTTCGATGCTGTGGGATAAATTTATACTCACTGACAACGTCTGAATCGTCCAAAATTTGTTTCAATTCTTCACCTAACTTTACCGAAGCTTCTCGAGTTTCGTGGGTGCCGCCATTTACGGTAAACAATATCGGTATCGATCATACTAAATCTCGATATCGATCATATTAATTCTCGGTATCGCGATATCGTCTTGATATCGCGTGCTGCCAGTAAAAAACAATGCATGGTAAATTATGGGTAATTAACCAATCAGATTGCAGAGATTCTGACACCCATTCTATAATATATACTGTACATAAGATAATCTAGGGCCAATAATACGTACAAATGACATAAAGTAGCACTAGGCAAATACCAGGTCTGATCACGGAGCTATCTCCATCGTATGACACATCCTTGCTTCATATATTACACTAAAATCAAACTGTTTTTGAAATAACGTTGCATAATTGTTACCATTTCAATGTTTTTTAATTGTTACAGTACATGCATACGACGTAAATTACTGTAATCCAGCCACGGCTTCTAAATGTCATATGAATAAACATTTCTTGAGATTTTATTGGATTAAGTTGAATCAGCAGCTAAGAGAAAGAGAGAGACAGAGAGACAGAGAGAGAGACAGAGAGACACACATAGAGAGAGAGAGAGAGAGAGAGAGGGAGAGAGAGAGAAAAAAAATATGCTGATTGGAAGAAATACATTTCGAATCATATCTTAAATAGATAAACAACTTATAACACAAGAATTCGAAAATTCAGGTTATCCCAGCAAAAATGACAACAGTTGAAAACCAGACGGGGATAACGTTTCGCATGTGCGGTATAGCGGGTCAAAGGTCAACGCGGGGGATGTGATAGTGTAATGGGTTGTCATAACATAACTTGGGCTCCACGTTATTATTATGCTTTCTCTCCCCATGGTTCTGGCAGTGCATCATGGGGTATCTCAGGAGAGCACATGATTGGACGAGTAATTGCTTCGCACCTGTTTCTGATTCGATCAATTCTCGATATTTGTTTCTCATTTGATAGATGCGCAGATTTAGTCATGCTAGCCTTTTCACAATACTTTAGAAGAAAAGAAACATTCTTGCAAAAACTGCATGGACTGTTTACTGAAGGTAAACAACTTGGTATAGGCTAACAAAAACCTGTTATATTTCTGTTAAATAAATAAATATATATCATTTTCATAATCATACGATGTGATGATTATATATAACAGTATGCATGATTATGAAGCATCATATTTACATGAAAATGTGCATCATCCTTGAAGAAAGGCCTTGTGGACAGAAGCCATTACATGAGCTGGTATACACACACGACCCGATCAATTTGTATGTGGCCGGGATTAAGCATACCTTTTTCATAATGACGAGGGCTGAATGTGCATCTCTGTCCGCGAATATGCCCATTCATTCACCTTACAACATGATGTTTGTATACCGAAGGTTTGTACAGACTACCGAATCTTATTGATTACGTAATGCGCCTCCCCTTTATTGTACTATTCCACCCCCCCCCCCCCCCCCCGCCTCCCACATCTTCAAAAAACGGATTCAACACATTATGCTGCTTAATACTCTTAATACATAGGGATCTTAAGGGTGTTTGTATGATCACCGCTATTCTTCTAGTTAAGTCGGGGGTAATGCTATAATTACTTTGCGTATTGTGGGGTTAAAATATAATCAAAGCTTTATCGATCGAGTAGCCGCAATGGGGGCATGGCGTTCCGTTTATCAGCAGGATTTGGGGACACATTTCTGACGGAGAAGCCCAAACGTTGCGAAAGCCGTCGGACAAAGGAAGGAGGTACATGTATACATATAAACCAAAGCGAGCATGACTCGGTTATCAGTGCCACGAGTAAAGCATACGTATGTTTACGTACATATACTGGTTATTATTCACTACCCATCTATATGAGTAATATACCTTGTTATGTAGGCGATCATGGAGTACCACAACTCTTTATCCTAACCCTAACCCTAAATCTGTGTACCAGCTCCACGTCATGGTTAAAGGGAATAATTATACCGTACTGGGAAGACAAAACAAAAACTTCAAAAAGTTTATCGTGAGCAATCTTCTCGCCAGAGGTCTTAAATTCATGTATTATCCATTTTAGAAACTTGCTGAAAGTTATTTGCCCTTAATTGATCCACATTTTGAGTAATTAGTGATTGCATCACAAATCCTCAACATGTTCGTTCCGAACATATGATAATTTGTGATTTAATCACTTACAACTCCAAATATGGATCATTTGAGGGGAAACAACTTCAGCAAGTTTCTAAAACGGACAATACAAGAATTTAAGACCATTGGCAAGAAGATTGCTCACGATCATCTTTTCGAAGTTTTTTTTTTCTTCCCCAGTAGAGTATCACCTGTATTGCTCTGTTCACCAGTCAGTCAGATTGCTTATCAATGTAAGCCTCCTTCTCCCCCGGCTTCTGTTTTGTTTTGTGTATCGATATCATAAGAACAGATATAACCAGTAATAGGTTACGGAACAGTGTCTGGAGATATTTCTGGGCCATGTTGTTATTCAATTATTCAACCTTACCATCGATGGTAACTACCATGGCAGTAGCCAACGAGCTCTCATTATCACGATTATTGCACCTGATCTGATGATAAGTTACAATGATTGAATACCTATATGTTACATGAACCTGGTGCCCCCTTTTATTTTGGAGCTGGAAGGGCCCCCACTCCACCTCTTGCCAGCAACCCCCCCCCCCCTTCCCCCGCCCCCTGACCCCATCCCTCACACTGTCTTCGATCTAGTTGCATCTGTCATTGTCTGTGCGACACATGAGTCGATGTGAGCACAGATTCTTTACCTTGATCGAATGATTGGATTACAGCCCTGGCTATCCTGGTATCACAACTATTCCGGTATCAATGTCTGCAATGGTTTATAAGCTAGCTCCGATCGGCCTATGAAGAGGGTAGGCCCACACAGTGGAATACATTCGTGAAACAGTAGCAGTGGTCATAACGAAACATAAACATCATCAATTCCATTATAATTATCATGTTTATAATCATTGTTACAATCACTGCTGCTGCTGCTACTATAGTACTTATGCTTCTACAACTTGTATATTGCTATACTACTTTTACTATTCTAACTATAATATGAGCTAATACTTTGTAGAAGTAGAAGAAGTTATATCTTGCCAAATATATTTACTATGAGGGCCAGACTCGACTAGCACTTGTGCTATTTTTGGTCCTTATTAGCAACGCCTATACATGCTTGTATAAGTACATTTATACTAAAATATCTACGATGATTTTTTTTTTGAAGTATTCATATTGCTGTACAAATACTCATGTTGTTATTCTTGTTGTCAATAAAACCAATATCATATAAGTAGCAGTAGGAGTAGCAGTACACTCGGAGAAAGGATTCCTTTCAGAACCATTTTGCCATAATGATGATAATAGTGGCCCAGCATGCACCATTTATTCTCTGTACCGTTTTAACGCGAAAAGGGTCTCTTATAACACTATTTTGTTAGCAAAATGACACACCACTCTGAACCAGGATCTTGCTGCATCCCCAATATGTTACTGTGATCAAAATAAACTCGTGATGTTTTCCCCTTCGCCCTTTGTGTACCAGACAAATGGTGTTTAATAGAATTTGTGTGTTTTACTTTTGTGTGAATTGACACTGAGAGCGCAAAGAGTGTTATAACTCCATGTGTTTTCCCTGGCTTGATACTAACATGGTTAAAGGGTTAAGATGATATATATTTATATATATCACAGATATATATATATATATTTATATATATATCACAGGATGAATCCATAATATTGATAGCACAAGCAGCAGTAGCAGCAGTGGTGATAATAGTGTATGCTCGTTAGATTGCCAGTGTTGTCAATGCTAATGTGGATTTGACGTTGCCAGACGTGCAGTGAATATAGTGAGGATTATTTGGATCAGGGTATATTCCTTATATTGCAACGGACAGTCCTGCAGCACAGGGCAATGTGCATAATTGGTGTAATATTTCCCGTCGATTGATTGTCCATGATTGCAACGAGGCGTGCTGGGTCAGAGAGGCTACGGTTTGGGGGAGATCTCCGTCTTGTACCCCCCCCCCCCCCACACACACACACACACACACGCACACAACCCCTCTCTCTTTCTCTCTCTCTCTCTCTCTCTCTCTCTCTCTCTCTCCCTCTCTTTCTCTCTCTCTGTTTCCTTACCTTGTCCCTTATGCTCTTTGTCTCCCTGTCTCTCTGCCTATCTCTCTCTCTGTCTGTCTCTCTCTCTCTTTCCTCTCTCTCTCTCTCTCTCTCTCTCTCTATCTCTCTCTCTCTCTCTTTCCACTCTCTCTCTCTTCTCTTCTCTCTCTCTCTCTCTCTCTCTCTCTCCCTCTCTCTCTCCCACTCTCCTCTGCATCACCTTATTTTTCTCTGAGCCCACTCTGTCTTTCTTTTCCTGCCTTGTTTCTGTCATCGTTATGTCTGTCATAAACATGAACGAAAAGAGTAACACGGACTCTTCCTCTTACTCTTATCTTTATCTGTTCACCCCCCCCCCCCCCCCTCTCTCTCTCTCTCGCTCTCACATTTCCTGTCCATGTCTACCTCTCTCTTCCCGCTTCCACCCCCTTCTTGCTTCTCTCCCCACTCCTTCCCTCTCATCTAAGTCCCATTTTCTCGTTTTCGCTTTTCAAATGCAGGGTTTTCCTTAAAGCTCTAGTCGTTGATTAAACTTGAAATCGAATACTTCAACGTAGAAAAGGACCTTTGTATTGCGAGCCTTGTGTAGTCTGCGTCTTCAGACTGAAGTATATCCTATGTGTAGTAAACACTCATGAAATTACCATGACAACAAAGCGGACACTAAATGTAGTTATTCAACGAGACAAAAGGCAACGTCTAAGTTAGGCCTTCGCTTTATGGATATGGAATCCCTTCCAAGAAAATTTAGATAGTGACAATTTAAAGAGAGAAGGGAATCTAGCCAGAATTCTAAGACTAAAGCACCAGAATTAAAAAAAAAAAAAGGGGGTTGTCAAAGCCCAGAAGACGGAAGGCACTTATAATACTCTTGCCCAAATTCAATACACATAGCCAGGCAAAACACCATATATAAACACCGCGCACATTCTGTAAACCAAATCCATGTTAGTTCTCAAGTGGGCGACTTTAGCAGGGAAAATGCGCAAATTGAACTAAAAAGGAATACTGCTGCAGAGACCTAAAAGAAATCATTCATGTGAGAACATTTAAGTAATTACTTACTCTTGGTAAGTAACATTTCTGTGACATTACTTGTGTCAGTAATATGTGTAATTCAAAGTTAAGTACCATCGGTGCATTTATTTGCACAAGCAATACACACTAATCCCATAGAACAGCAGTTCGTTTTTAGCACAGAAGGAGTTAAGTCTTTATGTACCATTAATGCTTTTTTGCACAAGTCATACACACAAATCCCATAGTGCAGCAGTTTCTTGTTATGAAAGAAGGAATTATGCAAGCGTATGATTTTTTCATAATACATTAGAGAGATGTAACGCATCGAATGACCATAAAGCGAATCAGGTGGGAAGAGATTGTAAAATTTAAATTTTAAATTGACGTCGGCTGGTCATCTGCGGAGGAGGAAAGATGGCAGATGGACAAACAGGTTGACCAACGAGACACCAAGGACATACACTAGAAGAAAGGTCAGACGGTTTAGGAGATGGGTCGGTGGTATGTATATGGACATGGGTGCGTCTTGGACAAGAAGAACACAAGGCAGCGTACAACTGTACATTGGTAAAGAGGCCTTCCATTAGGAGTGGAGTGAGATGGGCTTGATAGATTTAACCATAGATACTTCAGCATTCTGCTCATTTTATACACCCAGGCTTTACTCCATTCCATAATGTTGGTCCACAAATCAACCACTACCTTAACATGCTTTAAGACGATCAAGCAGTAGTGGCCTCCTCCCATTTCTTCCCCAAGAAAACAGATTTTCTTGAGATGGAAATCCCATAAGTTGCCATTATTCGATTCCTGGCAGGCTTACCTCGGCTCCAACAGACCCATATATTCAGAGCTTCGGCGCAGGCGGAGGACTAATGGGAAAGCGAGGTTTAAAAACGAGAGATGGTTAAAAATGAAGAGGGGTGGATTCCTCCGTCTCTTATACGAATGTCGTTTTGAATTAGCTTGGAGACGAAGATGCTGTGGATAAATGAATCAAGTGCGTGAGCGGAGAGGAGATTTGGCGGGAAAGCGAGGGTTGATGGTGCATGAGTTGAGAGAGGTGGATGCGCCTGAAAAGTAAATCATGGTGCCGATGTAATAACATGAATAACGCCATTTTTTGTATTATGCTGAAATACAGCTTGTACTATATTGGGTTATGTTTGCATGTGTGTTGTCTGTGTATTCGCGATTGAGCGAAATGGAAAAAGCTCGTTGTTTTGTTTCCAAGGAAAAACATATTGTAATTTAATTATGTCTTCCTTCTGCGAGAAAAAGGAACATGTACAAAGTACGAAATGTATGAGTATTGTGTGGGTTTTATGTAAAGAAAGATGCATGTGTGTGGGGAGTGTATGTGTGTATGTGTATGTGTTTGTTAGTAAGAAAATGTGAGCATTTTGACCTTCATTATCATATCATACCTGTACTACATTTGGATTTCCCACATTTTCGACATACAAGGTTAGGTGAATACGTTGGATCAATATACAGATGGGTACTTTATTTCAGAAAGGTGCGTTGCGTTATCTTGGCTAAAATCTGGAAATATGTCGACAGAACCATCTGTATCATGATGAAGCAATCTAATTTCCGCTCTCACCATTCATCCCCCTCATTCTTTGTCTGTCTGTCTGTCTATCTGTCTGTTTCTCCGCCTGTCAATCTGTTGTCTCTCCCTCACTTCATCTCTTTCTCTCTTTCCACCTCCCTGCTATGTGTCTCTCTGTGTCCTTTGCGACTCTGTCTAAATTTGTCTATCTATCTCTCTTCACCATTCTGTCGCTCGCTTTGTCTCTTTCTGTATCTCCCTCTCTCCACCATCTCCCTCTCGCTCTCTCTCTCTCCCTCTCTCTCTCTCTCTCTCTCTCTCTCTCTCTCTCTCTCTCTCTCTCTCTTTCTCTGTACCCTTTATTTCTCTCCCTCCCTCTCTCTCACACAGACATACACACAGTCACACACAACCATAATTACATTATCTCTCTCTCCCTTACCCCCCTCCCCTCCACCTCCCTTCCCCTCTTTCGTTCAGTATCCCCCACCTCTTTCTTTCTCTCTCTCTCTCTCTCTCTTTCTACCCTTCCCTCCCCCCTCCCTCTCGCTCTCCCTCCCCCACCCCTCTCCACCCAGCCTGAGGTTCTAGTCCAAAGCCCGCGTCAGGACGAATTTGTCTTCACTTTGCGACTGATTGGGGAAGATGTCTTCCGCAGCCCGCCAAGTCTTGATGTCTTTTTGATCAGGCTAAGGATGCCAGTCCCACGCTATCTTGTCTTCTGGGTTTATTTTAAGATGTAGAAGGATAACATCGCAGTTGCAGACAAAAAAAGTAGCGCCAAGTTATTTAGGATATCTACTCCTTGTTCTACACTCCTCCTCCCATCTTTCCCTTCCTTTTTCTTCCACTGGTGTGTTTTTCTCTTTTCCATCTCCTTCTTTGTTATGTGACGAGAACGAGGTAGAAAATGTGGCAGAGCGAGAAAAAGCAAGAGAGACAAAGAGAAGAGGGAGGAAATTGTAATCATGTGTGTGTGTGTGTGTGTGTGTGTGTGTGTGTGTGTGTGTGTGTGTGTGTGTGTGTGCGTGTGTGTGTGTGTGTGTGAGTGTGTGTGTGTGTGTGTGTGGGTGTGTGTGTGTGTGTGTGTGTACGTTAAGAGGTATGTGTTTGTAGTGTGTGTATATGTGTGTTAAAGTCATGTGAATAGGCGTTATTGTGCATTGTGTGAGAGAAAAATAAAGAGACACACAAATACAAAATGTATCTATGATACGCAAACATATACACCTCTACACACATACAGACATTTAGACATGATAGACAGACATACAGACAACAAGATGAAGACACTGGAAGAATCAGGGGATCTAGCCGGATGACACAGCTGAAGAATTGATGATGCCCGCATGGTCCTCCGTAGTCCCACTCTGTTTGTTTTCGTGTTTGTGTATGCATAGTATCATCCCTGTCGCCAGCGGGCTAACCAGCAACCATCTGCCCGGGCTTGCCCCGATATGAATTCCATCTCAGCGAAGATGAGCAAGATGAGGCGAAGATGGGCCCCATCCGATACCCCTTACCCTGTCTCTCATGTGACCTATCAGTGTAGGCTCGCTCTAAGGCTGGTAAATATTTATAACACACATTGTAATCTATCTATCTATATGTTGCGATGACGCTGAAAATGTATATGTAGACACAAACGAATTAATGAAGACGCCGGAGAAGAAAAGTCTTCCTCTTGTTTTCTTCCCCAGCGTCTTCAGTAATTTGGTTATGTCCCTATCTATCTCTGTCTATCTATCTATCTATCTATCTATCTATCTATCTATCTATCTATCTATCTATCTATCCAAGGGGCATACTGTGTGACGTAGACGCTCATGGAGTGCCACAACTCTCTGTCTTGAGCTATTTGTATCACCTCCACGTTATGGTTAACACCCCTTACCCTGCTAACCAGTCAGTCAGGCAACTTATCTAAGTAATCCTCCCTATTCCCCTGCTTCTTTTCCCGAACTTCGCAGTTTATTCACTGACAGTAAGTTGGTGTTTTTGTTTTATATTTTTGATATGGCGGTCAGTCAAAATGGACTATTTTTACTCATTATTATTTTGTGGATTAAAACAAAAATAGTAATCGAGTTCTTAAGAATGAAATGACCTTAAGAGCATTATGTAATGTTTCACCAAGCTTTTTGTAAGATACGAACGACTTTACGAACGACTGGTGATCCCTTCTTGAGCTAAATCAGATTCTCAATGGACAAAGTGTGGTATCGCATTTAGCACAAGAAGGGATCACCAGTCGTTCGTAAAGTCGTTCGTAACTTACGAACAGCCTGGTAAAACACCCCCTGGCTGCATTAGCCTAATCAATCTGAAACATAAGCAGATGGGAATGGCCGGGAGAAGAGGATGATTTGTTAGTGGCCTTTTCAATACTAGAAAAACCCAGGGTTATAGACCTCAATGTATACATGTGAATAATCTGGCTTCTAAACGTTTGGACATTTATAATAAAAACCTTAAAAATAGAGAGTAGTACTACTCACAAGACTAGCCACTCTTTTATTGTCCTTTTTTGCTCCTTTGTCCCAAATATTTGGGCGGGTTGGAGAAGGTAAATAAGAAGAATGATACGTATACTGTAGCCAGACCCGTTTTTTTTTAACATTGTCGTTTGGATTAAAAATGCCTAAAAGTTTTGACGTCAGACTATCAGCAGGAGTTGATCGCCAGGGTGGGGACATACTGCAGACTATCACGACGATTGATGAGCTCTGCGTGACATTTGAATTACAATTAATCAACTGGAATCGATATCTAAATGAGAGTCTAGACCAGGGACTATCCCCGGCAGTATGCGGTCTCCCAAAGTGGGGTAATAGCATGATAATGGCGTTGCCGTATGCGCGGTCTTGCGGGGATAGGTTTAGCCTATATAGACCGGACTGCCTTCATGTGACGATATGGATGAACACACGTTGCTAGGTTCATTTCTTGACTTAAGTTAAGCATTCGATACTCTCGGTCATGCTTTTTTTGTATGAGATTAATTGAGTTACTGTGGAATCAGGTGATTTAATACAGTGGTGCATATACGTTAAACAAACCATCAGTAATGTGTTGTATCTTTCATTAAGTTTATCTCAATTGAAGGGAGGGTCACTTTGCGGGTTCTTGAAAAATGTAAATGGTCTCTATGGATAATAAGCGCTCTTAAACAAATGTATCCTTGTTAGATTTCATACTGTTTATACATTAGGCTAACTCCAGTCGTATAGGTAATAGGAACTTCTGAAAAGAAACCTATGTCAGAATATAATGTACAAATTACATGATAATTGCGTTCGTTTTCTCTCCGTGTGCTTGAATATTTGAACTTGAATATTTGGTGACGTTGCTCAAGAAGCAGATCAGATTTCCAGCTCTGTCGCGGGTGGATCACTGCCTTTAAATCTGCTTGTTTCTGCATGCTCGCTCTAAGAATAATATCTCCGCTCCCCCATCTCCGCCTCGGATGTCAGGCGTTAGCCTTACTTTCAGGCTGTAAGACATTTCTAATCCAAACTGGAAAATAGAGTCTATCACACACAAGACAAGTCTATTGAACATTTTCACTCTTTTCAGTTTAGGCACACTGGAGTATGGATAAAGGAATGGTTAGTCTACTGCAACTAGACTGTTTTATCGAATAATGTGGATTATAAATTCGCAACAGCCTGGGAGCCAGGCTAACCAGGGGTTGGATGAGGTCCGAGCGGGCGGAAAGGATGCGTGCATGCGAGCAGCGCGCCAAAAAATGTCAGCCCGTACACATCTCTCTTGTTTCACGGCTCGCTGTCGACGGAGACACACACGGCACACCAAACACAGCTCAGTATCAATTGCTCCCAAGTGCACCGTGTGTGGGGGAGTGTGTGTGTATGTATGTGCGTGTGCATGATGTATGTGCGTGTTTGTGTGTGTGTGTGTGTGTGTGTGTGTGTGTGTGTGTGTGTGTGTGAGTGAAGTTTGAGTTCTAAAATAAAGAAAGGGGGCAATGATAGAGCCTAAAAAGAAGAGGAAAGAAGAGGGAGATGGAGAGACGGACTGACACGAAGAGATTGGAGGAAGAAACACGTGGAAAAGAGATGGATTAGATAAATAGAGAGAAATCAGACAGACAGACAGACAGACGGACGGACATAACGAGATGAGGAATGTACATGGCGGAGAAATAGATGGAGAAGATAAACGTGAGAGCAATGTGGAGACAAGAGACATAAATGGGACAGACGGACGGACGGACGGACATACAGAGAGGAGGAGGAAGAAACACGAGGGAGGAAGACAAATATGGGAGAGAAGAGAAAGATAGATAGAGAGCCGTCGATATATGAGGCTTGCAAGCCTCACCCGGCCGTCTATAAACAGTCGCTGATACTTGGCTGTCTCACGGCATAAATTATGTCAGAAATATGGATTGTGATCTACGAGGAGAGAGCGGTACGGCGGCATCATTACAGCCCGCTCCTCGGCAGAGCAGGGACTTTAGCATTCCTCCGCTGAACATGAGCTTCCCTTTTTTGTCTCAGCTTGTTTTCTTTACCACAAAACAGACAAGACTTCTCCCCCGATACTGAACTATCTTAAGTTAACTTAACCATGGACCATGAGTTAACTTTTCATTTCATTTCATTTATTTAACCATTATAAAAGAAAAGAAACAACGGAAATACAATTATTTACTTACATACATACATACATCAAATGAAATAATGGTAAACCTTTCGTGTGGGTTATTTTACAGTCAACAATTGATTTGAAATATTCAAGAGAAGGAAGGTCGAAATGTCTTTCAAAAGATGATCTTTATTTTCCTTTGTTGTTTGTAGATGTAACCTGTTTGCTTTTGTAGATCATAATAGCTATGTGGTCCATCTACACATTTATTTTAAGTTCACACTGATTCGTTCATTTTGAAGATATGTGTCTCTGTTCAAACGTTATTGAAAAATGACAGAAAAATACACATTTCACTAAAATGTATACAAAGATTTCAGATGGATGCTGTTATTCCGCCAGAAATCTCACAGCTACTTAATAAACGCCGCTACTATCAATCATGATCGTTAGGATAACAAGGTCAACACCATTCATCTAAATGGTTTGACAGTAATTAGGGAAGATAATAAGTACAATTCCATATTGATTATACGACGTCTATTTACCGACGCACACAATTTGACAAGGCCTATAGACCTATCATAATATTTGACTTAGAGTAAGATTCTGTCTTTATCTCTCTCTCTCTCCGTCTCTGTCATCCACCCTATCTATTGCTCTCTTTTTTCCTCTCTCTACCTATATATTCCTCCATTTCTCTCTGTCTGTCTGTCTGTCTGTCCCTCTCTCTCTCTCCACCCCTCTCTCTCTCTCTCTCTCTCTCTCTCTCTCACTCTCTCTCTGTCTGTCTGTCTCTCTCTCTCTCATTCTCGTGAATTTCTCCCCCTCTCCCTCTCTATCTGTCCTATGCCTCTCTCTCTCTCCTTATCTCTCCCATTCAAACCTCATTTATTACCACATGGCTTGACTAATCCCTTTAATGGGCAGCCCGTCACACGCATTAGCCCACGTAGCCATGGTAAAAGACACATTAGTGCATTCCTGCTCCTGAAAGGTACCCAGCTATAATCCAGCGAATCGTCTGCAACATGAATTATGCTAATGCAAGCCCGAGGACACTATCTCGCATGCCTGCCGTGCACCACGATACACCCACTATCGGATGGAATTGCCAGTCATTGCCAGGACCAACAAAATGTTGCCCTCTTTCCATCCGCCATCTCTCCCTCTATATACCCCCCCCCCCACTCCCCCTACCCCCTCCCCGCCCCTTGCCCACCTTCTCCCCCTTTTTCTCACCCTATCTCAGCCTTTGTCTGCCTCTCTTTCTGTATTTCTGTATCCCCCTCCCCCCTCCATCTCTTGCAGTCGCATGCATCTTCATAGGTCTCTACATGGTCTCTATATTTCTATTATCTGTCACCAACCCACTCTCCCCCTTCTCTCTTCCTCTTTACACCCTCTCTCTCCCTCCCTCCCCCTCCCCCCCCCCCTCTCTCTCTCTCTCTCCCCCCCCCCCCCTTCTCTCTGTCCGTCTGTGATTGTCTACCCTTAATTACATCATTATTTTGATCCTGTTGTATTTCATAACTTATTTTCTCGTGCACTCCATATCCCTTAATCTTTGTTGCTCCCTTTCTCAATTTCCATCCTTTATCATTTGTGTATCTCTTCATCTCAGCCCTCTCGAACTCGTCCGTTTTCCTCTCTCTCTCTCTCTCTCTCTCTCTCTCTCTCTCTCTCTCTCTCTCTCTCCCTCTCTCTCTCTCTCCTCTCTCTCCCTCCACGATGAATCCTCCTCCTCTGCATCACAATTCCTCTCCCGACTCGCTGCCATTCCATCTCCCTCATCTTTGTATCTCAGGGGTTTTATTGCAAGCATCATTTCTTTGAAATCGCATGACAATGCAAATGTAAACAAAATAGAAATGGGAAGGAATCAACACGGTTGTACCTTCACGCAGCAATAACGAAAACACGATTCTCAAACACTAATTTCTTGATCATTCATGATTTTCTGTCACCATTGCACATTACGATAAGGATGAATTTTAACTCTTGATATGCCATTGTCGCATGCTGGCTCCAGTGACACAAACATCAAATAATGATACAGTTTGTAATGCACAGAATGGGCGAACTCTATAATGTTCGACTGAAATCAGTGTCCCGTTGCATAAAACTTACCATTTATAGTAATTTTGCCATCAATAGCAACTTCTATGGAAACCTTGCATTTGATTGGCTTTCGAGCGATGTTGCCATGGTAGTTACCATCAATGGTAAGATTTATGCAACAGGGCCCATATCAAACTGCATTTGTCTGGCATACAAGGAGTTAACTCTTAACGCACTAATGTCGCAGAGTAATGCACACAAATTCTATAATGTGCATTTCGTCCGGCCGTGATTGAGGTAACCGCTCGTGAGAGCCAACATTTAATGTCACACGCTCCCTGACACCTCAGCTAGGAACATTCCTGGACGTTCCTGCATGCTTTTTTTTAAAGATATTTTTTATTTTCTCTCAAATCAATTGAGCAAATCATTCTTACATACACTTCATACATTGTATATTGATATTTTTAATTAAACATTAATTGCAATAGTTAAACAAACAAAGACAAAAAAATACCTTTTCATATATTGTTTACAAAACATTGTTGTGTAATCAAGAATCTTGAGAGAAAAGTTTTGTATGACTTCCTATCGATAATGAAATGTTTCCTTCTAACACCAACAAGACACATACAAATGCCATAGAGCAGCGTTTAATCTGACACTCGATGAGTTAACCGCCCATGAGCGCCAACATTCAATGTCACGTCCAACAGAGAACATTGCCGGATGTGCCTAAAAAAAATTCCTGTTGGTAATGAAATGCTTGATTCTGGCAACAATAATACACAATTCCCATATCGCAGCATTTCTTCTGGTACTCAATTGGTTTAGCACCAACATTCAATGTCACGTGCTACCAGAGAACTTTGCTGGATGTGCGTATGGTCCCTGTCGGTAATGAAATGCTTGATTCTAGCGCCAAAAAAATATACACAATTCCCATAGAACAGCATTCCATCTGGCACTGAATGTGTTAACCGCCAACATCCAATGTCACATGCTACCAGCGAACATTGGTGGATGTGCCTATGGTCCCTGTCGGTAATGAAAGGCTTGATTCTAGCGCCAAAATGTACACAAATCCCATAGAACAGCATTCCATCTGGTACTGAATCAGTTAAGAACCAACATTCAATGTCACGTGCTACCAGCGAACATTGTTGGATGCGCCTATGGTCCCTGGCAGTAATGAAATGCTTGATTCTAGCAACAATAATACACAATTCCCATATCGCAGCATTTCATCTGGTACTGAATCAGTTAAGAGCCGAAATTCAATATGACGTGCTACCAGAGAGCTTTTCTGGACGTGCCTATGGTTCCTGTTGGTAATGAAATGCTTGATTCTGGCAACAATAATACACAAATCCCATAGAACAGCATTCCATCTGGTACTGAATCAGTTAAGAGCCGACATTCAATATGACGTGCTACCAAAGAGCTTTTCTGGACGTGCCTATGGTTCCTGTTGGTAATGAAATGCTTGATTCTGGCAACAATAATACACAAATCCCATAGAACAGCATTCCATCTGGTACTGAATCAGTTAAGAGCCAACATTCAATGTCACGTGCTACCTGAGAACATTGGTGGATGTGCCTATGGTCCCTGACGGTAATGAAAGGCTTGATTCTAGCACCAAAAATATACACAAATCCCATAGAACAGTATTTCATCTAGCTCTGTACGGGTTAAGAGCCAACATTCAATGTCACGTGCTACCAGAGAACATTGCTGGATGCGCCTATGGTCCCTGTCGGTAATGAAATGCTTGATTCTAGCACCAAAAATATACACAAATCCCATAGAACAGCATTTCATCTGGTACTGAATCAGTTAAGAGCCGACATTCAATGTCACGTGCTACCTGAGAACATTGCTGGGTGTGCCTGTGGTCCCTGTCGGTAATGAAAGGCTTGGTTCTTGCGCCAAAAATATACACAAATCCCATAGAACAGTATTTCATCTAGCTCTGTACGGGTTAAGCGCCAACATTCAATGTCACGTGCTACCAGATAACATTGCTAGATGTGCCTATGGCCCCTGACGGGAATGAAATGCTTGGTTCTAGCTTCAAAAATATACATAAATCCCATAGAACAGCATTCCATCTGGTACTGAATCAGTTAAGAGCCAACATTCAATGTCACGTGCTACCAGAGAACATTGGTGGATGTGCCTGTGGTCCCTGTCGGTAATGAAAGGCTTGATTAATGACTCGCCATTTGTCATTCCGCGCCATTACCGTCAGTGCCCAGCTGTAATCAGTCCGTTTCGCCTGTCACCCATTAACCCCTCGCATACCACACACTGTGGCGTAGCCAGGCGGGGGCACAGGAGGCACGTGACACCTCATATTATCTCTTTGCATACCACGTGTGTGCCTTTTTTTTAATTCATTTCAATACTGGTTTATTAGAAGTCCTTTCGTACAAAAACATGAACGGCAGTTTAACAACTTTTTCAATCCTGGCTTATGAGAAGTCCTGTCATACGAGAACATGAATGGCAGTTTAACAACGGAATTAATAATTTAAAAAAAGCAATGTTAGATATACCCTGAATAACTGATCATGTTTACAATAAATGGATGCGTGCACTTCATACATAGATTATAATACAATTTAAAGAGTATGACATAAGTAAGTATATTGCAGAATTGTGGTTTTCAGTAAATATGATGTAAGTATAAAACCATGCCCTTCAAATTCCACTTTAACCATGTTCGTGTCGAAGCTCCTCTCCCCAATTCATTACCAAAAAAATCAAGAATGTATCATACTCTTATTACGAAGCATGTAAATAGTGCAATGAAAGTGATTATGCCAGTTGGTTGATTAAAATGTAAATATGCCTATGTATGCATATTCATGAGTGCATTCTTGTACCTGCTTAAACAATCGGAATCAAGAATATATCATACTCCGACCACGAAGCACGTAAATAGTGCAATTCAATGTGATAATGACAGTCAGTTCATTGAAGTCACAAGAAACGGAAGTGGACCATTTCTTGAAGAATCACACAGTGAACAATAGCTTATACGTTTATACAAACGTATCCAGTAGGCGCCCCCTTTATTTTCAAAATTGTCGTCGGCGCCCCTTCAATGTCTAAATCCCGTATCCTCGGATCCACACGTCCATAGATATGGTATACATAGCACATTCATCATCTCGTCTCTAGAGGAAGGGTGAATATCGTCAGATCGTGTACTGGGTTCTTACCAATCTGCTACCCGTCAACCCCTTACATACCACATGCTCATATGTATCATTTATTAATGATTTGGTCTACGATTGCTGAGCGTGCTGGGCTATTACCCATAATTTTACCCATAATTCATATGCATGTTCGACAGTGGTGGAAAAAAACAAAGGAGTAATTTAGTCAAGGGCCTTGTATTATGAAGATTAGCGATTAATCACAACTTGACTTGCGATTAATATCAATCGTAACTCTGTGTATTATATCCATTTGATTGGGCTTGCGATCAATCAACTCTTTATAAGACAGGGTCCTTGGACTGGTGTAGAGGGGATTAATGTGTTTCCTCGTAACTTTTTTTTTGGTTTGATGCATGTTGATTCAATAACCTTTCTCACTCGGTAACTTCAGTCCTGGGATCAAGTGATTATTAGTTTTGTATAGAAACTACAAATAATTGCTTCGTTTTTAAGTTAATTATCTTTCGATGGTGTCAAACTATCACTATGTCATACATTTTGTAATACGTGTAATATATTACTCATATACATCTTAATTGTACTTTTAATGCGATTCATTTTGGAAGACGATTTCAGAGTGAGCGTAAACTTACAAGCACATCCGCCACTGTGATGATGGTTTTCAAAGCATATTTGCATGTACCTTTTTAATTCAAGGAAAGCATTGGACTAAGAGTGCTTAGCAAACTGCAAGAGTTTCTTCAATTCTCGTTTAAGACACATTCATCACATTCATGCGCTGTCTTTGGAGTTTCCAGAATGACGTTAATGATTGTCATATTTGTCGTTATTTTACGTTGTTGTGTATATCGGCGACTTCATCATAACCATTATAATCATATCATTCTTCTTCTTTTCCAAAGTTCATTTCCCTACTTCGTTCTTCAAAAAATAATTCATCTTGTTGTTTTTCTTCTCTCTCTTCCTGTTTCGTAGATCATTTCATTTCAACGCCTCACTCTTTCTTGCTTCTAGGTTCTTAGGAGGAATAAGATTCGATTCAAAGAGCTAAAACCTTAGGACAAATCGAAGAGGTCCCAACAAAACGTAGGTAATCACTCCTTTCAATCAGATAAGTGTACATCTTTTGAGCTCTTCCTTCTCCTATCTATCTATCCTCTCTACCTGGAAATGAGATTTTAAAATTCCATGAAAACACCCAGCGCCAGGCGCCGCAAAGATACACACAGCGCACACATTTTTGTCCACCCGTCTCGTGTATTATGTTAATGTGTTGGAGCGCTATGTGGCGAGGTGGAGGTTACAATGGTGAAAAAACGCCGTGAGTAAGCATACGGGTTAGGAACTGATGATGTGTAGCCTGGCCTCCAGGCTGTTGGGTATTTTCAATTCAAACTATGTTATTCAATAGGCAGGTCTGGCTGCAGTAGACTAATTATTCCCAATTCCTTCTCCGGCTGGTCTAAACATTTGGAACGGAGGGAGAAAATGAGAATGACAAAGTATTTAGTCTTGTGAGTACTAGACGTAAGTTTTTCAGTGTTTGGATCGAAAATGTCCAAATGCCTGGATCCAGGCTAGGCTCAGTGTGATGTGTGGTCGGGATGGAGGGAAAAAAACCGCGGGAAACGGAATTGAACTAGGGGGAGTCTTGTCTCTCTCACTTGGCCATGTTGGCGGTTACACTCGAGCATTTAAAGAAGAGAGTAAGATGGTGACGGTATTTTGTTTGGGGGCTTTTGTTAGAGGCGTTATCATTGCTGCTTGACAATTTCAATTGTGGTTTAATGAACTTCCGTTCTGTCTCGAATCCGTGAGATATTGTGTCTACGAAAACAATTATTCAATTCCAAAATACACGTTTACGGTAAATGATTATGTTTTTCCCCTGGACCACATTCTGATTTCCTTCATCCTACCCTTTTCCCCTCATTCATTGTTTTTTTTTTAGGTATATGCATTATCATAATAGAAAACTGGCGTATTCCTGAAAGGATGATTATTACCATAACTTATGGAAATGGTAAGACGTCTAGAATAAGAGGAATTGATAGTCAAGGAAAGAAAGAAGAAAGAACGAACGAGAGAGAGAGAGAGAGCGAGAGAGAGAGAGAGAGAGAGAGAGAGAGAGAGAGAGAGAGAGAGAGAGAGAGAGAAAAACAGATAGTCAGAGACACACGGAGGCATAAAAACAAGTTTTAAGGACCGCAGAAACAGACAACCTTTAAAGGAAAGGGGTATAAGAGGTAATGATTGCGAGCCGTAATCATCACAGAATGCTCCTGCCGTCATCACCGAGTTCGGATTTTCATGAACTTCAAAGATTTGTTTCATTTTTAGATAATTCCTTCCTGGTCCTTCCTGAAATCAAACAAGAATGGGTCCCCGTTGCGTAGAACTTTCCATTAATTGTAGCGCTGCCATCAATAGTAACTACCATGGTATAACATCGCTCGATAGCCAATCAAGTTCAAGGTTTACATTGAAGTTATCATTAGTAGTAAAGTTACCATCAATGGTAAGTTTTATGCAACAGGGCTAATGGTAGTGCTCATGGCAGAACGGCAGTCCATAGATTATGGGTCCAACATTCTTTAGCATGCTTCCTCTTCCCTTTAATGTACCCAGTGGCTTCTCCGAGCCCGTGTCGCCCTACGATGGAGATCAGTTTATGCTAGTTAAAACAAACATCGTCTGTGATTTATAGACAAAGGAATGAGCGATGGGAGGAAAGATAATCCATGAAGGCATACAAACAATCAGGTCTCGTCCACATTCCGCCATTGACCGTCCCCCAAACACGGCTTGTCCAGGAATCAAGTTCACACAGATGGTGGGAGATTGGATTGCGTTACTGACCACACACTCGGACGCAAACAAACTATGGGTATTGATATTGGGCAATGGGGAGGGGTGAGGGAGGGCGTGGGGGAAGGGGGTAGGGAGGATACTCACAATCAGATTTCATCATAAAAGATCTCTTGACATGGGTTGAACGAAGATACAACATAGACGACAAAACGAGGAGGGGGGGGGGGCACACAGAAAGGATCTCTTTACAAGGGCTAAGCAAAGACACCATATTGACGGGGTAGAGGGGGGGGGGGGGGTACACGGACAAAGAAGATTCCTAAGTAAAGTATCCCCGTACATGGGGCAGCGAACATAGCACATTGGAGCAGGGGTATAGGGGGGGGGGGGGGGAGGAACAAACACAAAGAAAATTCATCAGAAAGGGTGTCTTTACTTGGGCTAGGCGAATATACCACATTGACGCCAAACGCCACAGTGGCGTGTGAAGACAGCATTACGTCCATAATAGGGGACAGCGACATTGACGACTCTGGTGTGTGTACATCATCGTATGCGATTGAAAACGTCTCCTTAATTACCACCTCCAACATTTACTGCACATTGTAACATTCTGTTTTCATTTTTCATTTCATTTTTCAACATGCATAAAACTTACCATTAAGTAACTCTGCCACCAATGGCAAGTACCAGGGTAACAGTACTCAACAACCAATAAAATTCAAGCTTTCCATATAAGTTGCCATTGATAGCATAGTTACCATCAATGGTAAGTTTTATGCAACGGGAGCCATGCGTGTGGTTTTGTACCGGTAATATACGCAAGCCCATAACGAAGCCTTGTTATCTTGAATAAGAAACGTTTAATTCAATGTTTCTTTAAAGGCGGGTGTGCTGGAATCAGTTAACTAAATATCAACTGAATACATACTAAGTACGTAAATGACATATTATCTTACTTAAAGGTTAAGTAATTAAGTAGACAAGAGATGAATACCTTTTCTATGGAAGAAAGGAAGAGAAAAACATAATTTAGAAATACACTGTACATTGAAAACGTCTCATTTGCCAATGAACACAAACCGTCTCATAAAGTGTGTACATGTAATGTACGTCATCATTAATTAAGTCAGTAAGTCTAGAAGAAATTGAAAGACAGTCCTAGAGAGAAAGGAAGAAAATAAACATTTAGAAATGTATCGCAAATGTTTCATTTTCTCCTCTGTGCTTCGAGCGCGGAGTTAAGTGCATACATGCCCATACCTGTACGTCATCACTAATTACATCGTTCACAAATAAGCAAGGGTACTGCTAATCTTGTAAACAGGGAAATAATGTGTGAATGCTTGTAGAATTCCACTGGTTTAGTCAGCCTTATAATTCTTAAGCTAATGAATCAGGACTAATCACATGGCGTATATGCATACATGGTTTATACAGATGTGCATCTTTTGTGTGTGTGTGGGGGGGGGGTCTAAATGAAAAATTGATTAGATCTTTTCAAAATGAGGCTGAAAACATTGTCTTGTACAGGGACTACACTGCGTGGGACACCGCCAAATATGCTGTGTTTATCTCAGATTAATCTCCCCCGCCTGATGCCATTCCAAGCATGTCGAGTGAACTAGTAATACCCGTGTGTATTATCATGGTTTAAGTTGTATTCATTACAGAAAGAAATATGTCGTTTGCATGACATTGTTTCTTAATCAAGACGCTGTCAGCGTTTGTTGGCGTCTTGGTGACATCAAAGTTATACCAGCCATTTAAACGTTTGCTGGAAATATGGATCACGCGCGAGCGTGGATTAGATAAATTTGTTTATACAAATATTGACTGCTATGAGGGGCACAGTTAAAATTATAAGCCCAAGATGATCTTGTTAAAAACGGGGGCACAGCTATTTCGATGACTCTACTTTTAACCAATCAGATGAGAGGAATCTACGTATGAGGTATATAATTGTTAATACGTCATCAAGATATTCACCAATGCAATGTAATAGATTACCACGAATATGACTGTGACTGGGATTAACACTGTGACTGTGACTGTGACTGTGACTATGACTGTGAATGTGAATTTGGATACGCATGTCCTATTGTAACATGCAGGTGGACATGATGGGATCGCATATACATCGTATTATGAAGGGCAGGCGCCATTCACAGCCACAATCGTGGCAATACATGTATAACAATATATCAATACGCGATGGCGTGTTATGCAGTGCGAATGGGGCATACGTGGGTTTACAGATAGAGTGTGAACTGCTCCATAGAGGGGAGGGAGATTCCTGTTTGATGTATGTACTAAAAACAGGTGAAATACGACCAGAGGCCGCTTCAGACAGGCAGGTACCGTGGTTACAGGTATACTCAAGTCATAAAAGACAACGCGGCGACAGATGAAACACTATCCACTCACCAGCACGACCAGAAAACCCGCTGGATCGTGTAACTTATTTATATCATGTAATATTATGTATATTGACCGGTTATGCGCCATGGATGCAACTCTTTTGTCATGGGAAAGATCTTGTTGTAAGATGAGGTTGTGCATTGATATGATACTGCAATTTATTATAACGCATGGTACCATGTCACAATGTCATATGATATTCCAGGTTATCATATGAAATGATATCATATGTCATATTATATGTATTATATTTCTCTGCATTGTATTACATTATGTCGGATAATATTTCATTATATCATACGTCCATATCACACTATATTACAGCACATGTCTATCCAGAGATCTGAGTGAAGTGGAGTTAACTTTTTATATTATCAACACGAGCTCTTGAGAGATGGGTTGTAAAATTATAGACTGCCCTTTGAAAAATGAAATGTGTTAAGCAGAGACATAGTACAAAAGTTTATATATTTACCTTACCTTAGACATGTTTTAGTAGAAAGGTATATAGGGGTAACCTTGTACATGCTTTCTTGTTCTGTTGTTGTAACCTATGCGATCCTGACGGTAAATAGACAGATATCTTTCTCTCTTTCTTTATATTTTCCAGTCATTTATATGTTCCTCCATTATCTTTATCTCATTTCTCACATTCAGTCTTTTTCATTTTGTTATTCTCTCTCTCTCTCTCTCTCTCTCTCTCTCTCTCTCTCTCTATTTCTCACTCCCTCTATATCTGTCTTTATATTCCTCGCATCTATATCACACACGATTTCTCACAATCTGATGATATATTATTTGTTTTCTTTCTCTTTTTATTTTGCTAATATTAAGCTCTCTTTCTTCTTCTCACCTCATTCTCTCCTTCTATTTCTAAACATTCTCTCTCTATTCTTTGTACTCGCCCTCTCTCATCACTCCTCCTTCTGACTTTTCCTAAATCAACCCACCCACTCTTTTTCCACTCCACAAACATTCACAACTTCATGCCCATGAATCACACAAAACTTTCTGTACACTGCCCTCGGTCACCAAAGACGGCAAATTTACAAACACTTCAACTTCCCAAATAAAAGTGAACATGTCGAACAACAGCCCCCGTCTATGGCCCAAGCTGCCCCCAGACTTTGTCCCCTGCTCGTCAAGTGCCCTTCGCCAACACGACCACGGTGGAGTGTATATACAACCACCATGACCGCCGATGTCAAGATGAACGCCCCTCTTAGATTAGCCTAGTCTGGTATCCAGGATGCTAAGCATTTTTTAATTCGAATGTTTTCAATAAAAGGGTCTGGCTGCAGTAGACTAATCCTTCTCAATAATAATGATATCATAAGTATTAGACCATGTTTTTTTCAGTTTGTACGTAAAATATCGAACCACCATGACGGCCGATGTGAAGACGAACGCCTCTCGTACGTTAGCCTTTATCCAGCCTGTGGCGTCTGTTTCTTTCTAATCCACAGCAGCAACCACAACTGGGTCTGAATCGAAGGTTAATACCTTTTTCTTGCTTGTGGCCTCTTTCTAATGAACTGCTCCAATCACTTGTATTACCTGCTAATGCCGTCACTCAAAACTATACTTTGTATGGTAACTGTCATTCTGTTATTGATTTCACTTTGTAATTTTGTGAATGTTACTGAATATTTTGTGTTTTCGCTTCTTTAAAATGAGTGAAAATAAGTGAGCTTAAGCCTCAACCGAGTCTGGCCACGCAGATTAATGCTTTCTCTATGGCTTCTTAGAGGCAAAACCCAACATGAAAGGATGCTAGTCAAATGTCTTCAGAGCTAGTGCTGGTGTTAGTGATTGGTCGTTGCAAGTATGTATGAGGTTGATCGTAAAAATACTAATGACAAATGTTCGGGGGTAATGAAATAAAAATGATATAAAAATCTGGTATTTTCTAGATCTTTATGGTACAAGGAGTAAGTGCGATCTGTGTTGTGCAAATACCATATTCTTCATCTGAAATTAGAAGCAACCATGTAATATCATACGCGGTGATAAAGCGCTTCAAATAACATTACATCAAAATCGTTTTACAGGTCGTAAACTTGTGAATTAAAAGGTCATAAGCGGTTGGATTGAGTATAAAATAGACTCTTTGTGTTCATCGACTGCTGATGTACAATGCCTGTTCGTGGCTTCCACTACCGTGGGTTCTGACTGAATGGTTGTTGCAAGCCCGTGGTCAGACGTTGGGTCATAAATATGATAAACACGAGACAAAATATTTCCAAATTTACTTCGATTATTTTGGGTATTAGCGGATTGTTGGTTCACTTACTGTAACACTCGGTGTCTGACATTGAGGCTCGATGCTGGTTCAGTAACAATGGATAGAAATATGTGGATTTAGTTAACTTGCATTACACGTGTGTCGAGTATTTCAGTGGATAAAGAATAATGATGAATTTTGTCAGCTTACTCGGCTTAAGAAAATGGTTTGTGTACGGTTATCTGATTGTGAATATAAAAGTATGCATGTAGTTTATTTTGTAAAGAGAGAGAATGTAAATGGTGAATACAGTTCGACTAGATTTTGGTGAGAGGGGTAGAGAGAGAGAGAGAGAGGGGCAGGCAGACAGATACCCCTTTTATAGTGAGAGTTACCCCGGATCAGGTCCGGACCTGATCCGGGGTAACTCTCACTATAAAAGGTCGAAAAATATTTAGCCCGAGCTAGAGTTAGTCCTAGCTGAGAGGAGGGTCAGGTCCGCATCAGGTCCGGATCAGACCCGAGCTAACGTCACTATAAAAGGTCTCTCGACTTAGCGCGGACTAAAATCAGTGACCCATGAACTGGAAGTGCGGACTGTGCGGTATATGTATGCCGCTTCCGTTTCCGGGTTACCCACGTACAAGCGCAAAGCACGCTATAGCTCTAAACATTCGCGCCTCCTCACGCTAGCTCTGTGTGTGCCGTGTACTGTATTCTCTTTCAGCCGAGATAGCAAAAAAAAGAAGAAGGAAAATCCGCACGTAAAGCATGTCGAAAGATGATAAAACATCGAGAGGAAAGAAGTGGGAGAGCGATGAGGAGCTATTCATGTTCCAGCTTCGCGCGAGTCGAGTAATACAAAAACCAAAAGTGAAACACGAGGATCGGTACACGATGAACTTCACACGAGAACACACGGAGCTATACGCTAGCACGTGCGCATGCGAGTGCACGTATACAATTTTTGCACTCGCGGGAAGCACAGTTGAGATGGGGCGCGCTCGCGGGAAGGACGGCTGATGGGGCAGTACGTTACCACAGCAACTAGTGCGGTCTCGCTCCCGTCATGGGTGGTCGAAAAAAGCAGTATAAAAGGACTTACCCCGAGCTAAAGTTACCCCGCTTATGAAGCGGGGTAAGTCTGAGCGCACTATAAAAAGGGCAAGAGAGAGAGAGAAAGAGAGAGAGAGAGAGAGAGAGAGAGAGAGAGAGAGAGAGAGTAATATTAGAGTTTTTCTCACTTAAATGAGAACGAGAAGGTATAGATAAGCAATATGAATTATCATAATCTAACGTATACAATGATTCCATCCACATGTGTTTATAAGCCTATCGTATTAATATATATAATATAAGCTCTATTACATTATGATATATTGTTGACCTGTTCATACATCAGGGTATAATGCAAATTTATGAAATCGGGTTTGAAAAGAAGCTCCCGCAAAATAATACATTCATTTTATTTTACCCTGCCAGTCTATTCTATCCACGTAATGACTGTGTAAAACGTGTTGGCTTTACATCGCTGTCGATTTTGTATCTGTCTCCGAAGTCCTGACCATTCGCTCCCTGATGCCCAGTCCACAGACCACATACAGTGCATGGAGTAGAAACTAATTATATTGCTATTGCCGGACTAAATTGAATACGATTCCCATCCCACCGTGTACCAAAATGAGTCACCCTGCTTACATATCCAATGTGCTTCTTTTCCCCGCAATCTAACGTGACTCATCCAAAACCCGCCATCCCATCGGCCCACACGCAGACGGTAGCCCGATAGCTCCCCGTCAGCGCGGGGCAGTCGTTAGGCCGGACAGCGAGCCAAGCCAGGCGCTCGCTCGCTCGATCGAACAGACGGTATTATAACGCCACGAGAGCTTGAGACGGTCTTGAAAACCCAAGGCTTCAAATGCTGGGACTTAAAAAACGATTCCAAGGCAGGATTTCCAGACATGATGTCAGTTCCATGTCTCCTCATTTTGGGACAAAGGACACGGGGAGATGTAGGATGAATAACAGATATGTCTGTTGAAATGAATTATTACATGATGAGTAATATGATTTGGAAGATGGCGACTGTCGATTCAGCTGTGGTTTGGAGTTATTGTTGCAGAACTCACAGCCATGTTGCACCCATCTCAATTAAAGGAGTCATGACGAAAACAATTTCTGATGTAAATGAATCATACTAAAAAACCGCAATAATGTTTACAAAAAATAATATAATACAAGCCAAGGAATTTTAATAGTTTTCCTTCAATTATAAGTGATACAAGATCGAGTATTCGATTTTGATAAAGTTGATGACTTGAATCAAGTTCAAATGTATGTTAAAATACAAGGAATTTGCTTTTCGTTTTGTCACTTTATAAGTCATGATGCTTCGCAGATAATTTACACAATTGGCCCGAGTGTGTAATGACGATTTAATAAAGGCCTATGTTTTCAGAAAATAAAGAGATCTGAATTCTTCATAATTATTATCTTATAAAAGTTTCGTGCGCTATGCACCGTAATAATTTCAAACACATTTTGATATTTTTTTGTTAGAGATCATGTGCTTTATTGCCACGACTTTAATCCTAATTTCAAGGATTTCATGTGGACAATCGTTGTGACTCGGGTTTGTAAATTCATGTCTCGCCAGCCACCTTGTGTTATACTCATTACAGATCTGGTTGGAGTCACAAAGTCTGGGCATAAAATGATTTCACATGTATGATGTCTCATCAAGAAGAAGATATTCGTAACATATATATGGATACCATATGTCATGTTTTGAAATGATAGATAAAACTGTTACAACATTTTCATGATAAAATAATGATTAAAACATTTATTTCTTAATGTTTCGTTGTATATATATTTATTTTGTTAAGAATAGATGATGTAAGTACTGTAGAGAATAGTGGGATACAAATGTTTAGAGCAATAAACCGATACATTTTATAGATACTGGTGATAAAAATATAGATAGACATAGAAAAAAGGTAGAAAAAAGATACTAGTAGATAGATTGATTAAAAATTAGATGGATAGATGATATGCTGTATTGATTTATATATCTTTATTCATATGGATGTACATAAAGATAGCTCTATGGATAGATACATATATTGAAAATAGACGTGTTCATCATTATGCTCAGTGTGGTTATACATGTATTTCCTATTTGCTGTACACTATAGATTTTAACGTAACCTTAGCCTAAACATGTAGTATAAGCTCTGATGAGGATATTATCAATTATGTACACTGTAGTAGGCTCCTGCATCTATTACCAATGAGCCCGTTCAAGCAGTTTTGCAAAAATGTAGCGACTTGCTGCCGTAACATTGCTATAAAAGTGACTCATTCCATTCGATGTAAGTATATACGACCCATCACTGATGAGCATTATTGATGATGTACATGTACTCATAGGCATACGTGCACTCAGCGAGTTAGTATCTCCATGTACAATGTGAATGAATATCGCTAATGCATCGTGTTTGTGCTTATTATAGTGAGTTTGTATCTACATGTATAATGTCCATGTCTAGTTATAATGATTCATCGTTGTGTTCTGTAAGTTTGTATAAACATTTGAAATGTGTATGTTTATTGTAAATGCATCTGTGTGCTATGTAAGTTTTACTCTGCAAGTGTATTGTACGTGTACATGCATACATACATACATACATACATACATACAAAAGAAATGTGTTGTCCTGAGAACCTCTTCATAAGTTCATACTGTATACATGCTCAGTTGTGCATCTACATTACATGTATAAATAAAGCTCCAACTATTGTACGATCCCTGGTACAATGTGCTACATCCACACACTGGCTGGCTGCATTGTGTTGTTCCCCTCTCCATTCTCTGCTGAAATAACGACCGTTCCTTCGAGGAGAAAAGCCAGTAGGAGGAAAAGATACACTATTCAATCTTGGCTGTCTTTTCTTTCGAGTTTAATTTGATTCAGGATGCTTCTTCACCTCAGCTCATCTTCATTGTCCGAGCGTCCAGGCGGCCGGCCATGCGTAGGACGGAGGACAAAGGCCTGTTGTCCCTTATCATTGCTTGGTGCGCGTCTTAAAGATGACCAGTGACTGATCACTAGGTGGACCCAAGCCCTTTGAAGGTCCTTTGTGCCCGAGGGGTAATTATAGCGATCTCGTGTGACAACACTGCTGCTGATGATACACATGAATGTCGTAATCTAGCGGCGAGTGTACGTATAGAAATGCAATTAAATCTAGCAGGTATGATGTGTGTTTCTAAGCAAAGTTCCAGCAATATGTTATGAACTATTCTCTTTGGTTTTGTTTGGTTCAAGATGTGTTTGTATACAACTTACCATATGTTTCGAAGTTGATTACAAGACCAATTGATTGCCTTGCTTTAAATCTATACCACGAGGAGCATAACTTAAAATAAGAGATGAAACGTTTGATATATGAACAGTTAAGGTATACATTATTGGTTCCTTTATAGTTTAACCTATAAAAATACATCCATGATAGATAACTCTGTCGAAGTTGCAACAATATTTATGATAAGATTTCATGCACACCATGTCTTAGTTGTGCAGAGGACTGTTTTGGTTATTCTTTCGGAATAACTCTGAAAAGATATGCTCAGAGACGAAATAAAAAAGAGAGAATTTAGAGTGATAAGGGTGAGAAACAAGATTATTCTTTCGGATAGTTTAGTTCTGAAAGGAGCTACAAAATTATTTGAAGTTCTCGGTCATGATGTCCCTTTAAGATATGGTAAGGGGGTGGGGGGGGGGGGGGTGCAGAATGGTAGCAGAACAAAGTGGCCTAAACACATACTCAGCTCAATGGCTCTGCATTGACGCTGTGTTGATTTAAGCCGAGCACGAGTAATTTAGGAAAACACGACATGATCCACGACTGCAAACAAGGAATGGGAGCAGAAAGAGGGGAGACTGGTACTGGTAGAGGGGTGCTGGTGGACTGGTGGAGAGGGGCAAGGGTGAAGAAAAAGTTTGGAGAGAGGTGGGCGCAAGAAAACACCCAGCGAGAGAGGGAGGGGAGGAGAAGAAATGTAGGTGACAAAAACCAACACACATCGCAGCCTGCAGTGCGCGCTTATTGGAGAGGGTCGGAAACAAAAAAAACTCATTCATACTTCATTCATTCTACTGGCCAAATGAGAGAAGAAAGAAAAAAAGAAAGAGGAGAAAGAAAAAGGGAGAGGGAGGGAGAGGAAAAAAAAATATTCAATCTGAAATGAAGCCAGGCTTCTTTGTGGTGTGGAAACCGCTGAATGCCTGCGAGGTATAAAGCTCGGTGAAAATGCAAATGAAAAACACGATAGCGCTCTATTGTATTCCCTCGCTGTGCGTACGAGGGGTATGCATGTGGGGGTGTAATCGGTGTATGTGTGTGTATGTGAATGTGTGTGTGTATAGCTGCGCTGTGCCTCTACTCTCTCTGCAAACCCCTTTGCAGTCTTTTCTCTGCAAAGCCAAGCCCTCCTGCAGCTCGTGTAATTCAAGACCGGTGCAATAAATGCAGGGCTACTCGGGGAATTTAGAGGTCAAATTCAAAGTGTTTTTCTCCCACATTTTCCATCCTCTATTTTTACTCGTATTGATAGTACACATGAATTCCCCATCTGGCATAATTGAAGAACCCGAAGCACGGTGGTGTGTGTGCGACTGTGCGTGTGTGGGTGGGTGAGTGTTGTACGTGGAAATCTACTTGAATCCATCCTACACGATTCTAATACACCCCATTCAAAGGCTGACGATACAACTGCAGTGTATATTTGCTCATTTATGTCAAAGTCCGCCTATACTTGTAGACATCACTACTTCTACAAAAATGTTCACTTACATTACAAATACGGCGGCTAAGCATGTATGCATGGCGAGAGTTACGTGTAATATATGCAGCTCTCTTGTACATGCACGTATTATGCGCACAGTCTAATAACAGACACAGTGATAATACTGTAGGCCCACATAACAATGGAGATATTCACCGGTCTATATTTCACATGTTCTTTGTTATCGCTCACTATATTAGTCACAGAAATGCAAACATACTGCATGTGCATTATAAACGTATATAGCATATTGCCTAGTTACACTGTATCAGGGGTGAATTAATTGCTTTTCCAGGGGAATCAATTTAAGCCCGATATTATTAAAATGACACCCTGACCCATACGTTAGATTATAAGTTTTCAAACCTAAGCCCTAAGCTCTAGTGTCATTTTTGTGCAATTTTTCAATGAGGAATTAACAAGTTTGCAGTCATGTTTCTGCCAATTCTTGAACAATTATACATATATAGAGTTAACAATTTTAAAGCTACACAGTATATTCTTTGATTTTGCCGCAAACAATTCTTTCTTCTTCTAGGAATCATGCATCAGTATTCAGTTAAAACGTTTACAACACTATACTATTTCTCGATGCCTCAACAATAAAAAGTGTACAGGCTGGTCGCCAGAATTTTTTTTTCGCGCGGCGCAAATGGACATTTTTGGATAGCGCATAATTCACCCATGGCGCAAAATGACAACCCTAAATTTTCGCGTGGTAAAGCTTAGCGCATATCATCAAAGCCGTATTTCTCGTTGTGGACCGTCTCCTTACAGCTAGCACGCCTAGCAGAGGCCAGGAACAGTAAGGACTGAGGCAGGCATGAGTGCAAAGCACGCGGTGACATCGCCAGCGATCGCGTTGAAATTGACTTTGTCTGATCTGACATCTCGCTACATGAAAATTTAGCTGTGACGCAACCCACTAAAAATTAAGTACATGTATCTGTTATTTTTGTTTGGCCTTGATTTTCAGCATATATGAACGTGATATGAACATGTTAATAGCTAAGGGACAGGGCTGGTATTTACTCGACAAGTGTGATGTCATCGACTGGAAACAGGCGTTCGCAACATCTTAGTCCATCGGGAATCTGCGCGATTCCATGTCAACCTCCAGCTATTGTGCTATAAATCTGTGTGTGATACACAGCATTCAGCATTAGCCCTGTTTGTGTGTGTTTGATGATAATTCACGCATGTACACCCTTGCCTGTGATTATCAAAAGGGAGATCATCCGATGGCTTTGCCTCATGATTGGCAAGCTGGCGGGCTCAGAAAAGCTTTTCTAAAGTGAAGGAAATTACTTTTAAAAGTACTCTCCTTTCTAAATGGAACTTTTTTTTTCTATCGTTCTGCGTTTTGTGTCAGTTATGTTGGCTTGTACATGTGTTTCATCTCTACCAAATGAAGTGTAATTTCAACATTATGTTTGTCATGATTTTGCTTTTTCACTCCATGTCTCCTTTATGTTTCTTCATGCATCATATTTTTCTATTGAATTTGTTTGTAAGTGTATTTCGCAACACAATAACACGATGTCGAAACTGAAACGAGATGTTGAGAGAACGAGTAATGTATTTAAACAAGTTGAACAACAATTCCCAATCCAAAATCTTTACTGCACAGCGCAGCGTATAGCCCCAGAAACAACACGAAACAATGCGCTAATAGCCTCGCACTAAATAAATTAGCACGCGTGCACTAGTCATCATGACCACATACATCAGCCACATGACAGCAAGCAATAGCTTTATTATGATTGGTCAAAACAATTGGTTAAGAAAATGGAGCCTAACCAATGGCACTGTACCTTGTTTTTGTTTTTCCTGGGAAAGCTGCTCGGCAGTTCAGTCAATACATCAAAGTCGCCGCCGTGAGTGCGCCCCAGAAATTTGAGATGGTGTGTGAGCGTGCGCGCGCTCGTAAATTTAACATTCCTCCATGCACGACGGCTGCTCAGACAGCTTTTTAATCTGTCATCATGGGTTACATGTACTACATTGCTCCATGTATTCCCAGTACCGGTGGCCGGGCTATTTATGAAGCTTAGCCTTAACTGCTCTCATATTCTGCTGCTCTGCACAAAATCTGCTTCTCTCCGTATCTCCTACCTCTTTCTCCCTCTCTCTCTCTCTCTCTCTCTCTCTCTCTCTCTTTCTCTCTCCCTTCCTTTATCTAATTTTCCCTCTTTCTCCATTTTTACTCATTCCTTCTCACACTCAATTAAACAAGTCTTTCTCTCTCTCTCTCTCTGTCTCTCTCTCTCTCTCTCTCTCTCTCTCCTGTCCTTTCCCTGCCTTTCTCTCTCTTCTTTGACTCACACGCTACCGAGCGGAGTGTGCTCAACTCGTGGCATTCCACAAGCTTAGTGGTCCATTCGGAGGTGAAGACAGACAAGCAACTCAGTGTCTTATCAGTCCCCTGGGTCCAGGGCTGGTGGCCATCGGCCGAGACAAAAGATTAAGTACAGATTTATCACCATCCTCGCCCCAGAGGTGTCCCCATCTGACCTAATACTGAATCTGACCTCATGAGGTCATGACAAGAGTTTGATTACAAATTTATGCAGGCCTAGAATTATTTTGTTTACAAATGTGTTGGAAAAAATCTTGACTCTCTGCGTACATGTGTAGTTTACAATGCATCTTTGACTCATAGAAACTATATACAATAAAGCCATCGTGATAATCTCTGGCCGTCTGGGCTTAATGACCCTTACGTAGTAGACTTGGAGGTATACGCAGTTGTATGGTAGTGAGGCCTACTAGTGAGTTGATGAACTGATGTTATGTTTCATATTTTAAAAAAAAATGTGACTCAAAGCAAAGATTACGTCTTTATGCTTATTCACCTGACATTGAAATATTTAGAGTCCATCAAGTTGGTCAGCTTACATCATTGGCCAGCTGTCAATTGGTCGCAATAAAGCGCAGTACACAGATCTAGACCATAATAAATCCCTCTATATAAAAATAAACAATAAAAAAAAACCCATTGCGACCATCAACCTCTGTATTTTAGCATGATGGACAGAAGGAGGAGGGGAGGGGGTGAAGAGAAAGGGAGATAGCTGGAGAGGGAAAAAAAAGGCAAAACAAGGAATGATGGCGAGATAAAGGAGGGAAGATAGAGTGAAGTTGATAGAGATAGGAAGATGGAGAGAGAGAGGGAACGAGAGTAAAAAGAAGAGAAAGAAATGGGGAATTTTGCGAGAGTGATCGAGAGAGTTAATAGAAATGCAGAGGCGGAGAGAATGTGAGATCATGCGAAAGTTAAGCCTGATATATAACATACTTCAGTCACAGAACTGGGAACAGTAACCAATGGTAACCGAAAGCTTCGCTTTTGTTTATCATGGCCGTCAAAAAGGAATGTCAATTTACGAGCGTACGCATACCTCGTGCGCGCCGGTGTCCGTGACACCGGCAACTTGTAATCTTACACCATCTCAAATTCCTAAGTTCTGGGGCGCATATGCATGCACATGCTAGACAGAGAGAGAAAAAGGAGAGGGAAGGAGAGAGAGAGAGAGAGAGAGAGAGAGAGAGGTAAAGAGAAAGAGAAAGGTTCTCACGGTAGTCACTCACGGCGACTGATGTTTATGCTTGCCAACAAGCAAGGTAGAGAGTGTCATTGGTTCATGGGTTTTCTGATATACGCAATAGTGACCAATCACGATAAAGCATGGAATTTTTAGCTGGGGCTATGCATGTCTTGCTGTACTGTATGCAGTACGTGTGTCAGCAGAACACGTGGTCTGGCGGTGTGCTGGCAAGGCTATCAGCATTGTATTGCTCTATGTTTTGGGGGCTAGCTAGGCAAGTCTGCGCTGTGCACTTAGGATTTTTAAGGGGGAATTGTTACAAAATGCATTGAAGAACAGATCAGGTTATATGTGGAGTTGTGGATAATTAATCTGCTGACAGATAAGTTGAACACGAGCCGGGAACACGAGCCTACTCATAATGAGGAATCATGAAAATACAACAATTTTATTCCCCTCTTTACCATCACTCATCACTCACCACGACCCCATGAGGTCAGACTCAGGTCTCTGGGGAGCCGGACGGTGATAAATCTGCTGTCGAGCGACAGGGGAGTTGATAACCAATGATAACCAATGATAACAATCATGCGCAGTACGAGGGGATTAGGCCGATATGACATCGACGAACCACGTGTAGCGGTTTCCCCATCAACTGCGTCAACAACGCGAGTCCGCAAGTCCATCCGTCCGTCATGACTCGTGTTGTTTATAAATATTGTTGTCAATTTTAAGAAATGCATTTTCAAATAATAATAGAAGATACTTAAGATAC
The DNA here is from genome assembly GCA_963669155.1 of Arbacia lixula. Classification (NCBI taxonomy): domain Eukaryota; kingdom Metazoa; phylum Echinodermata; class Echinoidea; order Arbacioida; family Arbaciidae; genus Arbacia; species Arbacia lixula. Next base: position 9,033,502 of record OZ022595.1, on the reverse strand, counting down.
TTATTTTGTTTTATTCGTGCTGAGCCTTAAAACAAAACAAAGTGAAAGTAAACAAATAAAACACACATGCACATCTCTCAGGCAGACTCTCACACTGTCGATCACACACCCAATGCAAGAACAGGCACGCACCATTCCTAGTACCCTGACGGCGCGGCCTAGCCGGCCTGCGAATTTCCGATTCACAAACCATTCAGCTATGGGAGACATTTTGAGCAACGTGCCTGGTTTTATCATGGACTTTAGGGTCCGTGGTTTGATGAGGACACATCCACATGATGCGAGCCATCTCATCATGGCGGTGCGAATGTGTTAGGGACCAAAAATTCTACAGCGTATAATAGCAGGCCATACGGCCGTACTGTCAGCTGTGAGCGAGCCCGAGCGTGCAGTAATTATTGTAATATTTATTTCTTCTCAGCTCTCGGGTCTAAACCAATCACGTTGCTCAAAAATTCTCACACAGCTGAATGGTTTAGGAATCGCAAATTCGCGGCCCGGCGGCCTGACCATGACACAAGTTACAGGACACAAACGGCCACAGTCGACCGGTCGCACGCACATGTACGTACGGTACATACCAGCCACACAACACAAGTCTCTCACTACTCGGGCTTGCACCGGTCCGCAGCTATGTAGTTGCCGTACACTATGACACCGTATGTACATGAGCACGCAGCCAACACAGGCCCCCTTAGCGGCCTTACATAATGACCATACACACAAATTCGAAGTCGAGCGGCGTGGGCAGACGTGCAGAGCTAGCTAAAGTCGAGCGGGCCGGGCCAGGCGTGACGTGCATAAGTAATCACAAGACCCTACGCTCGCACTTGGGATCGGATTGCATTACGCTTACGCACATCGGTTATCTTGAATTGGCTAAGTTGGCTGCGCAGCCTTTGTTGTTGCTCAATTTCAGAAATGTAGCATCTGGTTTTACTGAAATTACGCGCGGCGTTTCAGAAATTGCGCGTGGCGCTTCAGAAATAACGCGCGGCGCAAAACAACCTCTTGATATTTACACGTGGCGCAAAATAGTTCTCAATTTTTTACGCGCGGCGCAAGCGCCGCGCGTTTTTTACACTGGCGACCACCTTGGTACAGGTACATGTAGGTCATTTTAGAGTATTAAACCACACTGAGTAAAAAGTATGTGATAAAAAGTAAATATGTAAAATATGCCAAGCCATCGTTTAAAGTTTAAAGTCACACATGTTGTATAGGCAGTCTTGAATCACACACACTTTTGCATTTAAAGAATAGTTTGAGTAGTGACGGAGACTCTTAAACTTATGAAATGGCTCTCAGATGCATATGGAAAATACAAAGTGGGGCAAAGAGAATTGAGTTACCAAAGAGATATGAAGATGATGATCACTCTACTGGTATAAAGTTAAAAGTTGTCTGCATTGAATTAGTCATGTATATGCAATCTTGTTAAGTGTCTGTACTCTGCCAGAATAAGATACAATATTGTGACGATTCTCAGACTTTAAATATATTAATGCATTTACACGCTGATACATGTGTATGTACAAGAAAGATGTTTCAACAATAATCTCCCACAAAATAAATGTATCCCGTCACTACTCACAACTATTCTTTACATAAAATTCCATCACAAGTCACAAAATGTGCATCCAAAATTCCAAAAACCAGATGACCTGTCAAAGACAAAGACAAGAAAGGCACTAAGAATCATAATTTTAAATACAAGAAATGTTTGCTTTTTTAATTCACATACTTGTTTCTATGCCATTAACAAAAACTATAAAAAGGAAACTCTGCATACATAGCATGTGACATACACGTGGATCACACAATCTTTCAACTACTTTCTTTTAACTCTCCCCATACCATAGGCACACAAAATGTGTAATAAGTCAATTGATTTTTTTCCTGCTAAGTACTGAGATGGTTAACCCTTTCAGTAACATAGTTGCATGAATTGTGTAATAAATCAACGGGTTTTTTCCTGGCTAAGCACTGAGAGGGTTAACCCAATCAGTACCATAGGTGCATGAAATGTGTAATAAGTCAATGGGCTTTTACTGGCTTTGTACTGAGAGGGTTAACTCCATCAGTACAACAGATGCATAAAGCATTTAATAAGTCAATGGGCTTTTCCTGGATGAGAGGATATCAGGCACTGTATCCCTTTTGCAGCCTGAAAATAAAGTTGTGTTTAAATATATCATGGCATATAAGAGAAAATGTAACATGGTATATAAGAGAAAATAAACTGTGATGTAAACAAGAAAATATGCAACTGTGTAGAGAAGAGTATACCACAGAGTATAACACAATATATATCATGGTGTATAAAATAAAATACACCATGGTGTATGAAAGAACAAAGTTTTTAAGAACCCCTCAGAGAATAATAAAATGAATATTGATTGTTTGTGGAAAACATCTCAAATTGAAGTCTTTATCAGGTGGTCTACAAAGTTATCGACGACTTACAGACCATTGATCTGACAACGTGCTTTGAACGTCAAAGTCTAATTGACTCAATCAGATTGATATCGTACACAGAGAGAAGGATATTTCTGGTCAACATTTTGAAGATATGATATAGATTAAATTGGGAGGTGACATTGTAAACTACTAATGTCATTCGCATAATTTGGAAAAGACGCTGAGCCTGAGAGATGCACTTCAAACTATACATGTTTTTCTTTCATTTATTTTGTTACTTTCAGGCTTTAAATGAAATAAAATGGGCCTTCCTGATGCTCTTGAGAACTGTATTTGAAAAGTTTTGCATGATTTTGTACATTCTGCAAAAGAGACACACTACCTTAAGAGAACAAAAAGGGCTCGCATTAGATATCATACAGCAATTAGCTGAATTTAACCCCGACATTACCAGACGTTGAAAAACCCATTAGCTTACTACACATCGTCATGCAAAGAGTAATGAGAGGGTTAACCCTTACATTACCACATTACCCTGCCTTGAAAACCCCATAGGCTTACTATACATCTTCATGCAAATGGTAATGAGAGAGTTAACCCTCACATTACCAGTTCTCAAAAACTCCATAGGCTTACTATACATCTTCATGCAAATGGTAGAGGGTTAACCCTTACATTACCATGCCTTGACAATCACATTGGCTTACTCCACATATTCATGTCATTAGTAATGAGGGACTTTACCCTTACATTACTGGGCCTCAACAACTCCAATGGCTTACTACTCATCTTCATGCAAATGGTAATGTGAGGGTTAACCATCTCAGAACCAGGCCTTGACAACCCCATTGGCTTGCTAAACATCATCATGGCAATGGTAATGAGAGAGCTTATACATGTAATACAGACAGGTGTGATGTTAATGTACACAATCAGAAGTAAGAAACAAACAATACATAATCATCAAGGAACTCAACTATTGTAGAACCTTTCACAACATGGACTAAAAAGAGGCAGAATTCTATGAATTATTCAAGAAAGTGTTAATTAAATTGTAGGGAATAGTCAGAAAGATGACTGCAGTAAACGAAATTAGTACTTTAATAGAAATCTGACTTGATTTTTGTTGTTTACCAAACAATTTTGGATTTTAATATGCATGAGTGAAGACCAAGACGAAAATATAACGTACAATTCAATATGCGGGAAAATCTTATGTACCCTTCCAGTGCCATCAATTTTATTGGGTTTGCAATGTTCAGAAGTCCTTTCTTTATCACACAAAGGCCTATCCCTGCACGGCTGCAATCTAACCTTGAGTAGAATTTGTAATTCAATGTATGCTCTTTATTCCCTTGTCATTCTCTACCTGAGAAGTAAATACAGAATGGAAATCCAAACATGATCGACAACAATCACCACTTGGTTACTACAGATGGATATCATGCCTGTGTCGTGTAAATGCAAGCAAGTATACACATGTTTACCAATGGCGGTGGGTGGCAACCCGGTGGGTGGCACAACTTTTTAACAAACATGATTTGCTTAGAATTGAACAAAATACATGTACATGCCAACATCCATGTAATAAAAATCACCCTTTCTCAACATGATTTCCAAATTTCCACTCACTTAATTTCCACCCATAAATGAAGATATGCAGTACCAAACTATGATGAAATTACTGTTCACACAAGAATCATATGAAACCAATACTAATTAAGAAAATAGGGTTGCATAATACATGATCCACAATTTTATAAGTTGCACCATAATATGAACAATTCAGAACATACACAGTAACAGAATTTAGCCTTGATTTACGACAGCACTAAACACACTGTTCTGCTAAATTCAATCAAAAAGTTTCAGTTTGAAACTACCCAGCAGCTCACTAGCAGTTGATGTGTTTACAGGTGGTGGCTAGGCATTGTTTACAAAATGTTAATTAGATAAATTAGTGTTATTGGCTTCATCCTTTTAGTCGTATTAGGCTCCACTGATACGATCTTGCAAGTTACGCCTGCATCAGTGTTTGCAACCATGATTTAGTGATTTGCACTATGCATGTATGAGACTCCTGGGCTGGAAAAACTTAAATAAATCATTGAATTAAAATCCATATCATCCACTTAACTGCCTATTTCTGCTTATCTTGAAAGTACTTTCAGTTTGGCCGTGTTCATCTCATTCTTTTAAATTCTCCAAACTATTCTGGTAATGTGTGAAAATAGAACACAACAAGGAAAATGGCAGAAAGACCACTTGCAAAACATTGCTCGTATAAACTTGAAAAAGGAAAAGCACCTCTGGAAGTGAATTTCAAAGAACTTGACACAGAAAGAACTGCATAACCCATCAAATAACTAATGTCATGAGGCATTTCAGGGATCCATTTTGATGTTACTTCATGCATCATGGAGTAGAGAATAAGTTGAAATAAAGTGCATATTATACCTATCACAAGATTACTTTACATTGCAATTATGCATGTCAGGCTTCGTCTGCACAAAGGACTGTTTCCATAGTATGCCTGTTTTGTGTGTGCTTTTATCATAAAGAATCATTAGAATGACCTTGTCTCACTCTCAACCATTATAAAAAAGAGGCAATTAAACCAACCTTTCTGTAAAGAAAGAAACATTCATACATTCTTCTATTCCACTTTCAAGAACATTTGCATGATGGAATATTCTCATGAAGAATATTGTGTTTTATGTCCTTCACATAAAATATGTCAGTTCTTCAAATTTAGCTCAAATGATATAACATCACTTATTCATCTTATGGGAATTAACTGTATCTAGAAATGAGCTTTACAAATTAATTTGCTTATAAACATGCCAGAACATTTCCAAATAATTTGTATTGGACTCTCATTTTTTACAAATGTCAAAAAATTAGAGATTTTGGAAAGAGATATGTCACATGGTCATTCAATAATACCCACAATGCAATGTCTTATATTATATGAATATAAAGATTTAAACTTATTTGATCAAAGGATATGGTGTGCAGTGCTTTTTAAAGACTAAAAGGGACACAAAAAGCCGGAAAGCCGTGTTCACGATCATTTCCATGAGATATGAAATAAGGGCCACTTATTCTTGGATAAAGAAAGCGTTACTAGTTGTACCAAACATTGATAGATCATGCATTACTACAGCTGTACTACAACACATATATCCGCAAGTCGCGCCTTGTCAGAATAGAGTTTAGAGTTTGTATTTCAAGTGTACATTTCTAGCATAGTTTTACATTTCCATTGTTAGCTGTACATTTTTTTTTTACATAAAATGTTTATTTACAAAGGCTTTTTAAGATACAATTTACATGTATGTCACAATAATACAAGCAGATTACACAAATTGGCAACACCTGATATCACTCTAATAAAAGTATATTACAACTTCAGCAGAATTTGCAGATCATACATCCATACAAACCACCAACAAGCGTTCCAGTCTTGAGATTTACAGATGATATTCACCATTTTGTCTCAATACAAATGTGGATATCTTCCTATCTTCACTTTTAAAATGTCAGCATGAAATGATATTCCATAGTCTTGGACTGTGCCAGCTATTTGGAACAATAATTTAAACCTACTGGGGCAAGTTTTTAAGCTCAGACTTAAAGGGGGAAAAAATCCTTCAACATTTGGAACAGTTTTTAACTTTTAAGACATGTATTTAATATTGTAAAATATATATATCTTTAGAATTGAAAGGTAATCTCAAAATAAATTTCAGTGACATGTTGGTCTCTCATGTGAAATAGTTAGGCTTCTATCACTTTTCCTAGAAACATGATTAATGAAGATATAAGATTGGAAAGTTGCTCATAATTTGTGATAGTTGAAAGCAGAAAGCATGCCATATAAATTTGAAACAAACTCCCTCTCCTTTTACAAACACTTCCCAATTTATCAAAATTTCCCCCAAAAAAATGAAATTCTCATTAAAAATATAGATTTCTGTAAGCAGTGCACATAACAAGTTGTCATTTTCAGTTTGTTGATATCCAATTTGTTTCTCAAGATCCTCTAAAAACATAAAATAGCTGACATGTTATTTAAAACTTATGGATCTACATTTTTTCTGTGTTATTTCTGAGCTGTCAAACTGAATATATGAAGTCAATAAATTCTATTTCAGTTGTCCTTTGGTAAAATCAAACTATAGTTGGTCAAGAATTTGATGGACTTCACACATTAAAAATATGCTATTTTTTCTGAAATCCATAAGCATACTCTTGTCTTTTTCTGTACACACTTGATAAATAAGTTGCATTAAAACATGGTCAAGAAGAAATTGGTGCGTAAGTACTGCTCACAAATACATTCCTTATATGACATGTCAAAACACAGTTGATATTGTCAGACCATGACTGAAATTGTAATATTACTGAATCTTCAGTTCGTTACAAGGACAGTCTTCACATAAGTTTGACTGCTTGGTTCACTATTTTATGCATGCTCACTTTGTCGTCAATTAGCTTTCTTAGTACATTGTTAATATATCAACCTTGCATTCATAATTTTATCGACTCCTTGCCTTGCATATTACGTGGATGTGTAAAGATACTGACAGAAGAATCGTAATGATTATCCATCCAGTTTGTTTTCAGGATCCAGATTTATGGATCATACGTTGGCGGGCGCGCCTTTTGGATGTGACGTTAGATTACAGAGTCGTGCATAAAACTGAGTCCACGATCGGACGGTCTTGCCTGACCAAACCCAAACGCTACTGGTGATGCCCACAATGAGCATCATCAGGTACTTGACAATAAAAACAAGATAGTCTGGTCCCGGAATAATCGATTGTTGAAGCAGGGTGTGTTGAAGTATGTCCGTGGGAATCCCAGCGGGCAAATTGTGCGGGCACGCGAAGCTGTACTGGCCGCAGTGTCCTAACAACCAGAAGAACTCCCAGACCTCGCGGTTCGCTGACTCGTAAAAGTAACATCCGATGACTATCGTCGCAGGGACGGTGTAAAGCAGCGAAAAGATACCAATTCGGATCATGAGTTTCTCCAGCTTATCCGTCTTGTTCCCGTCGCTTTTCATGAAAGTCCTGATGCGGAACAGCGCGATAAACCCAGCACACAAGAAGAACGATCCAATGATTAAGTACACAAATAGAGGCGCGAGTATGAATCCCCGGAGCGCGTTCATGTCGCGCATCCCAGTGTAGCAGACTCCCGAGAGTGAGTCCCCATCGACTTGGCCCGTCGCGAGGACCCCGATCGTCTTACCGGCGGGGATCGACCACGCCGCGAAGTGGAAGTACTGAGAGTTGCGCTCGATGGCTTCGTGTCCCCACTTCAGACCAGCAGCGAGGAACCATGTGAGGCTAAGCAACACCCACCAAAGGCAAGACGCCATCTGGAAAAAGTACAGCAACATGAAGAGAATGGTGCACCACTCCTCCTTTGCTCCCTGTCGCAATGTTGGGACACCTCCAGGCTGCACCGGCGCATTGCAGGAGACCCTGTCTTCCAAGAAAAATCCAGCGATGAAGACGACAGAGATGACGAAGTAACATCCAGAGAGGAAGATGATGGGTCGCTCCGGATAGCGGAATCGGCTGCGGTCGATGAGGAACGTTAGTACGGTGAAAAGAGAAGATGCCGCACATACGAACGCCCAGCAACCAACCCAGTATCTTGCGAAATTCTGCTCCTTTGGGGAGTTGAAGTACATATTGCAGGGGGCGCCGCAGTTCTTGGCACCCATGAATTCATACTCCCATTCGCCTTTCACCTGCAGCTGAATGGGGCATGTGAAGGGGACATTTTTCGTGATGGCGGGGCTGGTCAGCTTGGTGACGCCGTCTGCTGGCGGTTTGGTCGTGGACATGGTGAAGTGATTATTCTCGCCGGTTCTGTTGCGATCGAAGCACAACCCACTCTCCGGGTACTGATCGCAGTCCAAACGGGCGGGCCACGAAAACCCGAATTTGTTCATGAGAGCCTCGCAACCGTTCTTAGCGCTCAAGCAGAGCGACTTGCACGGCGGGAGCGGATCTTCCAACACCGTGCAAACTGGCGTGTATACGGCGCAGAGGAAAGTCTTGAGGTCTTCCGAGCACTGCACCTTGACCAGCGGGAAGTACTGGTGTACCTCAAGTCCAGCATCCTCTTGCTGATGATGGCCGAGAAGGTTGGGCATCATCGTGAGATTGTACGGGACGTCTTGGCATAGCGGGATCGTTATGGCTTCGCAGCGCCCGTGCGTAATTCCATCATTGAAGTCGTACTGTGCACGGGCTGGGCACGATAAACAGCCAAACAACACCCAGAAAACCAGCCAAACTCCGGCGCCTAGATGCCGATTTCTATCCAGCATCCACTCCATCTTTCTCCTCAGCGTCTTCTGCGATATTCCAGAATTACTATTATCCAGGTATAGTCACTTCAAGTGCAGGTAAAACGGTTGAGTATGAAGCTCTCGAAGTGGGTAGTTTTACGGCAAATCCAAGCAGAGGTTTCGATCATACCAGCTATCTGCACGACCTACCACACCATTATAATGGGGTGTACGAGGGTAGCAAGCTAGCTCCAATGTAGACCCGCACGGCGCATCTTGTACACAAGTAGCCCGTCGTATGTGTGTGTATGGGAGACCCTGCCACGGCTCAGCTTTGTGATGCGTGCACGACGAATCGAATAGCACTGGCCAGGCGAGACATATGGCTTCGTGACGTCACAAGGCGGAGCCGTCTCTGGGATCCCAAATGTGCGTTTTAATGTCAAATGCTGATATATTTACCCTCAATTAGTGCTATATTCCTACATGTATAAAATAAAACAAGAAATTGTTACATGATTTTGATGTTATATAGTGTTTTACATGTTTAAAATTGGCTGAAAAAGTGACTTATATCAGAAAGGGATTCTCGATTCTAGGCACCAATCAATTAGAAGCCAGCCAATGAGAGCGGTGACTACCAATCACGTGACTAACGGAGACAAAAGCTTATTTAGCAGGTGCATCAATACAGGGAGCTAGCGAGTACGTACAAATCGAATAGCGATGAATGAGAGTTTACGAGCCGTCTTCTCCTACAGAGGTCGCTTTTTGGAGTGAACTTTAGTTCTCAGGGCAGCCATCATGTTCGATCTGGTGGTATTGTCGAGTGTTCCGGCTGGCTGGGCCCCTTTGACAGTTGGTAATGCCTGTTTACGATGTGATTCTCTCATACAGAATGCGATGAATTTTGCTATTTATGAGTTATCAATGGGAATAAGTTACAGTGTCCCCCACTGTACTGCGATCTATTTATGGTCCAGTATTCTGCAATAACAGCTTAGAATGGGCTCGTTGTAACATAGATCCGTATGGTTACTCTTAGATTGGAGTCTGAAACCGAATCCGTTTCTATTTTTACAATTCAATTCAGACCCCTTTTGTCCCATGTAATTGTCAAAAATGTAGTAATTGAAACTATACAAGTGAGGTCTAAATACCTTGTCCTCAAATCAATGATGTGCTAAATTCTTTGGGAGAGTGTGCAAAACGTTTACATTTTGAGTGCTTAGTTTGGTGATTGGGCCAAGAAGAAAAATTGATTTATTAGTCAACTTTCTTATTTTAAAGACCTGAATGATAGTGACTCCTGGACACTACATTGTCATTTTCAAACAAACTTCCTATTTATATTTTAAAGCTACAAATTATTATTCCCTTGTACAATTCCCATCCATTGTTTCCTTATAATATACAACTGCCATGGTTGTCCTTTTTTACCAAATGAAAACACGGGTTGGGAAACTAAAAATAAAGTATTAAATGAATTAAAGGGTAGGGCTATAAGAGATAATTCAATGGAGAAATATATTATAAACATAAATTGGTAAATTTGCAGAGTCAGCATTCATGAACAAAGAAGCTCTGGAGACAGTCACTATGATTTCACAATAATACATACATTTCACGATTTGTATAGTACATCACATTTTGGAAGGTGAAAAATGATGCAATTTTGTTGTAGGTATTGTAAATGCTCTGCCCAGAAAAAGTTAGATATATATTTTTAAAAATATTTCTTCACATCTATTGATCCATTGATCTTGAATCAAATCATCTTGAACAATCACCTCCCTAGACATCAGTGTTGTGAAAACTCATAACTCCTCCTTGGAAATGATGGCCACATTTCTAGATGTTGCCAGCTATTTCTCATTGTTTCTTTTCCATTCATTTTTGTGGATAAATTACTGTATGTTCTTTAATTAGACTATTTCCATCTATGAGAAATGTATGTTTAACAGAATCATAATGTATAAGTGTTCAATCTGATTTGTATATTTGTAGTCCTGATCTTTTCCCAACCTTGGAAAGTGCAAAGGAAAAGAAAAATCATAAAAAAGGGAATAGCCTCCTTGAATACCATCCTGAGAAAAAACAACGGACACATTTTAATTATATGACATCATCTTTCTTCCGTTATCAACCAAACCCAAAATTTTCTAGGTACCCACAGAGCCAGGAAGCAATACCATGCCTGGATTACAGCGGAGGAAGTTGTCCAAATCTGTGAACAGGCGTGACGCAGAACCGCAAATACTTCTATGAAAGATGGGGGAAAAAAGATCTCTGTCATCGATTATGGGCACGTCTAGACGTACTTCCCGCCAGCGTACAGGTGATAATTAATTTGTGAAATGAAATCACTCATTCCCTTCTAGAATTCCAATATTTGTATGCAACTCATATCTATCTAGGTTAGATATAGCAATAAACTATTGAAACCTTTGCAAAGAAAAAGCTCATTGTGAATGCATTTTGCTGATAATGATATTAGAAAATTATGATTCATAATAGAAGTAATGATGATGGTGATAAGAATTACTTAATGACTTTAATCATAATTACACTCCCTTCTGCTCTCAACAACCTGCTGTCAGTATTTAACACTGATGTTTTTCTACAGATCCTATGCAATAGCCAAAACAAATTAGCTCATTGACTGTGGGTCATAGATCTTCATACCTTCTAATGAACAGCAATTATTTAAACACATCATACAGCTGCTAGACATAGTAACTACTTACACATGACACATTATAACCCCAGCCGTGCACTTTCCCAATGGAGATTTCAACTATTTAGATATGATTACCAGACAAGTGTTAAGTCCTTCTCATAAAAATAGACAATCCCCGCATTCCACGCTTGTTTATGGATTAAAAGTAGCAAACGTTGACTCACTTCTTCCTCAGGGCAGCTGGGAAATGTTCCCTCGAGGCAATAGTGAAAAATGTTCCCTCTGACAGGGGCAACATAACTGAATATGATTGAATTATGAGATGAGCTCGTAGCCATGTCCTACCCATCCGCCCATCTCTCTCAATCTTGTTATGTCTCTGATAGGTTCTGGGTGGAGCAAGTTGTGCCATTTAGCTGTGGGACATGATGTAATATTTCCTGAGTGGCTTTGGAGGAATCTGGAGGAGGTGTCACCATGTTCAAGAAAAAGGTCAGACATTTTTTTTAGTTTCCATTATTATTTTGATTACTTTTTGTGTGTGGGAAGGGGAGGGGGGGGGGGCGGAGAACAGCTGCAAGATGTCCCAGTTCCTTGTGTGATATGGAATATATCCCTCTTTTGTAACATGGAGATGGAAAATTCCTCAACTTCCATGGATTCTGCTTATAGAATAATGGTAATAACACTTATATAGCACTCAATACAGTGCACTCAGTGAAGAACAGCTAGATTTTGATTACAATTAAAAATGCCTGGCCAATTGAAGTTGAGACCCTTCTTCCCTATCCTATTGTATGTGCCTGGTTTGAGAAGGGTACAGCAATTCAAAATGTTAAAAAAAAAACATAAAGCATTTGATCACTCTTTATTCTCAGTTCTACTTTTTCTAAATCCTCATATATAATGTCACAGTTGAAGAAGAAGGGATCAAATTGGAAAATAGGTATTGACATTCAGATAGGAAAATCTGCATTTCCTTTTACCTCCCCTTATCCCAAATACCCTGCAGCTAAAACTTATTTTATTGAAGGAGTTCCATTTTGAGGCTGGCCCCACTTGGAGTGTTTTACCATAGGGGTCGTTAGTCCCTAATAGTCCGCCTCCAAAAAAATCTTTACCATATTCTGAAGAGAGCTATGTTTAGTAGACATGGCTTTATCAAAGGAAAAAAATGTATGTTCCTTTTCCTTGATGAATATTGCATGGCAGTTCAAGTCCATCTGTCTGTATGTCTGTCTGTCGTGCCGTCATGTGACGCGGGGTAAGTGGAGATGTTGAGTGAGCTTAAGGCCGCACCATAAACCATCTGTCGGAAAATGTTTGGGTTGGGGGTACATGACGAGTGTGATGACTCATTTCTGAACAAATTGGTAAAAAATTATTCCGAGGAGTAAAGAATGTCTTCCCCAGAGCGGCATGCACCTAATCTTGTTTAGGATGGCGCTCCTGGCATCGTGGCCTGTTTAACAAATTTAGCAAAGACCATGTTGGAATGGGGTTCCACATGTGGGCAAATTAATCAATGGATGTAAGTCTGTCAGGGATTTAATTGAGAGAAGTTATTTAGGTTTCTATGGTTTATGTGACATGCATCAGGTATCTTTGCAACAGTTTGTCTTCCTGTTTCAAATTTGATTTATTTCATCAGTGGATGCTTCTGGAAAGTTTCATCTTGTGCTTGGAAAGATGCACTTAGGCTTTTAGGGAAAGGCAAAGATGCCATCGCTCAAGGTTTATCTCCCAGTTGAATATGACAAGTAGAATCTAAGCAAAACATTTTCCTTACTTTCAGATGAGAATGTTGCTGTAGGCACTGATAAAACAATCAAAAAGTCTGGAAAAGAACATTCGAAACTGATTTGTTAGCTTAAATATGACAGATGATATCTACACACAATTATATGATTTATCAGTACTTTGAAGAAAGAAAGTTTCAGTGAACAAAATTTTATAAAGAAGGTTCCTTTCATTCATGAGCATCTTGTAGCTTTCCATGATGATAACCTTTACCCAAATAGATGACATGGTATATCTCTGAGTCATGTGGAACACACATCAAACAAATACATCTCTGAAGACTGCAAGAGATACTGCTTTTTACTAGTGGCATCATAACTGATTGTATATTTCTTTTTAATTTTCTTTCCTGGTTCATAATATTACTGCATAGGTCTACCAGGAGATCACATAGGACATGTTGGTTTTCTCCAGTCCTGTAATCTGCAGGCCCAGATCTACACTACAGCTCAAAGGAATTGGCATAGGGAAAAGGAAGAAAGTAAAAGACCCGCAGTTTTAAACCGCAGTTTATTTTGTCCAGTTCAACATTAAACATGATGCTTTTTAGGCTAAAACATTGTGTTTCATGCTGAACTGGACAAAATGTAGTGCGGTTTAAAACTGCGGCTCCTTCCCTTTCTTCCCTTTCCCTATGCCAATTCAATTTAGCTGTTATGTACATGATTATAGCTTAGCTGTAATCCCTTTCTTCCCTTTCCCTATGCCAATTCCTTTTAGCTGTTATGTACATGATTATAGCTTAGCTGTCTTTCCCTTCCTCATTTCCCATGGACATATGGAAATTGATTAATTCTGAATACCAGTAGCCTGAGTCAAGTTTTTCCTGGTTCATACATGTACATTCTTGTTAAATTTCACCAGCATGACTGTGTGCAACTTGATGTTGAAGTGTGAAAGTTGTTTAGAATTGGTTTATCGAGCGCTTTCCCCCCAACCAGCTGTGGCTTCACATTGTACAGAAAGCCAGCAGCCACAGTAATTACTCATCTTTACCAAACAAATCACTTGCTCCACTGGGGAGAATACACACTGAATGGAAGCTTTTCTTTCACACACAGCCACTGAAACCCTATGAATGGGACTGACTCATTAGTAGCAAGACTGTGGTATTGTGTTTGTTAACAAGGGTCAGTTTGATCCCAGGAGGTGTAACAAAAGAAGCAATCATGGTCTCTGCTCCAGTGATAATGACCTTTTTCCTGCTTGAAAGGCAAGCAGGACCCAAGCCTGCTCCTTTTGTTCTGAGACCAGGATATCAGAGCAGCGCTCCGACAAACAAAAGACTATCTGGGAGGCCAATTAGAGACTACCCAAGTGTCAATAGATGGGACTATTAACATCATTTTAAGAGTGTACAAGCTGGTGGCTGTTTGAGTTTGGGAGTGTGATTTGAAAGGGGTGATAGAAGACCAGGAAAAAGCCCAACTTTCTGGAGGGCTTATATGGAATTTGTCACATTTGTGCGATGATTACTTTCAAGTCCCATTAGGGGGTAGGTTAAAAGGAGTGGGAGAAAATGCTTCTAGGCTATGGTAAGACCACCTCTGTAGTCATGTTTTCCTTTTAGGGGTTGACAGTTGCAATCAGTTTGTTTGAACTGAATTATTTTCAATAAACAAAGTCATATTTACCTGAGTGATTTAAGTTGCTTGTGAATCTTCTCTTTTAAAATCTCTCAAGTGTCGAGACATGTGATAAAGTCAAATAATTGTCAATTGGAGGGAATATAACAGGTGGGTTAGAATTTAACATTTCTCTAGAAAAGGAAACATGAGAAACATATTTCTTGGAAATGGACTATGAAGTAAGGAATACAGACATGTATACAGAACAGTAATGGGATGGGGCATGAGGGCATTTACAGAGGGAGGGCTTCAGGATTTGTCGGAGAAAGCTAGACAGTGTTTTGTTTATTTATTGATATGTCAAACATTTTAGCAAACATGGTAGCTTCTTTTTTACCATCAAGTTGAGAAGCTTATTTTTGGCATCAATAATTTTCTTCTGATGTCAAAATAAGTCACCCCCTGCAACACCTGCGTAACCTTTCTTCAAGACTGTGTGTTACATTTCTTTTCCAAGCTTTCACAGTTTTAAATTCTGACATTCTACTGACAAGGCTCTAAATCTCCTCTTATCCTGGCCTTTATCAAATTATGTTCAGGTATGTTCAGTCTGGCTGTAGCCAGACCTGTTTATTGTCAGATTCAGATTTTAAAAAAGTTGAATGATCTGGAAGGCAGGCTGTGGCAAGCCCCACACAGATTTCCTCCTAGCTTTGCTGTCAAGAACATCTAAATGGAACATTATTTGTATGTATGCCTAGCGTGAACTAACACCTGCTTGACAAAATCACCATCTGGCTGGGGAGTATTGGGACCAATCCCCCACCCAAGAGGTGAACCTTCCATTGAGAATAGCCCCCTTCATATACCGGTACCGAGAATAAGCATGTTCATATACCGGTACCAAGAATAGTCCAGTTCATATACCAGTACCAAGAATGACCCCGTTCATATACCGGTACCAAGAATGACCACGTTCATATACCGGTACCAAGAATGACCCCGTTCATGTACCAGTACCAAGAATAGCCCCGTTCATAGACCAGTACCAAGAATGACCCCGTTCATATACCGGTACCAAGAATAGCCCCGTTCATGTACCGGTACCAAGAATAGCCCGGTTCATATACCGGTACCAAGAATAGCCCGGTTCATAGACCGGTACCAAGAATAGCCCTGTTCATAGACTGGTACCAAGAATAGCCCCGTTCATATACCGGTACCAAGAATAGCCCCGTTCATATACTGGTACCAAGAATAGCCCCGTTCATATACCAGTACCAAGAATAGCCCCGTTCATAGACCGGTACCAAGAATAGCCCTGTTCATATACCGGTACCAAGAATAGCCCCGTTCATACACCGGTACCATAATCATGATGATTACCGTTTTATTACGGGTGCACACAGGTAAGAAAGTTTCCAGTGTGCCTCTCAAAACAGCATTCATAGACACAAAAAACATGTAAAATTGTGGTATTTGGACATGGTGAACTCTCCCCACACCCCTAGCAAGAGAAAACACGCGATGGTGACATGTTTCGCTAAACCATTTGAGCATTGCGATTCACGAATCGTACGCCAGCACGCAGTGCATGAGCCGCAACATTTACAGATAGTGTTTGGACACAGTTTATAAGATTGGCTTACCACGATATTGCAGTATTATTACCAGGTCTCTATCCTCAAAGTATCTTCAAAATAGCCAGAACAAAAGGAGGAAGCAAATACCGCATATTTTAGTGATTCCTGTTCATATACGCAGCTCTCTGTAATGCATCGGCCAAATTTCTGCAAATGTTGCGCTTTATGCGGATAGATGGCTTATATGAACAGGGTTTATGATGAAGGGAAGATCTCTTCAAAGATGTGTCTCTGTGGGTTGCATGATTGTATGTTTAGTCTGTTGGTAACAGCAGTCAAGTTATGTCGTGAAGGGTGAAAAAAAAATGTTCTACCGATTGTTTCCAGCATGGAGATTGGGAGGGGGCTAATGAGACAAATTTGTCAAGGGAAATTGGAATGATTTGAGAAGAATGAGGAGGGCGGGGGGGGGGGGGAGATTGACGATCAGACAGCGTTCTTCGAAAGATGGATATATATATGGTGAAAGAATTTTATCAGAACAATATGAACGAAAAAATTGTATGAAATATTGGCTTATGATTATGAGGCAAATCACAAGATCTAACAAGATTATTGCACTTTGTTATGAAACATTGCTACATTTTGACACTAGCAATACACAAACCTCTCACAGAAACATATATGTCCAGCACTATAGACAACTATTCATTGATATGTTACCCATTTCTTACATTTGATGTACCCCATGAAAACTATGTTATCGTTCTCTAGCCAACTTTGATAACAGATTTTGTATTAAATGTTTTTTTAGTGCTTCTATGGTGAGAGTGTACTAATAATAAGTAACAATAAGTTTACTAATAATAAATTATGGATTGTCTGAAACTAAGTGTCCAAAATGAGATAACATTACAGTATATTAAGTGTAGACAGAGATGAATCATTCTATATGGACATAGGCGATGATTATTATGACCAGGGAGGTCACGTCCCTGTTATGACATACAAATCTTGATCTGATATATTGCTATCTTGGACTAACACAGATTTTATCCATTGATCACTCCATATCATAAATTTTGGTGAAGTTTGAAGATAATTAATATTTGTATGCTAAATGTATGTTTTGAGAATTTGCTTGTTGTGACTATACCCTGCAAGTTTTAACAGAAAAAAGATTATTATTGTCTTCTTAAATTGACATGTTCCATCCAACATTTATCACTCTCGATCTCTACATGAGAAGTTTGCAGACAAGCAATATTTTCAAAATGTTTGATTTAAAACAGTCTATACAATGTGGTCCCCTCCTTTAACCCTTGACTGAACCTGGTTGAGACCTCCCGCTGGTGAGTCTTAACCAAACCTTTAAGCTTCCTGATAATGTGAATCTGAGCTCCCCATGCCAAGACCCCTTCAATTCCAATATCTATGTCTCCACCCTCGGTCCAAGCCCTGTGACAAATTGGCACAGTGGGTAGCCCAATTATGGGGGACTGGGCAGAGGGGTGGATTGTCTTATTAGAACAGAAAAGGGAGTTTGTGAGGGGGTTTTCAAGTCTTGATGTATTGGTGTAGAGAATTGGGGTGGGTGGGGTGTGTGTGTGTGTGTGTGTGTGTGGGGGGGGGGGGGTAGCCCAATTATGGGGAACTGGGTAGAGGGGTAGAGGGGAGGATTGTCATGTTATATTGGTAAAGGGGAAGATTGTCAGGTTAGAACAGAAAAGGGGAGTTTGTGAGGGATTTTCAAGTCTTGATGTAATGATGTAAAGATATTTTTTTTTTTTTTTTTTTTTTGGGGGGGGGGGGGGGGGGGAAAGCCCAATCATGGGGAACTGGGTGGAGGGTGGAGGGAAGGATGGTCATGTTAGAACAGACACAGGGAGTTTGTAAGGGGGCATTCAGGTATCGATTTATTTGGGAAGAAAAGTGTGTGTGGGGGGGGGGGATGCGGTTACAGGATAGAGGTGAGATATTTTTGTCATAAACCAGATATGGTGAGCTCTTAGCAGGCTTTCACGTTTGGATGTGTTTGTGAATGAATGTGGGGGGGGGGAGAGCTTAGATAAGTATGTTCGTTTATGATATTGAACTTGAGGAGTATCCTCTGCAACATTTTTACTGGGGTGAGGAGAAGTTGGACCTGGCAATGACATACATGTAGATGGCGAATGGAAATTAGAAATTTCGCAATAATTCTATGAGTTGACTGGCTCATATAACTTGCCATGTCGGTGTTGGAGAAAGGGGGGAGGAGCCCCCCCCCCCCCCCCCCCCAAAAAAAAAAAAAAAAAAAAAAAATGTGACACAAAGGCTCATAAAGAGATTTCAATCCATTTTTAGGTACCACCCCTTTGTGTGAGTAAGGTAGCTTGTGCACGTTCTTTGATAATTATGGTTGTGTAAACCAATGTAATTCTTAACAACTACTGATATACCCCCCCCCCTTCCCCTCTGCTCATCCAGAGTTATGTGATGCTCATTTATAAAGAATGTGAAAGTGCCCACTGATAATCATGACTGCATGTTTTAAGAATGCCATCTGAAAGAAAAGCGCTGCATTGTTTAAGTCACAATCAAAGCTTGAAACAAAAGCTCGGTTTTGAAAGTAGGCCAAATGGAAGGGTACTTGTTTGTTAAGAAAACAATACTTGCAGACCTTTTCATAGCAAAATACCATTGAAACTACTTGTAAAACTGCTAGAAAATAAGTTTCCTCAGAGGAAATCATCATTTATTTATAATGTAATAACATGTCTTATTTGTTCTGCAAGTTAGTTGGCATTCTAATGCATAAATGACAAAATCTCATGTTTTTACAGTTCCTTCTTAATATATTAAAGAAGATATAGATACTACCAGTCTTTCAGCACAGTAACAGTTTGTCAACATCTTAGAGTATCTGAAGAACTTTCTATATTTAACATCTAATGTTTATTTTGAAGATTGTTTGATATGAAAATATGAACTCTCCTCATTTTGAAATAAAAGATATTCACAAATTTTACTTCATAATAAAAAGGTGGGAGTTTAATAAACCAAGGATGAAGTGCACTCCAGCTCAAAGGAATTGGCATAGGGAAAGGGAAGAAAAGGAAGGAGCCACAGTTTTATTTTGTCCAGTTCAGCATGAAACATGATGGTTTTTAGACTAAATCATGTGTTTCATGCTAAACTGGACAAAATATACCGCGGTTCAAAACTGAGGCCCCTTCTCCTTCTTCCCTTTCCCTTTCCCTATACCAATGCCTTTGAGCTGTAGTGTATGCAGGACAGAGTGGAAAAGGGAGAGGTGGGGTAGTGTTGAGGGGTTCACTTTTCATCCCCTGTCATTCCTTGTTAGTCATCTCTGATCGTGACTGATGTGGGGTTGGTGGTAAGGTGAAGACCATGGTGAGTGGTATTCACAATCTGATCGCCAGTCCTGTAGACCGCTGTGAATATTTGGGTGATCAGACACACAGTATTGTGATAGAATGCTCCAACATTGCTCGGCATGAAACGTATTTTCAACCATATTTTATTCCTTAGCATCACCCGATAGGCTTATGTGATAGTACCCTCCTGGCATATTAGAAGTTCTATAAAGATATAACTTTATTCATTCAACATCTAATGTTTATTTAGAAAACTGCTTGAATAGGTCAAAGGAAAAAATAATTGGAAACTTAATTTTAAATAAAAAATTTAAAATAATTATTAAAAAGTGGAGTTTTTAGAAGAAAAAGAAGAAGGTATGCAGGAGGAGAGTAGGAGAGAAAGGGGTAAAATTTTATCCCCGTCCGTCTTTGTCAGTGTTGTAGTCAAGACCAGACCATCCGAGACCAAGATCAAGACCAAGACCAAACACCCCGAGACCAAGATCAAGAATTAAAAAAATTGGTTCAAGATCAAGAACAGAGGTCCGAGACCAAGAACACCAAATTACGAGATCAAGACCAAGACCAAGACCACTCACCAGTATTTAAATTTCTACTAGTTTTGAGGAAACACGCGTTATTTGTGGACTATGGTTATGAGTATAAACTGTCTAATACTTGCACAACTTGCACAACATGAGCAGTCTGTAATATTCTTCTATATGGCTGAATTAAATGAAAAAATTGTTTTAAAAAAGTTATACTTTCAATGTGCTTTTTCAATCACTTCACAGGCATGCTCAAAGTTAAATGCACAATACAAGTCAGTAGCTAGTAGTTTAGCAACAAACTGCACAAAGGATCCAGGATCGTGATAATATGTATGATGGGGAAAAATACTTCTTTATTTCTGCATGAACATATTTGCCTGAGTTACTGAAAAACATATCAAATACTGTGATTTTTTTTTTAATAATGACAAAGGCACAAGGCATACAAAATGAACACAACTTCTGTCAAGAATGATGATTGTTTTCCGAAATATATTCAAGTCATTCGTTTTTCTCTATAAACACATACACATGATTACTTATATATTCTTCATATATACTTCTTTATTTCTGCATGAACATATTTGCCTGAGCTCCTGAAAAACATCAAATACTATGAAGTTTTTTATAATAATGCCAAAGACATAAGGCATACAAAATAAACACAACTTCATTTCAAGAATGATGATCGTTTTCCGAAACAGATTCGGAAAACATTCGTTTTTCTCTATAAACACATACACATGACTTGAGTTACTTATATATTCTTCTTATATACTTCTCTATTTCTGCATGAACTTTTTTGCCTGAGCTCCTGAAAAACGTATCAAATACTGTGAAGTTTTTTTTAATAATGCCAAAGACACAAATCATACAAAATAAACACAACTTCATTTCAAGAATGATGATTGTTTTCCGAAACAGATTCGGAAAACATTCGTTTTTCTCTACAAACACATACATGTTACTTATATATAGGTCAGGCAAATTGAGTATTGGTCAAACTTTATCTTAGTAACCAAAACCTGCACCATTATGATATAAATGAATAATTATAACTCCACCATTTTCGAGATGTATACACTAATACAATGTAAAAACCCTGTCATCATTCAAAAAGACCTGTGACAACTCGAGGGCATTCTCTATAGACTTATTGGTTTTAGCAATTTTTCATACAAAATTGTGCAATTCCTATTCTGTTAAAATAATTACTGAATAGGGATATTATCAAAAACTATTCAAAAACTTACTTTGATTTTTAAAAGTAATCTATTATGCATTTCTTGCATTATCTAAAAAGTCGCCTGGCCAGGCGACTTATTAAGAATATTTTTCAACTATTTGAGCATTTGAGAGAGAATTATTCTGCCACACATTTCATTTAATTAACTTTCAATAGGAATTAAAAACCAATCAACTTAGTGACAAGGGGCATTTCGGGAATTACCAATATTCTACCATCCCTTTTACAAATTAATGCAACGATACAGCGAGGAAATAACTAAATACACACTATTCGCTAACAAATACAAACAAAACATGACATTTCTAGAATTATTGTTTCCCAAGCTTGTTTTAATACTTTTCCTCTTAATTTAACTTTAGTGAAAGGAAATGTGAATATATGATCCCATGAAAATGTTTTAAGAATAATGAAATGTATACATTCACATTTATTCCTGTGTTATTTTTTTTCTTTAATTTGTTTTTTGATTCCATGATATTATTTTATTTGGCAGGGTTGGGCCTCAGTTTATCAGTTTTAGCAGCCCCCCCCCCCAAAAAAAAAATAATGTTCGGAATTAGCACATGTGGTATCATGTTGGCGTAGCAATTACTGCAGTGTAGTGTATAGTGCGTGTGCAGCGTGTGTGCCTTGCATTACATGTGACTCATTGAGCTAGCTGCTCGCTTTGTATGTATGATACATGTTACACGAACCGATTTTGTGCACAGTGCACACGCCAGATGCATGAGTTTTTCTTCTTCCGGTAGAAACAAGTGAAGACACTGCCATGATTTAGTATACAATTAAATTTTAGCATGATTATTGTTTTGTTTTTGTATGGTAAAACTTGTAAAACTTTTTAGTTGTCCCAGCGGCACACATTTTGGAATTATTTCAACATAATTTAGTAATTTTTGCAGCTCCATGTCGTCTTTTCATTTGGCGTAATTAAGACATAGTGTTGGCTCCTCTAGTAATTTTTTCTTTACGCTATTCGCACTAGCGAGCTTCGTGCCAAAAACATAAACAATACTCTATCTCGGCCGGGAGGGGGGACTCTCATACTCTTTCAGTCTCACACGTGTATTGTATGCGATCACGCGTGCAGCATGGCACAGCTTGAGAGCTGGCTTGGAGAGTTTTACTACATCTACACACCATCGATCCAACTCGCAACACTGACCTCTTGGCTCGCATAAAGACGCATGTATCACCCAGTGTGATGCGCTTTGCATGTGTGATGTTGGCACATATATTGCATGCTCGCTAATCTGCATCTCACGCTTCCCATGCTATGCAGTGATCGGGCAGGGGCCGGGCCGGGTCGGCGGCAGGCTTGCACATTATAGTAGGGATGATTGTAACTCCAAATTGTATGCGCTCCTACCAAGGAGAGTGATGTATCGTATCTCCTTTCTCCGACATGCATTATCAATATGATTTATGGGTAATATCGTAATTTTAGTAGCTGGTCTCGTGCTGGTCTCGACGTAAAATCCGAGACCAGAAAGGCTCAAGACCAAGAACAAGACCAAGACCAGAGGGTTCGAGACCGAGATCAAGACCAAGAAAAAAAATCCTGATCTCGAGACTGGTCTCGAGACCAAGACCAGTCTCGAGAACTACAACACTGGTCTTTGTTAGTCATCTCATTTCGTGACTGATGTGGAGTTGGTGGCAAGGTGAGGATCATACAAGATACAAGATACAAGATATTTTATTCAGTCCAAAATCATGGAAATTTGCTTTCCACCAGCACAATAACACAACAATATATTGAGATACTTGAGACACATATAAACAATAAACAATAAACAATGAGTTAGAAAAACATATCTAAACATGATTGTAATTCGTCTGTGTAGGTGTAAATTATGTACTGTATGTGACATAATAATTAAAGACTGAGAAATCATTAACTGCGAAAATTGGGTTCATATTTTTCATTTCCTTCTCCTTCTATTCCTGGTGTAATAAGATATATTATATTTACTTTGTTTCTTCGCCAATTTTGATAAACTGTCATATAAGAAAGAAACAAATCAAAATAATTGAATTCAGTGCAAAAAGATAGAGATTTGCTTTTGACCAGCACAAATTTCGGGCACATATGAAAGAAAAAAAAAAAAAAAAGAGTTGTGAAAAACATATGTAAACATGACTGGAATTCACCATGTATATATATGTATATATTCACATATTTCAAAATTTCAAAAATTTCATAAATTTCAAAGTGTCAACAATTTTACATTGTCATATAAGATAGATACAGAATACATTATTACAATATTACATTATTATTTACTATCGTTTGACAATTTGGTTGAACGTATGAATGGAGTTGGGAACAAAGGATTGACGGAAGCGTGCTCGATTTGTACGTGGGGCTCGCAGCCTGATACCAGAACGATTGAATGTGTAGTATTGATTGAGTGGGTGACTTTGATCTTTCATTATGTTATCCATTTTTGATAGTAGTCTCTGTTCGAACAAGTTAGTAACAGAAAGCAGATCGTTTCCTATTATGCGCTGTGCCGCCCGTCTCACTCGGTCTAAGCGATTCCGATTTTGTTGCGTCGCGTTGCCATAGTAGCACACTAAGTTATACGATAGTATGCTCTGGATTAGGGCCTGGTAGAAAAAAGTCAGGATTGTCTTGTCTACATGAAGATTTTTCATCATCCTCAGAAAGTACAATCTCTGATTCCCCTTTTTGCTTAGGCCATGTGTATTTTCTTTCCAGTCAAGAGTGTTGCTAATTGTACTACCCAGGTACTTGAACTCGTTCACTCGTTCAACCTCATTGTCGTGCAAAATAAGCGGTTCGTGTTGTACAGATTTCTTTCGGAAATCGAAGACTACTTCTTTTGTTTTCGATGCATTTAAATGAAGGTAATGTGCATCGCACCACTCCGTGAAGGCCGTAACAGTTGACACATATTCATGTATTTTTTCCTCTGTGAGAAAACCAGTTACTACCATGTCATCTGCATATTTAATGATGGTGCACGTTTCACTGTCACTTACAACTTCGCTAGTATACAGGGAGAATAGAACGGGAGATAGTACACACCCCTGAGGAGCTCCTATGCTAATTACTTTGGTTTCAGATTTAAAGTCGCCAAATCTTACTGTTTGTGGTCTTTCTAACAGGAAGTTATGAATCCATAGCACAGCTAGAGGGTGAACATCCATTTCTATGAGTTTATTGGCAAGTAGGTGTGGCGTAATGGTATTAAATGCACTAGAAAAATCGACAAAGAGTGCTCTGACGAAGTTCCCACTGACATCCAAGTGTTGAAACACCCCGTGAAGAAAACATAACACTGCGTCATCTACCCCTCTGTTCTTACGGTATGCAAACTGTAGTGGATCAAGATGGTTACCGATCTGACTCATGAGTCTTTTCAACACTAATCTTTCTAGGCACTTCATAGCACTGCATGTCAACGATACTGGTCTAAAATCTTTATACTCGGTGCACCTGTTACTTTTTGGTACAGGTATTATTGTCGATGTCTTCCACAAAGTTGGGACAATGCCCTGATCTAACGAATTTTGAAATAGTTGTGAGTACACGTATGCAAGTTGGTCTCTGTAAACTCTAAGGACTTTGTTACTTATGTTATCAGGGCCTGAAGCTTTATTCAGTGCCAGACTGGCGAACACTCTTCTAACATCATGCTCTGTTACATACATTCTACCCACATCGTTATTCTCTTGCACGTTAGTTTGCATAGTAGCCATGAGATCTTCATTCACGATCTTGAAGTCTTTGTTATCAAATCTGCAGTAGTACTCGTTAAGTCCCTCTACAAAGTCTTTCGTTTGCCCATGTGGCATGTTCTTCTTTGCCTTGTTATATCCTGTCAAGTTTTGCATTGTTTTCCAGGCTGCCCCAGTGTCATTACCTCGAAAGCTCTTTTCAATTTTGTCTTTTTGAGCTTTCTTACAGTTAACAATAAGTTGATTGATGTTCTTTTGTAGGTCTCTCCTTAATACATCATCATTTTGAGAGACTGCTATTCTTTTCTGCTTCATCAGATTCTTTAGTTCTGAAGTGAACCATGGTTTGTTGTTTGGGTAGACCTTTATAACTTTACTTGGTATTGTAAGTTCAACACAAAAGTTAATGTAGTTTGTAATTGTTTCGACTTGATCGTCCAGAGATGTCACACCTTCAAGCAATACCTCCCAGTCCGTACAATCAAGGCACGCGCGGAGTGCCTCTGTGTTGTCCTCCGTCCAGGCGTAGCGTTCCATGGTGACGGGTTTAGTTCTTTTCAACTTCTGCTTGTAAGTAGGGATTAGATGGATATTCTTATGGTCTGAGCTTCCCAGCTGACAGCAGACTTTGCTGGCGTAGGCTTTCGGAATGTTACCGTAGCATAAATCCAATCCATGGTGAGATGTATTCACAATCTGATCACCAGTCCTGTAGACCGCTGTGAATATTTGGTGATCACACACATAGTGATAGAATGCTCCAACATTGCTCTGCATGAAACGTATTTACAACCATATTTATTCCTCAGCATCACCCAATAGGCGGATGTGATAGTACCCTATTAGAAGTTCTTTAAAGATATAACTTAATTCATTTTTTTTCAACATCTAATGTTTATTTAGAAAACTGCTTGAATAGGTCAAAGGAAAAAATAAATTGAAATTTTGGTTTTAAATGAAAAATTTAAAATAATTATTAAAAAGTGGAGTTTTTGGAAGAAAAAGAAGAAGGTATGCAGGGGGAGAGTAGGAGAGAAAGGGGTAAATTTTTATCCTTGTCAGTCCTTGTTAGTCATCTCTGATCGTGACTGATGTAGGGTTGGTGGTAAGGTGAGGATCATGGGGAGTGGTATTCACAATCTGATGGCCAGTCCTGTAGACTGCTGTGAATGTTTGGTGATCACACACATAGTAATAGAAATCTCCAACATTGTCCTTGAAACTTCTTAGCTCTTTCGTGTCTCGTCATCACCCAACATACTGATGTGAGGGTACCCTACCAACATCATAGGATTTCTATAGATATGGCTTTATGAAATCAATATCTATTGTATATTTGGCACATTGTTTGAACAGTTTGAACGGAAAAGAAATTTGAAATTTTAGTTTTAAATGAAAAATTAATAAAGAAGAGTGGACTTTTAAAAGAAAAGGAGGAGGTGAGAAGCCGGGGTTGGGAGAGAAAGGGGTCACTTCTTTTACCAGTCAGTCCTTGTTAGTCATCTCTGATCGTGACTGATGTGGGGTTGGTGGTAAGGTGAGGATCATGTTGAGTGGTATTCACAATCTGATCGCCAGTCCTGTAGACTGCACTGTGAATGTTTGGTGATCAGACACACATAGTGATAGAAATCTCCAACATTGTCCTTGGAACTTCTTAGCTCTTTTGTGTCTTATCATCACCCAACATACTGAAGTGAGGGTACCCTGCCAACCTCTTAGAATTTCTATAGATATGGCTTTATGAATTCGATATCTATTGTATATTTGGCACATTGTTTGAACAGTTTGAATGGAAAAGAAATTTGAAATTTTAGTTTTAAATGAAAAATTGATAAAGAAGAGTCGACTTTTAAAAGGAAAGGAGGAGATATGAAGGCGGGGTTGGGAGAGAAGGGGGTCACTTCTACCAGTCAGTCCTTGTTAGTCATCTCTGATCGTGACTGATGTGGGTTTTTTTGGTAAGGTGAGGATCATGTTGAGTGGTATTCACAATCTGATCACCAGTCCTGTAGACTGCACTGTGAATGTTTGGTGATCAGACACACATAGTGATAGAAATCTCCAACATTGTCCTTGGAACTTCTTGGCTCTTTTGTGTCTTATCATCACCCAACATACTGATGTGAGGGTACCTTGCCAACATCTTAGAATTTCTATAGACATGGCTTTATGAATTTGATATCTATTGTATATTTGGCACATCGTTTGAACAGTTTGAACAGAAAATAAATTTTGAAATTTTACTTTTAAATTAAAAATTGATAAAGAAGAGTCGACTTTTAAAAGAAAAGGAGGAGGTATAAAGGCGGGGTTGGGAGAGAAAGGGGTCACTTCTTATACCGGTCAGTCCTTGTGAGTCATCTCTGATCGTGACTGATGTGGGGTTGGTGGTAAGGTGAGGATCATGTTGAGTGGTATTCACAATCTGATCGCCAGTCCTGTAGACTGCACTGTGAATGTTTGGTGATCAGACATACATGGGGATAGAAATCTCCAATATTGTCCTTGAAACTTCTTAGTTCTTTAGTTTCTCGTCATCACCCAACATACTGATGTGAGGGTACCCTGCCAACATCTTAGAATTTCTATAAATAAGGCTATATGAATTCGATATGTATTGTATACTTGGCACATTGTTTGAACAGTTTGAACAGGAAAGAAAATTGAAATTTTAGGTTTAAATGAAAAATTGATAAAGAAGAGTGGACTTCTGAAAGAAAAGGAGGAGATATGAAGGGGGGGTTGGGAGAGAAAAGGGTCACTTCTTTTACCAGTCAGTCCTTGTTAGTCATCTCTGATCGTGACTGATGTGGGGTTGGTGGTAAGGTGAGAATCATGTTGAGAGGTATTCACAATCTGATCGCCAGTCCTGTAGACCGCTGTGAATATTTGGGTGATCAGACACACATAGTGATAGAAATCTCCAACATTATCCTTGAAACTTCTTAGCTCTTTCGTGTCTCGTCATCACCCAACATACTGAAGTGAGGGTACCCTACCAACATCTTAGAATTTCTATAGATATGGCTTTATGAATTCGATATCTATTGTATATTGGGCACATTGTTTGAACAGTTTGAACGGAAAAGAAATTTGAAATTTTAGTTTTAAATGAAAAATTGATAAAGGAGAGTGGACTTTTAAAAGAAAGGGAGGAAGTATGTAGGCGGGGTTGGGAGAGAAAGGTAGAATAGTGATAGAATGCTCTAGACAGCATTGTTTTAGTGTGAAAATGATTTTCACATTTTAGACCTGATATTGATCGAATAGACTGCTGTGATGGTACCTGAAATTTGGTGTTTTAATCCAAATTATAGAATTTAATTACCTCGGTTAATCATGATCTGAAA
Organism: Arbacia lixula; assembly: GCA_963669155.1. Classification (NCBI taxonomy): domain Eukaryota; kingdom Metazoa; phylum Echinodermata; class Echinoidea; order Arbacioida; family Arbaciidae; genus Arbacia; species Arbacia lixula. The sequence goes on along the minus strand of OZ022595.1, from coordinate 9,004,914 downwards.
ATGGTAGACTACATGTAGTTCTGCCATAATCATGGATTGTTATCGTTACTACTTCTACCACTTACCTTTAAGCAAGGAAATGATTCATATTTCATCCATGATATATTCATCCAATATTCTACTGTGAGGGTACCCTGATATTTGGTCTCATTTCTTCTGCAAGATCAAGTACATGCTGATATCTAGGGTTTAAACTTCTTCTGCCTTGATAGATAAAGACAGTCTTTACATCTTTAAGACATCGGAGCCATGTTGCATACAATGGTAACATCATGGCAACAGCCAATGAGCTCTCTTTATTTGCACCTCTTACAATGGTAGTTACCATTGATACCAAGTTAGAATAATTGAAATCCTATATGCAACATGCCCTAGCTGGGGCCTGATTCATGAAGGCTTACAAGCCTGAGTGCACTTTAGCAACAAACTAACTAAATAAATAAGTAATAACAAATATTTAAAAAAAAAAGCACCACAAATAATTGGACTGAGTAGGTTTCATATAAGTTATTTGTGACAATCCAGAAGTGTGAAAATTGAATATGAATAAGTGGCTGGTACTCTGAGGTGTCATTGACTTCTAAAAATACTTCTTAGACTCGAAGATTATGGTTATACAATTTTAAAGATTATTTTTGCTGGTATTACCTTGTGTAACGCTTACCATTTTGACTATGATATAGATGAGTTCAAACAAATCTGGTTTATATGTTACAATGGAAAACGTAAATATAGTTATATATATATATATATATGCCTATAGAGTTAATGTATAGTGTTTTTGTATTTTGTTTACTTTTGCAAAATTATAATAAAAGCAGAAAAAAGAAAAACAGAAATGCATTAGTTAGGGCAACATAGAAGGAATGTTACATTGCTCCTTCCAAATATGAAGAAATGTTTGTATCTTCAATATCGTTTGTCAAATTTGTATATTTTTGTTTATTAGTATAATTTACCAAGGGTAGCCTCTTCATTGGTTAAACACTGTACTACTGGGGGGAGGGGGCTGCTTTGACATTGCGACTTTTAACACATCATGGTTTACGTTACATAAATGCAAACATGTACATTTTAGTGACAAATAAACATCATTATGGAATTTGCATTACTTGACAAAATGATAGCAAACAGAAAATGTATCAAGTAGACACATAAGGATTAGGCCTCTTTCATTTTGGAACAAATTGTAACTGAATATTTGTTTTAGAGATTCCTCCTCTCTCTCTTTCATCTGCTGTAGCTTGTAATGTTTTGATTCCCTACTCATAATAAGCGGGCCTATAGTACTGTGACTGCAGGCAATAACAGGAAAAGGAACATAAATCATGAATGAAACATTTCATATCCTTTTACGGCAACACAAAACTGATCGAGCAACGTGAATGTTTTTTATATGTTCATCTCCCCTTTAGACTTCCATGCACCGTCGCTAATACAGACCCTTCAAACCGCGGAACTCAGAACGCTCATCTTAATATCAAATTTTAATGATTGAGGGAGACAGACTACATTCTGGCGCCTCGCTGTCACTCTGATGAATTTCATGAATTTAGCGTTTTGAAATATTTCCCAAGCACCCATTTGTGATATGAGCTGAATGTTAAACGCAGAGGAAATGTACTTGTAATGATGATTTGGTTCATTTCAGTAATATATCATCTTAAAGGCGGGGTGTCCCATTTGAAGGATGAACCCGTTGCTCACGGTTATATCTTCCTGCTTTGTGAACCATAGTCCAGTTAGGAAGTCAAAATTTGCCATATAAGTGCACTTTCCAAAAGGATATGCCTGAATTATTCCCTGTAAGGCTTTTGAAAATTTTTCATAACCGTTATATATATTGTTATATTGTTATATTGTTATATAACCTGTTATATATAGCACATCATATTATGTGGGAGTTACGCTACTCAGTGTCTGACTGGAGAACAGCCAGCCCGCATATAAATGCAGGGTCAGTGAAGAACAGGTTGATGTACAAACTGAAATGATGGAAGTCATAGCTCCACTGACCTATTCTGGAAAGATAAAAAACTAACTTTTGTTTTTGTTTGAATTTCCCATTTTTCAAATGACTTTAGTCTACAATCATAGACTGTTTTTACTCTTGTTCAGTGGGAACAAATGACATGAGCACTGAGTGTTCATCTGCTTAAAAACAATAAAAGGTGTGCTCTTGTCTTGTAATTTCAGAAATCAGTCTGATATATTGTTCAGCCAGTTCACAGTCCTGACATTATAATGGGAGTGCTTTTAGATTATATTCTTCCATTTTCTGTGCTATTTCCACATTTTGATGTCTGATATGATTTGACTTGATAAGTTATAACTATTGATATGTATAAGAAAAATACAAAAAGAGGAGTCAAATGTTAAGAGTGTAAGTTCTGCACAATATGAAATTATCTTTTCATCTTTTCAAATATTTTAGAAGTGAAAAAAGACAAAATGATCACTAAATCTTTTAAGTGGCAACACTCTGGAAATGTTTAAATCATACCAGTGCTAATCAAATTGACATTCTAGATTGCCTCTTTTTGACAATATTTTAATTTACAATGGAATGTATGTTCTGTTTAATAATAAAAGTCACAACAATAGTGTTGCCAATTTGAAGTTAAAATAATGATCAATTTTGAGTCTGACTTGGCTCTGGCCATGATTGAGTTTACCAACAAAAGGGCTTCCATTTTCCTTTCATTTCAAGTTCTATTATTGCGAGGGAATTTCTGATACAGTATCTCCTTCCATTTCTTATGATTTTTACACAATTTGATTTGTTTAACCTGTAAAAGTGCTACCCTTCCTTTAAGGCAGTGTCCATCCCGAGGCGCGCTCCGGTCCCTTCAGTGAGAGAGGACAGGTGACCTGGGGTGTAACTCTGTCCTCATTCTGGGCCGCACCAAACCAATCCTCCCCTTGTCACGTTCCTCCACCCTCACCATCCCGGATGAAGACGTAGATGACAGGTCTTTCATCCACACCTGTCATTCTTGTAAGTTGGTCGCATCCAATTATTTAGATGACGTGGTCTTGTAAGCCCCCCCCCCCCCCCCTCTTCCTCTTGCCCACCCGCCCTATGGACTTCTCTTCATCTTGTCTGCCTATTCCTCTCTTTTCCCATCTCGTTATATTCCTTTTCACACCTTTCCGGTCTCCTTTCTAGTAGTCTTGTCCATCTCTCTTTGCCTGTTGTGTCACATGAGATAATTCTTCCCTTTTTCATCCTCTTTCTTATTGACAGTACATATCTCTCTCTCTCTCTCTCTCTCTCTCTCTCTCTCTCTCCCACTCCCCCCTCTGTCTCTGTCTCTGTCTGTCTGTCCATCTCTCCATCTCCCCCCCCCTCTCTCTCTCTCTCTCTCTCTCTCTCTCTCTCTCTCTCTCTCTCTCTTCCCTTAAGTTTTTAACACCATTGTCTCCCTTTTAGTTTCTTTAGATGTTATCTGTACTCATATTTTTCTTTTCATTTTTTTTGCCTCCTTTCTTCTTCTTCTTTGCATCTTTTTTCCCATTCATTTACATTCCATTTCCCCAAATTATTCAATTCTCCCACTACATGTATATGTACTCACTTTTCTCCATCGTTCACCTACTCACATCCTACGCTCCCCTCAGCCCTATTCCCTATCCCTCTTAATTCCCTCCCTTTCTCTCTCTTTCCCTCTTCCCTCCCTTTCTTCCCCTTTCTGTCCCTTTCTCTCCATTTCTTTCCCTTTCTCTCCCTTTCTCTCCCTTTCTCTCCCTTTCTCTCCCTTTCTCCCACCTTTCCCTACCTCTTCCCTACCCCCCTCTCCTCCTCTCTCTTCTCTTCTCTCCTCTCTCCTCTCTCCTCTCCTCTCTCCTCTCTCCTCTCTTCTCTCCTCTCTTCTCTCCTCTCTCCTCCCCTATCCTGCAATCCACTTTTTGTGATCAAGATGCTTTGAGCTTCTTACAGGGGATGCAGGAGAATTAACCTAAATCCCTAGCATATGCTGCTGGAACATTATGGCCGGGATTCACTATTTGCAGTGACATATCAGAATTATAGAAGTACAGTCTGCAGAATCATATTCAGTACGCCGTGATCTCAATGCTCAAGTCTCCCCTTACATCATTGTTCATGATGTTTTGCTCCATCATACATGTTTTTTTTCTTTTGTGTATACTTCTGTATGTTTGTGAGAGAAAAATAAAACATGAATTGCATTGAATGGAATTCTACAGACAGAAGGAAAACAATATCTGACTCCAAATTTTGAACACCGAGTAATTGTATTGTCAAGGTCCATTTATTTGTCACTTCTGATTTGAGATGACATAATAATCGTTATATATTAGATAATTTAATACATGTACAGTGAAACCTGTCTGTAGTGGCCACCCAAGGGAAACACAAATTGTGGCCACTATAGACAGGTTGGCTGCTATAGACATGTGGCCACTAAGACAGGTTTGACTGTACAGTGTATTTTAATGTAACCCTTGTTGTCACGAAATAGTTATTTAATTCTTTTAGGAGATAGTTGTCATTCTAAAAACAAAAGGCATCTTCAGATGAACCGAAAGATATAACATCTCTGGCCATTATGTACAGTCACATAATTGTCATACAGTCATATACTGGTAATTGTCATATAGTCACATAATTGTCATATAGTATGTTCACCAGCAAATATTGCAGTGGACCTGTGCTTACAGATTTTCAGTTTGTAGGGTATATGTTGTGAAAAACGACAATGGATAAAGTCACAAAACACTGCAAACTATATTCAGCGTGACATTTTGGACTGCCAAGGAGTATATTTGTGGTTTCTTCCACAAGAATGAGTCCGGCTTCTAGACATTATGTCAAGCATTCAGTACTAATCACTCCCATCTACAGGACTACAGCAGAGGCTTAATATTTGCAGTGACATATCAGAATTATACAAGAACAGTGTGCAGAATCATATTTGGTGCTGTGATCTCCATGCTCAAGGCATCTTTTATACAAAAAAGTAAATCAAAATCTGAATCAAGGTTTTGTCACACATATAAGATGGTATTGTTGAGATGCATTTATTGTCTGAAATCTCATTAAAGATTATTAACATTGGTACATGATTTCAAATGTTTTAAGTGCTTTATAAAGACGAATGTCTGCAAGAAATAAACATTTTTGTGGTCTCCTATTTTCATCCACACATACCTATTTAATACATATATAGGCCTATACTTATTTTATTTTAAAATGTTTTGTTATGTAGTCTCATATGTGTTCCATCGTTGTATGTTTCCACTTGTTTATCTCATGACAAGTATAAATGAAGCATGAATTGAATTTGAATTGAAGTTGAATTGAGAATCAAGCATAACATTTATTTTTCTGTGTTAATTACATGTAGTTATTATTTATATATATTTGTTTAACATGTAACACAATAATGGGATATGTTCAGCAGGGGAATATTGTGGAGGACTACTTGCTAACAGATTTTATGTTTGTGGCATCTGTTTTGAAAAAATACAAGAAAAAAAAAACATGCAAAGTCAACCTTAATGTAAAATGATGAATTCGGTTATAAAATATATGGCCCATAACAATGTCATTTGATTATGATACAATCATAGTTGTTATTCCTGTGATTATATCAACAAGAACATTTCTAATCATGGTACAGTGGAGCCTGAGATCAAATGCACAGTGATTGCAATCAAATGCAATCAGCTCCATACATTGACTGCAATCTGACTGCAATAGATTACAATCAGCTGTGACATTAATTGATCTCAGGCCCAACTGTAACAACATTATTTGATCATCTAAACTACTCACACTACTCAGCGCGAAAAATTAATTTCCAACTGCTACTTTTCAAGTTTGATATGAAATACATTTTGAACATTGGTATTGATAAATCACATTTCACAGATGCTCATTTTGCATTGCAGTCATAGCCCTTAGCTCACATGTCATTTTTCATTGCTTTACTATTTTTGTGTTTGCTGCTGTGACATCCAGAACCCAGAAGCATCAGTACTCAGAACTAGTCTGCATTCCACACACTCAATTGAACTAATCTTTTAAAATGTGTGTCTGCAAGATACACTGATACCTTAACTTGCCAGTTGTGTCTCAATGCAGGAATACAGGAAAAAAGCTTGAATAACGTAGTCTCTGTACTTCAGATCAATTTATTCAGATTCACTAACTCATTGTTTGATTGAGAATAAGAGTGCACTTGGGAGGAAGAAAGTGGTAGGTCTGGGATGAAGACTACCCAAGGATGAACCCCCTGTCTGGTTTGCTCTCCATCTTGTCAAGTTGAGGGTAAATTTGAGAAGATGGGAAGGTTGGAATTGAAAGTGGGCCTTTCATCTTGCTTCCCTGGAAGCGTTATTAGCATGGGCCTTGGTATTGGTTGGATGAGGGGGTGTCTACGGGGGAGTAAAGGGGGGGGGGGGGGGTAATGGAGAAGGGTGTGGAAGAGTATGGCACTCTGAAAGAAAGAAACCAAGGTATTTGTGGGATGAGGAGAGGAGGGTGTCTCTGGAAGGGGGAAGGTAGGTCTATAGTGTAGGAGAGGGTATGATGGAGGAAAAGGATGGGTCGTGGTATTGGTGGGTGGGTGTGTGTGGGAGGGGGGTCTACTGGAAGAGAAATGGGCAGTGTATATTGAAGGAGAGAGATGTGAGAGAGGAAAAGGACTGTGGTATTGGTGGGATGAGGGGGTGTCATGGGGAGGGTCTACATCCTATGGTTTGGAAGAGGGGTGTGGAAGAGGAGGGAGGGACTATGGTGCTATGAAAGGAAGAGACTGAGTTATTGGTGGGATGAGAGGGGGGAGGTGTCTAGGCGATGGATGAAGAAGGGTTTATAGTGTAGGAGAGGGGTACGAGGGAGGAAGAGGATGGTAATGGGCGGTCTGTGCTCTTTAGTTAACGAGAGGGGTGTAGAGGGAACTCTGAAGGAACGAAACCAAGATATTGGTGAAGGAAGAGGGGTTTTGGGTGAAGGATTAGGAGCTGCATACAGAGTTGACTTGGAAAGGATTGGTGCAATAAATATAGGAGTTTTAATATTTGACAGTGCAAAGAAAACATTAATTATTACCAAATTGTTAAATTGATACTCTAAACTGGTAAAAAGATAATCCTGCGACACACAAGATACCCCATCAGTAAGAGAGATGAGAGCCTCTATCCCTTTTCACATACTTGACCAGACCACTTAATATCTCATGAATATCCAATTGGTATCCACTTAAAGGGAATATACTGTACTGGGAAGACAAAAGAAAAACGTTAAAAGGTGATCTTGAGCAATCTTCTTGCCAATGGTCTTAAATTAATGTATTGTCCATTTTAGAAATTTGCTGAAGTTATTTGCCCTCAAATTATCCACTTTTGGAGTAATCAATGATTAAATTTAAGACCATTGGCAAGAAGAATGCTCATGATCACCTTTTGAAGGCTTTTTTGTCTTCCCATTACAGTATATTCCCTTTAAACACTTAAGATTCATGACTTGGTTGATACCGGTAAGTAGCCATGCTGGTGGTGGACTTGGTAAGCCTAACATGGACTGGAAGAAGAAGGAGAATAGAGTTAACCCTTTGTGTGCCAGATTAAATGCCGCACTATGTGACTTGTGCCGCAAAAATGCATCATCGGTGCATAAAGAGTAAGTCTACTCAAGACTAGGCTTTGAATGTACACTTGTGGTAGTTTAATCTAGTTTAAACATTTCTGACAGCCTGAAACCCAAGGAATCACCATACCAATCATGAATCATGTACCAATCATGTATCACAAAAATGATATTTTGATCATGTAGGACATAAACACAGTTTTACTCTCATTACCATTTGCAAGAATGTGTAAAGAAAACCATTTGGGACATTCAAGGCCTGGTAATGTAAGGATTAAAGGTCCATGAAGAAATAACATATCAATGCCTGAAACCCAGGCTAACACCATACCAATCATGTACCAGTATTGTATCGCAAAAATGATATTTTAATTAAGTGGGACATAAACACAGTTTTACTCTCATTACCATTTGCAAGAATGTGTAAAGAAAACCATTTGGGGCATTGAAGGCCTGGTAATGTAAGGATTAAAGGTCCATGAAGAAATAACATATCAATGCCTAAAACCCAGGCTAACACCATACCAATCATGTACCAGTATTGTATCGCAAAAATGATATTTTAATTAAGTGGGACATAAACACAGTTAAAGATCCATGATAATTGGCAGTTATAAATTGATGACCTGTTATAGAGAGATCAGATTCCATTATGAGGAAATCAATAAATCATGATTGCTCATGTGAGTAGCATTGTACTTTACATGTGAAAGTAAGAGGTTATCTATATTTTACACTGAGCTGTGTCAAAATATTCCTTTGTATCAATATCAAGATTTTGCTGTTCAACCATACCCATAAATATGAATTCATTTTGAGATGTATTTAATGTGAAATAAAGATCAAGAGTCCCTCTCTCCCTCCTGTGCTTACCCCCCCCCCCCCCCCTATCCGTTCCTCTCCTCCTCTCCTAATTATCTTCTCCCCTACGTTTGCCCATCTCTCTCTATACCCCCTTTTCTCCATTCTCCATTCCATATCTGAACTTTCTTCCTCCCCTATGTTACCACTCTCCTTCACCTCTGTCCCTCCTCTATTTTACCTCTCGGTTTCCCCTATTCCTCCCTTACCAATTTCTCCCCCCTCCACCTCCCAATTGAGCTCCCTCCTCAATGTTATCTCTATGTTTCCCCTATATCTCCCCTCTCCACCCCCCTTTTGAGGTTCCCCCTCACCAATTCCCCCCCCCCCCCACCATCCCCCATTTGAGCTCCCTCCTCAGTGTTATCTCTCTGTTTCCTCTATTTCTCCCCTCCCCCCCCCCTCTCTCTCTTGAGCTTCCTCCTTCACTAACTCTCTCCCCCTCCATCCCCTTTTGAACCCCCTTCTCACCAATCCCCCCTCCATTCCCTATTTGATCTCCCTCCTCAATTTTACCTCTCTGTTACCTCTATTTCTCCCCTCTCCCCCTCCCCCCTCTTTTGAGCTTCCTCCTTCACTAACTTTCTCCCCTCTCCACCCCCTTTTGAACCTCCTTCTCACCAATCCCCCTCCATCCCCTATTTGATCTCCCTCAATGTTACCTCTCTGTTTCCTCTATTCCCTCCCCCCCTTCTGAGCTTCTTCCTGCACTAACTCTCTCCCCCTCCATCCCCTATTTGATCTCCCTCCTCTTTTTCACCTCTCCCTCCCCTATTTCACCTTAGAGAGGGTATCATTTGAGAACAAGCATGGATGTCACGTTTGGTGGATCGTTGAATGAATTGTTCAAACATCAATGACGTGAACAGAATCCAACTCAATACCTGTCTTTCTATCCATTTCCTGAAGGCATTCAGCTCCAGATAGAGACCTTTAGAAGTATTTCTTTGAGTGCAGTGTTGAGGAACGCTGTTTCCTTTTACCACCGACATTATAAAGATTAAAAAATTAAGGCTGATACAAGAAATACCTTTTACTCTAAACCTACATTCACTAGCCTAGTTACTAGCCAAAAATCCATGTAACTTTATATTTTAGAAATGAAATAGGTTTAGTAATGTTTACATACATGAACCCAGAACAGGTATTTACAGAAACTTTTAAATGATATATATCAGTAACATTAATTTCATTCTCCGTCTTCCAAATGAACGTGATTTATATATTTAAGCTTTCCACATTAAGCCGTGCTTGCTTGACAAATCAGTGGCTAGCCCAATCATTTGTTTGACAACCGTCTTGTGGCGAATCGTAAACCTATTATATGCTCTGATGGATACAAAGACAATGTCAGACTCTTCAGTAAAAGTATTTTAATTGCTACTGCAGTGTTTATGCTGGGAGGCCCGTATCATCATCAGATCTCGCATCTGTTTGTTATTGGGGGAAGTGGAGATTGGAGGAATTTATCAATCCAACGTCAACGTCAATAACCAGCCCAGGACTTGTGTTTATGTCCCTCGGTCAGTGACATTACCCACAATGCCTCAGGCTCAGAATGGAGTCTCTGATCTTGAGGCCCTCCCTTCAAGACGTCTTAATATTTATAATCAGGCCCAGATAGCCTAGAAAGCAACTAGATGGTCCAATTTGTTGATATTTCCTCTTACTGTTTCATAAAGTTTATCATTCTGAGAGTTGGCCAAAAGGCATAACCATTAATATTTCCATATGTCCATATATATATATGATCATACTATATCATATATAATGTCTATACATTTAATTGCCTATTTTTTTATTGTGGAATCTCTCAGGAAGATTTGTTTTAACGAGTTGGGTGTGTTATATGATGTCATATGAGATTATTTCATTTAAAAATAATAGAAGATTTTCAGGCAAGATCATTGGTCTTGACCCCTAAGTTTTATTTTTAGTAACCGATATCAGCCAGGTCACTCTTTTTTATTTACTTGCAACTATGTGATAAGCTGCTTAGTCCACACAGAATGAGTTTATTTCTGATCTGAAGATATCCGCTAGCCTGATCTTTGATACTCTGGTTTATTTTTGCCTGCCTTGGTAAGAATGGAAAACATGTCAATCAAAAGTTGGCTCCCAGTGAGATGAAATATGATAAGAGAGAGATAATGTTACACTCACCAACCTAACTATTTCAGGACCAGGGCCTTTTAATAATAAAAAAATCATCTTTGTTTTTGCTTCCAAATTGGCAAAATATTTTTCTAAATCAGATTTGTATACTCTAAACTCAATAGAGAATTACATTGTAAATGGAAATTATATAAACAAAAAATACAATATTGAATGCTACTTTTTGGCAATTATTTGTAAACATTTCTCAAAATGTTGCAAATTTTAAAGAGTTTAGAGATTTTAGAGATCTCTTCTTATTTATTATTAAATATGTGAAAGAATATGGTTGGTAATTGATCATGGATTATCGCTTGAAATGTAGATAGATATCTGTTACACTTACAGGTGGAAGAAAAAAATCTCCAGTTCACTTCATACATTCAGTATTCACAAAAGGTGTTCAGTGTCCTCATGTGACCTCTTCAAAATTAAATGAATATATTGACCATTTTATATGTATGGACTGAACATAATACAGTGGTATCAACATACTGGTAATATCATACACCTGTACAATAAGAACGAGAAATGAACACTTTATTTTTTTTAATTTGGTAACACTGTAATGATAGCTTACTTTACAATGTCACAGTAGTCATGCAATTCCAGAAGGCTCTCTTACCATTTTTATGTTGTCTTTTTGGTCCATTTAAGTTCATCTGAAAGCTAACTGTCATCTTTTTGTCAACTCTTCTTACAAGAAATGAATATCCACTCTTCTACATGGACTTAACATGATATAGAAGTATTATAATGTGAGTAGTATCATCTAATATTGTTTAATAACTTTAAGTTTACAACGACTCATGTAATTCAAGAAGACCATCTGAGCATTTTTATGTCATTTCACAAGTAGATTTCAGTTCAACTGAAAAATAACTCATTTGCTTTTTATAACAAGCACATTAAAAACCATATCGTGACACAAATTCTTGTCAACGCCAACCAATCTTTTTATTACATCTTTCATAATTTCTTTACCTAAGCTGAAATTGCAATATTTTGTTCTCATTCGTATTCCTTAAGACTGCTGTTTTTATAAACTATATAAAGTTGTACTTTTAAGACTCATTGACTGTAATAATGATTGTATTGACGTCATATTTTCAACTAAGAGCTACCCCCAAGGTGTAAAATATTTTCATCATCTCCTGAGACAGGCGGTATCCAAATACCTTATGACATTGCCTGCACATCGTAATCACATTATTAACGAAATAACTCTTCAGTCAAGAATGGAGACAGAACATCCCATACATTGTGACACTTCATGCAAACCACAATCTTATATTTCGTGAAATAACTCTCCGTTAAAAAAAATACAAAATAACAAACAAGAAAAAAAATCAGTCTACTAGAGTCCAAGGTTGCAATAGCACATTATGGTCACCATGACAACCAGCGGCCCCCCTGCTAATGTGATTGCGACTCCCCCGCCTCCTCTCTCCCATCATCGTTTAACTTTGGGCGAAGATTCAGTCGCTTCTGTAATGTAATTTGGAAATGCCAGGTGCTAGACTGATTGGGTCCAATTGCGCATAATATCTGAAATGTGAAACTCGTAATAAGGCCACATGAAATGTGCTTGTTGTAAAGAGTCAAGTTTGAAAGTTAGGGGTGGTCGTGAGGAAGGAAAAGGGTGTCTATTTTAAAGTGAAGGCTGGAACTACATGATAGAAAGAGAGTCTGTTTTTTTAGATCACTTGAAATACAGTTCTTATGACTCATGTCCATGTTCTTTTGGTCATATCCTGGGAAGTTTAAATCTATGTCATGAAAAATGTATAAAAATGTAAGGACATTAACATTTCAAGAACTGTAAATATCTTATATTCAATGGTTGACTTTCATAAAAGTCATGACAATTTTAAGGAAATGTAAGGACAATGACAGTTACACATTTATAAATATTTTATATTGAACAGTCAAGTGTCATAAATGTCATGAAAATTGTAAAAAAAAAAATGTAAGGATAATAACATTGCAAGATTTGTAAAGAAAAATCTCATATTGAACAGTTTAAATAAAAATTTAAAAATGATTTGTGTAAGTGTGCAACAATGCATGAAAATCCTATTAATAACCCTACGTATTTTTTACTACATCTGTGCAAACCATGTATTTTGTATATTTCTCACAACAGTAAGTTACTCACAGTAGTGAAGATGTGTTTCCCCCGGTATTATGCTTTGGTTCATCTCCAAACCTGAAGATATGGGTGTGATGTTCATCAACATGATGCTGCAATATCCTTCCAAATGTCAGTGCTGTGCCATTATAATCCACTCTATAAATCTTCTACCAATTAGTCTAATCGTCCATGCTAATTTTGTGTGTGTCCTCTCTCTTTCTCCCCCTCTGTATATATCTTTATCTATATCTTTACTCTCCCCCCCCCCCTTTCTCGCCTTATCTCCCTCTCCTTCTCTGTCTGTCTCTCTTTCTGTCTTTCTCTCCCTCCCTCTCACTCCTTCTCTGTCTTCTTCTCCCTCTGCCACTCTTCCTCCTCTCTCCCTCTCCTTTCTTTCTCTTTGTCTCATTCTGCCCATCACCCCTTATCTCTCTCATGCTTCCTGTCTATGTCCTCTACTCCTTTATTTCTCTTCATCTCCTTGTCTCTCTCTCCCTCTCTCTCTCACTTTCTTGCTCTCTCCATTTCTCATACTCCCCATCTCTGTCCCCCGATTGTTGTCTCAGATGCTCCCAGATGGTTTAAGCGATGTGGTAGACCAATTAGTCTGTGGGTGGAGAAGAAGCAAGCGTCTTGAAGAAGAAGAGGACAACCAAGAAAGAAGAAGAAGAAGGAGAATACCTGATCGGAGAGGACGGATCAGCGGCTGAATGGTATGTTTCCAAGGACTTGTTCTCTCCGAGTGTGACAGCTTCACAGCAGGGAGAGTGCAATGGGAATGTGGCTCAATGTTTTTATAGGACACACTATCCAGGGCCTCATGTTATCCTCACGTCCCCCAGTTGTATAAAGTTCACCGCAACATTCAGACTTCCTCAAAAAATATTCTCCACCAACACTTGCCCCTCATAGCCCCCATTGCATATTATACACTCCAGTCATAGTCATACTTTGTCAAAATACGTCTTCCTCAACAGCCAAACAGAAAATTGTCTATTATGTTATCACTTTTGTATACACCACGCTTCATGTCCATGTTATCGCCATTCCCAGTTGTATAAGATTCACTGCAACATTGATACTTCCTCAAAAATATCTAGCATGATGGCTTAAAGTTATTCTCACTTCCTCCCCCAATTGCATAAAGTGTACCATAATCCCTCATACTTTCTCAAAAACTGTCCTTCTTAACAACTAACTATAACATGGTATATTATCATTTGCTTCATTAACTAGCTTCATGCTTTTCTCACATCCCCGGTTGTATGAAGTTCATACTTTCATACTTCCTCAAAACATATCGTACATGATTAGATGCTGAATTTGAATTTAAAAAGAGAAGATCTTGCACAAAACTTCCTTTTATCACCATTTAGTTGTGAGACTGATATGTTTCTTAAATTCACAATTCACAAATCGTTTTTCTTTTTTTACAATAGAATTTAACATATCTACAACAAGTGTAGTTAAATTCCAAGAAAGTAATCACACATTATGATCTTAACTGGCGCTTTCCATTGATTGATATGTCAGTTTGAATAGGTCTTGATATTATCAACACCATTTTCTGACTGCTCTCCAAGCTGTACCCTCAAAATACCTTTGAGATGAAAAAAAAATGTTATGTTCATGATACTGCTACAAGATGAATACAAAAATGTAGATGTTTACTGATATCCACATCAGGAATAATCTCATTGTAGTTTCCCCATGATTTCCATGAAAAAAAAGCAGGCCTTTGAGAGAGTTTGTGGTGGTGTGAACTCTGCCGCTCAGTCACGTTCTTACTCCCCGATGACGGTGTCAAGTTACGATGTACCAAGTTGAGACATTGAACCTTCTGCAATTAAAAACCACTTGAACTCCAATTTCTCAAAAATCACCTCTCCTTTGCCCTTTCAATGACACAGCTCCATTTCAATGCATCTATGAAAGAGAGGCATTCAGCAAACAGTAACTCTACCTTCTAGATATTTCTATTTTTTTGCAGCAGTTTTGCATTCCATGTATGAGGGGGCTTGTTGTTCATGCACTTTATTTGCACAAGTCATGACAGGCCTAGAAATAACTCGTCTGAAATATCTCAGGAAATTTATGCCGCGAGGTGCACAACATTTCTGAACTCGCAGTATTTCATCCGCATTTGGCAGGTGAATGAGACATTAGGCCTATGTGTGCGTCAGGATTAAACTGGGATTGCATTGTGGAATAACGTATTGTGACAGACCTCTGTGAACTCTACATATTTCAACTGTTTGAACTATTTTGAACTATGTGAACATATATATTTCAATATCAATTGGAACATAGTATAGCATAATGTAACATAATACACCATTAGATATACTTGAACATACTTGATCTGTTTGAGCTGTAGATTGGTATGTGGATTTTATTAGCCCATTTCCACAAAACTTTGTACATTAGCAGGTATACATGTATATATTTTTTTTCCAATTAAGTGAACCACTATTTACAATATTAGCTGGTATGTTCATATTATGAAAAATACTTGCTCCAATTCAATGCTTCTGGGTGCTTTAAATAAGTCAGTAATCATAACATATTGCATATGCAGTGTCACATAATGTGTCATAGAAAATTGATATTGGGAAGAAATGAAGGAATGCAATGTTGTAATTCTGCTCAAAATATTATGTCATAGAGCTTAAAAAGCTTACTGATATCAACATTGATTCACAAGTCATAAAACCCCCACAAATGTCACACTTTGAAAAGAACTACAATCTCTTCTCTATTGCATAAAGTTGATCAATCTATTGTAAAGAAGTGTCCTTCCCAAAAATGCTACTGACCCTGAAACTCAAGATTGAATAGGAGCAATAAATCTGAAATGTATCCATGGCGTTAAACTTAATGAAAGGCTCGTTTACGTCACAACCCGGCTCACATATCTTGGGAGACGTTTCTTCACGGTAATCTGAGTGGGTATGATGCTATGGGAATGGAGGTGATATACAGTGGAAGATTAATGAAGACATTGGCAATGACGCTATGTCAGGATTAATAATCACTTATGTCAGTTGCTTTTTATGCTCGTGGCCCTCCAAGCAGTTGGCTATTGCAACTGACAGGACGGTCAGCCCTCGTTCATGAAACCTTCAGTCATCTGATGACATATATTCTTAGTGATCTGTGCTATTTTTGCATATTTTCTTTTCTCTCTTTGTTGGTTATTTTTATGATCTTATAGATATTAAACAGAGGAATGAAATCCCCCTCATCCCATTCTTTCCTGCTTTCTCTTCCTCTATTTCTCCCTTACTCCCTCTCTTTTTCCTCTCTCCCCTCTCTATCTCCCTATCTCACTCCCTTACCCTCTCTCTCTCTCTTTCTCATTCCCTCTCTTACTCTCTCATTCTCTGTCTCTCACTCTCCCTCTCCCTCTCATTCTCTGTCTCTCACTCTCCCTCTCTCTCTCTCCCTCTTACACTTTCTCTCTCTTTCTCTCCCTCTTACACTTTCTCTCTCTTTCTCTCTCTCTCTCTCCTCTCATTCTCTTCCTCTCTCCCCACTCTCTGTGTCCAATTCTTTCTGCCTGGTTTTGTGTGTGTGTGTGTGTTTGTGTGTGTGTGTGTGTGTGTGTGTGTGTGTCTCCCCTCTCTTTCTCTCTCTCTCACTCTCTCTAATTCTCCCCCTCTCTCCCCACTCTCTCTGTGTCTCTTCCTCTTTTACTCTATATTTCCGTCTTCTGTTTCCCCTTACCTCACCTGTCAATCTATCTATCACTCCCACTGTGCTTAATCATTTCTGCCATTCCTGTTCCATGCTCAAGGTCTTTTACCCCATGCAGGTGACATGTATATAACTCATTTCTTTTTCCTTAAACAATTTGTCATTTGCCCATATAAGTTTGGGTAATATGTGCTTTCTATCTCCATTTCACCCCCTGCTTTCAATTAGCCAATCATTTAAAGTCAGCATGTTCTCTCTTACTTGCTCTCTTTCTCTATCTTGTCATTACATTGGAGTTTGTATCTTACCCTATCCATATCTGTTATTTACCCCCCCCCCCCCCCCCCCCCCTCCCCAGTCGCCCAAGCTGAGCTTCAGCATCCCGGACAGACCGCTACTTCGAATTTCACAATGGACTTGAGAAATGCAGTGAACGCGAAATACCGGAAAGCTGCCTACAAACTTTCAAAATAGGTGAGCAATGTGACTATCAGCTATTATGCATTACGTATGACTAATATATTATGCACTCTTTGTGTATAATATGCATGGACAAATAAAGTTATGTTCAAGCTTTTTCTTTTTCCACATTCTGTATTTGATTTCATTCAAATAATGAAATAAACAAATTTGACCTCCCAATGAAACAAAACACACACACACACACACACACACACACACACACACACATACACATCACACTTGGCATGCAACTCTTCTTTCCAATTGGGTGAAAAGATGCTGGTACTTTTCATAAAAATGACCCAGTTATGCAAGTTCATCATCACAAATGCATTAACCACACTGATATGAATTGTCTGCCTGATTTTCATTATTGGAATACTTTGATAATGAAATTGGAGCTTTGCTTGTATCCGAGTGTCAATAGAAATGCTCATGTTGACATTGGTCTGATAGGTGTCTATAGTTTTCTATACCTCAGATTGTAAGTTTTTCTTGTTGGAATGTCTCTCCCCTTCACTCTCCATCTTTTCCCTTCCCTTCCTTTCTCACCTCTTCCCTCCCCTTCCTTCACTTTCCCTCCCATTCCTTCCTTCACTTTCCCTTCCCTTTTCTTCACTTCTCTCCCCTTCCCTCCCTTTTCTTCACTTCTCTCCCCTTCCCTCCCTCCTCTTCTCTCCCCTCCCCTTCTCTCCACTTCTTTCCCCCTTTCCCTTTCCCTCCCCTTCCCTTTTCGCCCCATTCTCACCCTTTCCATCTCATTTCCTTCCCTTCCAATCTCATTCCCTCCCCTTTCCTCCCTTTCCCTCCCCCTCTCACAGACCCCCTTCCTCTACCATTCCCCCTTCCTCCATATTTCCTTCCCTTCTCATCTCTTCCCTTCTCTCCCCTTTCCATCCCTTTCCACCCCTCTCCCTTCTTCCCCCTCCTATTCCCTTCCCCATCACCCCTGACTTCTAAAGAAAATCAAAAATACTTTTGTTTACTCCTTACTTTTATTTAACCACTTCTTTGCCAGAATCCCATCCTTCCGTGACCATAGCATAGGCGCTTTTTCGATCCATATTCTGTGACTTAAGGACTAGAGGCATCTGATTTGATCGATTCATTTTCTCCGTATCCCAGGTGTAAATATTAAGTGGCCTTGAGTATTGATTTGAAGAATTGCAAGTGTTGGAACATGTTTTTGTGACATTGCATGGGTTGCCAGGCAACAATATTAACAGTTATTCTCGATGACGTCAGAGAGGGGTTCAAGAATTGGTTACAGGAATACAGACACAAAAGGTGTTTTTTCTAACTAAGGAAAGGGAAACAGTGTTTGGAGTTGTGTTCAATTATTTAAAACATGAGTAATTGTGTTTTTATGTAATCATGCAATACTGAGAAAAATCAATAAGAGAGTCGTAATGTAATGATGAAAGCTAAAAATTTTTCTGCATGTATGTATTTTCATTTTTGATTCAATATTTGTACCTGAGCTAGAAGTAAACACGTCATTCATTGGAAGGAAATTCAACGGGAGATAGCTAAAGATAGAGAGTGAGGGAGAAAGAGAGAGAGAGAGAGAGAGAGAGAGAGAGAGAGAGAGAGAGAAGAAGAAGAAGAAGAAGAAGAAGAAGAAGAAGAAGAAGAAGAAGAAGGAGAAGGAGAAGAAGAAGAAGAAGAAACACGATGGGTGAGCCAAAATGAGAAAAGGGCAAGCAGTGAAAGATACAAGGAGGAGAGAGCACTTTGTTTAAAAGGATGTTGGAAATATTGATGAAAGTAAAGGTTACACATGCTGTAAAAAGTTCACATCTTATGTAGAAAGCAATTTACAATTCAATATGCATTGCTTTCATGCATCTCAGGACTCAGTTTGGCAATGTGAAACTAAACTTCTCTTTCCTTCTCTTCCTCCTTAATGCTTTTGAGTGCCACCTCTGACTTGGTCCACAACTTATTCACACACTTCCCATACAGCTAGAGTTCATCTAACACACAAAAGAGTAAGTCATATTTTGAAGAATAAGTAAAATGTAAAGTGGTCTAGTTCAAAATATGTGATTTGACAGTATCTTGAGAATGTGATTGTATGCAGATAGATTGTTACCCAACCACTAACAAATCCTGAAGGCAGCCATGATGTGTTACCTCACAAATTCTGGAAAAATTCAGGAAAAAAGGATAATGAGGTAAAAAATACAGAACATTATCTTCTTTCCCTTTGCTTAATCCTATTTGAAGCCTCAATTTGGACTTTAACATGTCCACTGAAGCCAGTATTTACTTCCAAGACAGTGCGAGTCTTACTGTGGGGGAGGTAATCCGCAGACATCTTCTTCCTAAATGTTGCCCTATTACCATTGCACATGGGGTACGCCGACTGCCCCCCTCGTATGCTGAGACGTGGGCCCCTCATTTATGTAGTCAGCGATTCCACTCAAGAGATTTCTGTCTCGTCAGACGCAGTCCCTCCTCGGAGATGTGGTTGAAGAGGGCACAAACACACGGCCACTTCAAATAAGGGGGGCGTCGCCAGGGAGATTGAAGACTAGGGGGCGGGGTAGCCAGACTTCTCGCTAGGAAATAGGAAATGCTTTGTATATATCCCAGCACAGAGGAAACATACTGCATACATTTTTGAATATTGAATACATGTACCACAAATCATAAGCAAGAAGAGTTACAAACAGAACAATATCTTTTGCTGTCAAAAGGGGTACAACTCTGCCCCCCCCCCCTCCCTCCCCCACACCCACCCATTGGAGAACCCTCACTGCATAAAATCCAACTCCTTTCATTCAATCTTTCTTGTGTCCCCTAGCTATCGCTCAAGACCGATTGCAGCGCAGAAGAAATCCCTGCTTTTAGCCTCCCCATTTTCTTAAGGCAGACATGATATCCCTGGCGCCTTGAAATGAATGAATGAATGTCAGAGATACTCTGCTCAAGCTGTTAGCAAAGACGTTTCATGATTTGCTCAAGATGACGATACTGGCTCAGAGATGGAGGAATGTAGAGTTAGTTTTGTAGAGGATGTGATAGAGATTGGGAGGAGGGGCGGAATGTAACACTCGCAATAAAATCCTGTCATGGTCTGTTTGGGTTTGCACAGACTTTATCTATCTAAGTGCCATATTCGGAGACGTAGGCGATCATTGAGTGCCACAAATCTCTGTTCCAAGCTGTTTAAACAGCTCCACCTCCCACTGACCCGTTCCTCTCTCTGTAATTCATGTATTTCGACTAATCATCCAATTCATTCATTTCCTTCCTCTACCCATCTTTCCCCCTATCTTTCCTGTCAATGCTAAATTTTCAAGCCGCCCTTTCTAATTATATTTCCCACAAAACACATTTGCCTAGTTCTTATCTCAATAATCATCTTTCTCACAGACTCACCCCTGTTAGTTCAAATCAAACTTCCTTCTCTTATCCTTTAAGATATTGCTTTCCCTTCATTTTGACACTAAATGCTTGTTCTTAGAATGAGTGTTTTGATGTCATAAGTAGGTTAATCTGAGACACAAATGACAATGCTGACATTTCTCAATGGGGGGGGGGGGTGGGCCTTGGGGGCCTAGTTCGAAGTCAGGTGCCCTTCAAATCCTATTGAAGTTTACATGTTATGTTGTACGACATAACATTATGACAGCTTGCATGCCCCACAGAAGATTCTAGCTTATATTCCTCAGGAGAATTCTGACTAAACAGGAATAAAAATATGAAATAACTAGGTTGAGGAATGACCCCCTCTGGAATAAAAAACAACATTCAATATAACTTCAAAGGTTATTCCGTGTTTTTATATATTATTTGTTATCACTATTTGTGTTCTGTGCATGTTGTTGTGAGTGGTTCCTACTTGTATTTTGACTCCAAACATCATCAGAGCGTCATGCACTATTTACTGTTGTCTCAAATAACAAAGAGATACTTGTGTAAATCAGCCAGTAATACATCAAATAAGGTTGTTATTAGAGACAGCTCGTATTAGTGAACATCTTGGAAAGTGTAATGAACAAAAGTAACGTTTCCCGGAATGTTTTTAGAATCGATGACAGCCATAGGCATCAGGAATCTGTTGGGGATAAGCATAGTTTACATTTCCAATTGAAGTTATGAATGCATTTTCAGTGTGCGTGAGAAAGAGGGGAAGAAGATGGACTGAAGAAAATCATGTGCAGAGCAAGAGAAGATAAACATATTGAGACAGAGAGAGAGAGAGAGCGAGGGAGATAGAGAAAGAGCAAGAAAGAGAAATAAAATAAAGAGTGTAATGAATCATGTGAAAATTGTAATAATTATCATTCTGTTAACATTTTACAATGATTTGATTGAGAGGTCTGGAGTGAAAGTTATGGTGAAATGAAGGAGAAGGAGAGAAATGTAAAATATAAAATAAGTTACATACAAAGAATAAAATATGTGCACACTGAATAAAAATAAAAAGTCACAAACATGAATAAAGCAGAAAGAAAGACAGGAAAGAAGGCTTTGAAAAAGGCGTGTGGCAAGGGAAATCAAGCTGAAGAAAATGAAGAAATAAACGAATAATAGAAACATATGGTCCCCTACCTCCCAATCAATTCATAACCTCTTACATTGATCGCCCGATGAAGCTGAGGAAGAGAGAGGGAGAGAGAGAGAGGCGGGAAAGAGGAGCGGTGCGAGAGAGGGAAAGGCTGACTGGCCCTTGAGTCAAAATTCAAATCTCATCTCGCGCGGATGAAGACGTGTGAAATTGCGAGGCACGGCGAGGGGATGTGGGCAGGAAACTATCAAAGAAATTGACATTTTAAAATTCAGCCAAGTGTGATTGCTTGTTCGACATTCCCATCTGCAGCAGGGGAGGAACACAGGTGGAGATAGAGGGGAGCGTAGGGGTTTAACCCCCCCCCCCTTCCCTATCACCTCTCTCCTTTAGTTACCACACCCAGCTAATGACCCTTTGACAAGTCTTCAAGCCTTGTTAGTCAGTACACCAACATAACATCATTAACATTTTACAATTGTTTAACAAAAAATTAAAAACAGACATCCTCGTCTTTCCTAACCTGTGAACATTGTGAATACATGGACTGTGGACAAGATTAGTATACGCTCGTTAGGCTTGTGAATATATGTACACTACAGCTCAAAAGAATTGGCATAGGGAAAGGGAAAAGGAAGAGAGGGAAGGAGCCGCAGTTTTAAACTGCAGTATATTTTGTCAAGTTCAGCATGAAACATGATGCTTTTTAGGCTAAAGCATCGTGTTTCATGCTGAACTTGACAAAATATACCACGGTTTAAAACTGCGGCTCCTTCCCTTTCTTCCTTTTCCCTTTCCCTATGCCAATTCCTTTGAGCTGGAGTGTATATTCCATTTATTAGTACTACTAGTTTAGTGACATACAATCCGACAACAGTTGGATTAGAATATTACCATTTACAAGGTATAGTAAGGTACATAAAATATCACCAGTTGATGTAAACATTTTGAGATGGCAAAAATACAGATCATAATGTTAAGCGTTTGGCAGCTTTGTGTTAGCAACATAAATACAAGGATGGTGGGTGCGAATAGAATACATAAAAAAAATATGAAAAGAAAATGTTTAATTAAACATTTAATTTACATGTATTGCAACGTTTTTGGTGACAGACAATCGTGACAATAGTTGGAGTAAAATATAACATTTACAATATAGGGTATACAAAATTTTACATTCATATACATGTACATGTAATAATTTATGGCAGTTAGAACCTTTCAGTTCATCAGCGCTTTTACGAACCATCAAATCCTTCCGCTTTGCTTTGTATGGATTTATTGGTTGTGAAAATGCTTACAAATTAATTGCGAATTGGTGCTTAACCTGGTTTGTTAGCTGAGCATTTCCATTGTTCTGTATTTCACTTAAATAAAAATCTTTATAGACTAAGTAGAAAAGGCAAGTTAATTGTTTTGACCTTGCCTGTCATTACAGATGGCAAACATGCATTATTTAGATTTGAATTCTGTATGTCACGAATCTGATGACTTTTATGGGAAATATCAAATGTTTCTTCAGTAAAAGGAATGATATACATGTATTGGTTACAATGAAACCATCTGCTTATGACAACTTTTAAAGGATATATTCAGAAGGCTGCGTGTTCGAATCACGTCGGGGTCACCAACTGAAGAAACCGTTGATAGGTCCCTCGATTACCGCCCGACAAAATGAGGACACGAGGCCATCTGGTGTATGGTTGGTGTTACTTTATTATGTAGGAGAAAGAACCCCTGCATTGTACAGAAATATACCAACAAACAAAATATGAGTACATCGTCATAATGCAATTACTATTGGATAGCATCATTTCTGTAAATTACAATGCAGTTCAATTCAGTTCAGAATTCATTTCAATGATTTGATTATTATATCACACGGATTTAATATTCCACCATGTGTGGTAATAAAGTATTTCAAATGGTTAGATAGCAATATAAAAACCTCTGTCACATTTTATAACCGAATAGATAAATGCGTTGATATCGAGTATCGCTACATGAATGATTGCATAACACATGTATCACAACTCAAATCCCGATCCCTAAACGCATATAGAGACATCGTAATCTTAATGTGATATACGCTATACAAAAACTGCCAATTACATGTACTGTCCGATAATAAAACTCACCCTAGTTATGGGGCGGACCTGCTTGCGACCTAGGACATGAGGTCGAGCACTGGGTTGGAGTTTGTAGTGGCTAAATAAGAAAGTACGAAAAACCTAATTAATTACCGACACAAGTTATATTTCCGAGATTGTAAAAATCAACGGGCTAAATAATCGTGTCTGAAACAAGAGACTACGAGTTCAACAAACACACAAAACAGTACGGTACGACCTTCAATAAACAAGCGTTCAATCTCGGACGTTTTTCTTCTTTCTTTTTTTTTTTGTCAAGAAGAAATATATACCATGAATAAAACTTGTACTTGTATCGAAGTTTTATGTTGAATTACACAAAATATAATGTGGTTTACAAGTTCAATAGAATGTAATTAATAAACGGTGTACCGCCATCGGCCAAATGCCACGCCCAAAAATGTAAAGGCACCTAATGTAACATTGGGTCACTCTTTCAAATACATGACTGTCATGGAGAAGTAAACATATATAAATACATGACCGTCATGAAGAATTAAACACACAGTATGAATATAGCAATCACCGTCTAAAAATTGTTATATAATTAACGTACCTTGGGCGATACTGTACAAGTATGCCACGTACTGGACGGCCTTGCCACGTACTGATGGGACGGCCTTGGTACGGACAAAAACAAGGACAACCACTCTCGCTGGCTAGTAAGATGCAAGTGACGCTAACGCGCCTACCCGAACGGGCCTTGCCCGACATAGCTACTTTGCATATATCGGCGAAACAATTTTACTAACATTAATTGAGTAGGTGAAAACTTTTGAATAGAAAAGTATATCACACACAGGTTAAAACAATCCAAAACGACTCGTAATGTTCATATAAAATGTTATATAGTAATTAAACTAAATGATATGATAAATGAATGACAGGACTACTTAGTCGGCGAGGGACTAAAGAAGTGACACGTTTTCTATACATTGTGACGTGGCTAAAACGGCGCCAAAAGAAAACTACAGTGTCCTTAAGAAAACAAACCAAAATATAATGTTCACGCTTTTGGTCGCTACAAAAAGTCCCCCGTTAGTAATGAAGTTATATGTAAACATTTTCAGACACTAAGGAGTGTATGAAGCGCTGTAAGATACAATCTTAATACACTTATGTTACAGTGGATATAACTACATTACGGTCAACAATGAAGTACACATTGTATACCGATATAACCTCACGACTTATAAATCCAAAACTATCCAATTGCCTGGTATCGTTTAGGCCAATGAACATGGCGACCAGACCTTGTAACTCTAACTGGAGGGGTTGTGTTGGTGCGCTGCACCGTTTTGGCAGTTTTGGCAGTTTGCACCGTTTTGGTAGTTGACGGACTGGGTTCAGAAACTGAGTTCGTTTCATCCTTTGCAAGTACTTTGTCTGAAATCCGCGCATCGCCATCAGCTCGCTCCACGTGCGCGACCTTCAAACGATTGACGCTTACCGTTTCACTCTTTCCCCTTATGTCCAATGTGAAGAATTTGTTGTTCTTTCTCAGGACTTTATACGGGCCGTTGTATGGCTGCTGTAAGGGCTTGCGTACTGCGTCGACTCTAACAAATACATACGAACTATGAAACAAATCCTTCGGAACGTAAGTAGCTCCTTGTTTAGTTCGCGTTGGAGTTACGGTGCAATCGCTCATGTGCTGCTTCAATCGCGAAACATAATCGCTGGGATCTAATTCGGTGCGTTCTGGGGCAATGAACTGACCTGGTAGGCGCAGAGTGGTACCGTATACCAACTCAGCTGGTGAGCATGTTAGGTCTTCTTTAACGGTAGTGCGTATACCGAGAAGTACCATGGGCAAGTGCTCATACCAGTGCTGCGGATCGTCCTGAGCTTTCAGGGCCGACTTTAGCTGCCTGTGAAAGCGTTCGACCAATCCGTTAGCTGCCGGATGGTAGGACGTCGTACGAACTCTCGTGGTTCCGAGCAGTTTGGTTAGCTCTGCGAATAATTGAGACTCGAATTGTCTTCCACGATCTGTAGTGATACAGTCGGGCGCCCCGAACACGGAAATCCATCGCTCTACAAAAGCTCGTGCGACTGTCTCTGCAGTGATATCAGCGATGGGAATGGCCTCTGGCCAACGGGTGTACCTATCTACGCACGTGAGGAGGTAGGCATTTCCATTGGATGGAGGGAGCGGACCAACGAGATCAATATGCACGTGACCAAATCGTGCGTCCGGTGCGCTGAAAGTACCGAGGGGTGCTTTGATGTGCCGATTAACCTTTGACCGCTGGCAATGCAAGCATGACTGTGCCCAATTCCGAACTGTCTTATTGACACCTGGCCAAACAAAGCGGGCGGTAACGGCCTTTTGAGTCGCACGAACACCAGGATGAGATAAGCCGTGTATCGCGTTGAAAACGGCTCTTCTGTGTTCTTTCGGCACGAAAGGGCGCACAAGATTGTGTGACAAGATTGTTCTCCGCTACCAATCAATGGTACGTTTTCGAGTATCATGCTGTTCTGGGTATCCGAATTAAGTATCACTTGCAATTCGGGATCAGACTTCTGAGTCTGTGCAATGAGTTGAAAATCAACTCGCGTGTCAGTGTGTAAAGCATTGACCTCCGGCCGTGACAGCGCATCGGCCACTACATTGTCAGAACCTTTGATGTGCCGCAAGTCGGTCGTGAACTGCGAAATGTAGTCTAGTTGCCTAATCTCTCTCGGATTGTATCGATCGGGCTTGGCTTGGAACGAATAGATCAATGGTTTGTGATCCGTGAAAACGCAAAATGGCCGCCCGTCAAGCATATAGCGGAAATGCTTGATTGTCAGATACACAGCCAAGAGCTCGCGCCCAAACGTACTGTAGCGGGTCTCCGCCGGCTGGAGTTTGTGCGAAAAGAATGCAATTGGTTGCCAAGCATCGCATTTGAGTTGTTGCACGACACCGCCGACTGCGTGGTTGGATGCATCAACCATGAGGCTCAAGGGGGCGTCTACATTCGGGTGCGCTAGTAATGCGACTCTTGCCATTGCCTCCTTGACTTCTCGGAAAGCTACATCGCATGCCGGGGTCCACTCCAATGGCTTGCGCGAGTGCTTACCGCGCTTGCCTCGCTTTCCCAGCAAATCCGTAAGTGGAGTCAGGATATTCGCACAGTTCGGAATGAACCTTCGGTAGAAGTTCACTAGACCTAAGAAGCTTCGCAAGCTCTTCAGGGTCGTCGGTGTCTTGGCTTCACGGATAGCATTGACCTTGTCGGGCAAAGGACCGATTCCCTCGCTAGTTATGCGGTGGCCAAGAAAATCCAATTCGGACGCTGCAAACTCGCATTTCTTAGGATTGATTACAACACCATACTCTTGTAACCGACTAAAGAGTAGGCGAAGTTGTTTCTCGTGTTCCTCTTCCGTGGCACTAGCCACGAGGAGGTCGTCAATGTACGCGTACACGAAATCAAGTCCTCGTGTTACCTGATCGATGAATCGCTGAAATGTCTGTGCGGCGTTACGCAAACCGAAAGGCATTCTTTCAAACTCGTAAAGTCCAAAAGGCGTACTTATAGCTGTTTTCCCGATATCTTCGGGCGCAACAGGAATTTGGTGGTACGCGCTTACGAGGTCTATCTTCGAAAAGACACGCTTTCCTTGTAAGTGACTTGCAAAATCTTGGATATGTGGGACCGGCTACCTGTCTGGAATGGTTGCACGGTTCAAAGCTCGATAGTCCCCACAGGGGCGCCAATCTCCTGCAGTCTTCTTCGGGACCATGTGTAATGGTGAAGACCATTGGCTACTGGATGGGCGGATAATGCCGAGTTCGAGCATGTGCTGGAATTCGTCACGAGCAATCTTGAGCTTGTCTGGCGCTAGCCTGCGAGGTTTCGCATGTACGGGAGGACCGCGAGTCTCGATGTAGTGAACCACATCATGCTTCAAAGCTTGCGCTTTGTAGATGGGTACAGTGATATCACTGTACTCCGCGCGCAACATTTCATAGAGCGGATGAGGGTTATCAGTCACATTGTACACCGGACTAATGCGTTGACAGTTCGCTGGGCTACCTGTTACCGTGAGACCAGTCAAACAGTCCAGCAGCTTGCGCTTGTTCACGTCTACCAACAAATGGAAATGGTGTAGGAAGTCGGCACCAAGTATTCCAGTAGGCACGTCGGCAATAATGAATAGCCACCTAAATGTGCGTCGGAGACCAAAGTTCAATGTAAGCGAGCGCTGACCGTAAGTGGGAATAATCGAACCGTTAGCGGCCTTGAGCGTGATTTCTGACTTGTGCGTCCGTTGCTGCTTGGTGGGCGGAAATACAGAAACGGCTGCGCCGGTGTCGACGAGAAATTTCGTTCTCGTTTCTATGTCCCTGACATACAATAGGTGACTGTCGGTTATGTCTGACTGACCAGTAGGGTTCGTCACCCCATTGACCCTCTGGTCTGCTAGTTTTCCGAAGTATTTTTCCGTGCGCACGGTGGTCGGCAACGGTGCGCGTTGTCACCAAACTTGTTATGGTACCAACATAGATCGTCAGCTGACGTCTCTACTGACGAGTCGCTTCTAACGCGTCTGCTGTCACGCTTCCTACTACGGCTTCGGCTGCGGCTGCGCTGGATATTTCCCACTACCGTTGTGAGATCGCGAACCAGTCTGGTGAGTTCCGTCACCTGACTTTCCAGCGCGTTAGAAGCTTTCGGCGCGGCTTCGGCATTTCGGGAGATAGCTGAAATGGCGCCGGGCGCATACGGCTGTGTCTCTACTATCCGATCCGCCAGTGAAGCCAGCTCGCTGAGTGGCAGAGCTTCACTTGTTGAGGCCAAAATCTGGCAGACGTTCATGGGTAGCCTCTTTAGGAACAGTTGTTTAAAGATGCCCTTTTCTAACTGCTGTTCACCGAGAAGCTGTTCCATCCGTCTTAAAAGCTGCGAGGGCTTACGATCACCTAGCTCTTCTTCAGTTAGCAGAAGCTGAACTCTTCGCTGTTCAGACGCGCTGACTCTTTCTATGAGGTTTTTCTTAAGTGTCGCATATTGCTCGGCCGCAGGAGGGTTAATCAAAATATCGCGTACTTCTTGTGCAACGTCTTGCGGAAGAGCGGCGATGACGTGCGCGTATTTTGTTGCCTCGTGGCTAATTCTGCGCGTGGCGAATTGCGCCTCAGCTTGCGCGAACCATATTAGGGGGTCCGTTCTCCAAAAGGGTGGAAGTTTTATTGTGATGGCTTGGACTTGCGGTACAACTACGGGATCGGGTAGCGTTTCGTTATCGTTAGACATATTGCATAGAATCACATAGAAAAATCTATAGAATACAATTATCACAAACGTTCAGTAATATCACCGAATGACTTCAAATATTCTCAAGTTATAACGTTGATCTATATTGCCTTGATGAGAGTGACGTCAGACCATTAGTAACGTCGGCTACGGCTTGGAAGATGATGTCGGGCCGAGTAGTTGATCACGACGGGCTCTGCGTCACGAGTTCGGGTCTCGTCGGGCTCCGGATCACTCGGGCTGCTGATCACTTCAGGCCTTGGTTGACATCAGGCTTGTAGACCGTGTCGCTCTTTCGTAGAAGCCGGGCCTCTGAGATCACGTCGGGCTCTGAGATCACGTCGGGCTCTGCATCACGTCGGGGTCACCACTGAAGAAACCGTTGATAGGTCCCTCGATTACCGCCCGACAAAATGAGGACACGAGGCCATCTGGTGTATGGTTGGTGTTACTTTATTATGTAGGAGAAAGAACCCCTGCATTGTACAGAAATATACCAACAAACAAAATATGAGTACATCGTCATAATGCAATTACTATTGGATAGCATCATTTCTGTAAATTACAATGCAGTTCAATTCAGTTCAGAATTCATTTCAATGATTTGATTATTATATCACACGGATTTAATATTCCACCATGTGTGGTAATAAAGTATTTCAAATGGTTAGATAGCAATATAAAAACCTCTGTCACATTTTATAACCGAATAGATAAATGCGTTGATATCGAGTATCGCTACATGAATGATTGCATAACACATGTATCACAACTCAAATCCCGATCCCTAAACACATATAGAGACATCGTAATCTTAATGTGATATACGCTATACAAAAACTGCCAATTACATGTACTGTCCGATAATAAAACTCACCCTAGTTATGGGGCGGACCTGCTTGCGACCTAGGACATGAGGTCGAGCACTGGGTTGGAGTTTGTAGTGGCTAAATAAGAAAGTACGAAAAACCTAATTAATTACCGACACAAGTTATATTTCCGAGATTGTAAAAATCAACGGGCTAAATAATCGTGTCTGAAACAAGAGACTACGAGTTCAACAAACACACAAAACAGTACGGTACGACCTTCAATAAACAAGCGTTCAATCTCGGACGTTTTTCTTCTTTCTTTTTTTTTTGTCAAGAAGAAATATATACCATGAATAAAACTTGTACTTGTATCGAAGTTTTATGTTGAATTACACAAAATATAATGTGGTTTACAAGTTCAATAGAATGTAATTAATATACGGTGTACCACCATCGGCCAAATGCCACGCCCAAAAATGTAAAGGCACCTAATGTAACATTGGGTCACTCTTTCAAATACATGACTGTCATGGAGAAGTAAACATATATAAATACATGACCGTCATGAAGAATTAAACACACAGTATGAATATAGCAATCACCGTCTAAAAATTGTTATATAATTAACGTACCTTGGGCGATACTGTACAAGTATGCCACGTACTGGACGGCCTTGCCACGTACTGATGGGACGGCCTTGGTACGGACAAAAACAAGGACAACCACTCTCGCTGGCTAGTAAGATGCAAGTGACGCTAACGCGCCTACCCGAACGGGCCTTGCCCGACATAGCTACTTTGCATATATCGGCGAAACAATTTTACTAACATTAATTGAGTAGGTGAAAACTTTTGAATAGAAAAGTATATCACACACAGGTTAAAACAATCCAAAACGACTCGTAATGTTCATATAAAATGTTATATAGTAATTAAATTAAATGATATGATAAATGAATGACAGGACTACTTAGTCGGCGAGGGACTAAAGAAGTGACACGTTTTCTATACATTGTGACGTGGCTAAAACGGCGCCAAAAGAAAACTACAGTGTCCTTAAGAAAACAAACCAAAATATAATGTTCACGCTTTTGGTCGCTACACAGTCTTTATCAAAAGTCTTTACTAGTGATATATATTTTAAAGATACTTTCTCTCGATTTCATTGATTCACAAGTGCAAAGAAATGGAGCATTATTTTAGAAGTTTTGACAACTGGTTGGTTAATTATACAGGAGGCGTTTGATTGGATTGTTGCATTATTTCAAATAAATTTATGACAATTTTCTTCATGATTGTGAAAGGTAATATTTAATGTTACAGAATGAGGCCAGATGCGAAACAATCATTAATCAATCCTAATATTGAGTTATATTGTACACTCTGTATTTCTGTATATTCCGTGTCTCGCCATGCTTTCACAATACCCATCTACAGAATTGTCTCTGCCCGTAGAACATTCATCTGTTCTGCAGTTCAAGTCTGGAATAGTCTGCCAGACCAAGTAGTCAGTGACATCCATGACAATGACTTCCCATCCTTCAAGAGCAAGGTGCACGGGCATCTTATCTCATTTGTATGATGCTCCTGAATCCTTCACTCTATTTGTGTCTAATCTGTTTTGAGCCATTGATTGGGCCATGTGGATTCTTTTAGAGTGCCCATGTGTCTATATTAGATTTGGAATTCTGTGCCCCAGTTTCATAAAATTTACCATCAATGGTAACTCTTTCCTCAATGAGAACTACCATGGTAACATCGCTCAACAGCCAATCAAATTCAAGGTTTCCATAAAAGTTGCCACGGGTAGCTACATATATTACCATGAATGATACATTTTATGCAACAGGGGCCTGGACTATCTTCATGGGCTATCGTTAACTTTAGCATGTTTCTTTTTTCTTTCATTATGGAATTATGGAATAACCTCCCCCAAGGCATTAGATCATTGACAGACTTCGATCAATTCAAATCAAAACTAAAGACGCATCTGTTTGATAATTATTAGTTATTTTCAAATTTTCAAATTCTCACATAATCAATTTTTACTTTCACACACATAGAGACTATTTGAATGGTATTATGCGTCTCTAAGAATTGAATATTATTATTATTTCATTTTTTTCTCTTTAATTTGCTCTGAAGCGTCTTAAGCATCTAATTAACATAGAAAGTGTGCTATATAAATTCTATATATTATTATTATTATTATTATTATTATTATATAAATCTGCTTATGTGGCCCCTGTAATGCCTGTCCTCTGTGTGCGTGTTCATTTCCTATGATCCTATTCATCCCCACACAGTCACCCACGCCCAGCATTAAGAGCATTGAACCTAACGCGTCTCAAGGTTCTTTGACTATCTTACTATACATAATACTCCATTCCAACCACGCACTTTGAATTAATTGTCTTTCCGCATGACTTCTGGCGCCAGAGCTTTCAATCGGACTAGCCAGCGTCCATGCTAGATCATGACTTGGTAATGTTAATGGCAACATTGAGATGCATAATGGAGTTTTGATTGCCACTGTGCATCATTTTGCTTTCTCATGAATAACACATTTTGGGTGTCATATCTGTAATGTGTTTAGCTGTGATCCGTCACGCCGGCTTTGTGGAAAAATTGTGGGGGATTTCAATCTTGAGTTGCATGTACTGTCTTTGTTTCTTCTCATTCTCTTTCTTTGTATTATAATGTAAATAGCAGTAGAAGTAATGATAGTCATATTTTAGTAGTAGTAGTAGTAGTAGTAGTAGTAGTAGCAGCAGTAGAAGTAGTAGTCGTAGTAGTAGTAGTAGTAGTAGTAGTAGTAGAAGTAACAGTAGAAGTAGTAATAATATCAGTAGCAGTAGAAGTATTAATAGTAGTAGTAGTAGTAGTAATAGTAGCAGTAGGAGTAGAAGTACAGTAATAGTAGTAGTTGTAGTAGTAGTAGTAGTAGTAGTAGTAGTAGTAGTAGTAGTAGTAGTAGTAGTAGTAGTAGTGTGATGGTAGTGGTGATGGCATCTCATATTCTACCTTATTAATTTGCTTCCTTCTGACATATCTTCATTTGAAAAAATACACTTTCCACATCTTGCATGCTTCATTGAAAAGCTCCTGGTTTGTCAATTCACTCTTCATATTATTAGAAACTTTAAAACCAACATTTTAATCACCAAAAATCTTACAAGTTTCCTTCTCCTACCTCAATATCACTGAATGAAAACAGAACAGATGGATATTTGAAATGATTGAATGAATTTTCATAATTGCTGGATGTGCTTGTCAGAACATCCATTAACTGATGTAATTCACTCACCATTAAGTAGCTTCCTTACTTTATCCATCACCCAACATCTGTCTCTGGTGTAGCCTAGCTTCCAGTCTGTTGGACATTTATTATCCAAACTATTCATTAAAGGAGTGTAGCCGCCATAGACTAATCATTCTCTCTTGTGTATTTCTCCGTCTCATGTTAGACTCATGTTGGTCAGACTGCTCAAGGATGAGAGAATGATAAACTGACTAGTCTCGAGAACTAGACCCTATTTTTCAGTTTGGATTGGAAATGTCCACCAGTCTGAAAGCCAGACTATCTCCCGTGTTACTAGTGGGAGTCAAGGAGAGGACAGGGAGGACGAGTGATTGATCGAAGGATGCCCGGACATCTGCTTTTGTCAAAGAGTCTTTCAAGTAATTTATTTCTGCTATTTCTGCTTTTTAAGCTGTGATTGCACCTCAACAAATAAGGAGTGTCCCGATGCAATATTTTGTAGGGTTGTGTTCTTATTGACAAACAAATCTACAGGACTTAATTAATCACATTGTTAGTTTACATGAATACAGGTTTGTAGAACTTGAATAGCATACATGATGTGCTTCTTTTATGGAAGATGGATGCCTGTATTTACAACATAACTTATTTCTTTATCATTGTATTGATGTTGTAATATTCCTCCTTATCTTCCCTCAGTAATTTTGTATTATGGAATTTATTTCATCATCTATTTTCCTCCTCTTTGTTCCTCCTTCTCTTACACATCACATTTTCTCAAAGTGCTTTTGTTCCTCCTCTTCCTTACCTTCAAATCTTCACACCTTCGTACCCTTTTTATTTTTCACTCGCTCCCCTCCTTAACCTCATTTCCTCTCTATTTGTTTTCCCTGTATGTGTCATTTTTATAGCCATTTTCATCCCAACCATTATCATCATCATCATCATCATCATCATCTTCGCATCATGATGATGATCATCATCAAGGTAATTATCATTCTTTTCTTTATTATCATCAACATGATCATCATCTACCTCTGTTATCATTCTTTTCATTTTTGTGTGTGTAATGCATCTCATAAGTCATTTCCTTCATGATTCATACAATTACCATTAAGAATCATATTCAAAACATGCAAAATATCCTCATATCTTTTTTAATAAAGGATCAAATATCATACATCAAATCAAATAAAACACCCATGATCTGTACTTCTTGGCAGATCCAATTACCTTCTTCTCATTATTTGACAACTTGTCAAACATATAATTTCATTTCCCACCACACAGTCCCTTCCTGCACTTCACAGAATCAAGCGAAACTTGAGACGTCAAGTCGGACCAGCTCCTTCAGTCGCTTCTCACCCTGTCAGTTTTCGTTCATTTCATTTTCAAGTGCCCAACTTGACCTAAAATCTGCATTTTCATGGTTTTAATGAGAAACTATGAAATGGTTGCTTCTTTAGATGTGGCAGGTTGTTAGAGTGGTGGTGCTTGGTAGTCTTAATTAAAGACTGATTTGTGTATGTTTTCTGAGTGTGGAGTGTTCCAATACCTCTTTTGGGGCCGAATTTCTCCATGATGGGCCCTCTGCCATGTAGGCCCTTCTGCTATCATGGGCCCCCACAGGAGGAGTGGGGGGGGGAGGGGGGAGGGCCCTGTATGAGGTATAAGGTATCCATCTTTTGTAAAATTTGATTGGTGTACATAGAAACGTTGAAATGGTTATTGATTTGAGATTAAAAACACTGCTATGGCTGACATTCTGTTTGATTATTCTGCATAATGAATTGTTATTGTTTTAAATGAAAAACTGTGACAAAAATAAAAAACAGGGCATATTCACCAATATTCATCAAAACAAGCACATCACAGGATTTGTTTAAACTTAATTGAAACAAATTGGAAATTACAAGCTTCTTGTTAAAAGACTACCAATGACAAATGAGAGTGGTTATCTTCTGAGAGAGGGGCAGGGCAAGGGCGCTTGATGGCATCTTGAAGGAAACCTAAAGAATGTAGAAGCCAGTCGATTCTTCCCATAGTACTTGACCCTAATGACAATGGAATTGACTTCCGTCGCTTCTCTACACCCCATCCCAAAATCCAAACGACTCTCGTGTTCATTCCATCATTCCAATTGCTGATGCTCCCGAAGTTAATTGGCGAATAGATTTTGCCCCGAAACCGTCCCTCTCGCATGTTTATCTCGCACTTAGGACAGGACGCCAAAGCTCTGCTGTGTTGGATAAATGACATTACGCGAAGACTGGGGTGACCTGAACGAGTAATTGAATCAATGCGGATGGAAATTTGATTTGGCATGATTTCATTATTTGTATAATGTATTTAGATGCTAAATTGTATCAATATTGTGTCATATGGGTATATGAGGGAGGAGGGAAATAGTGCTGATTTGCGAACTAGGACACAATTCATTTGGTAAATATGGCCCTCTGCTGAAAAAAAGGCTTAAGAGATTATATTTATTATGAAGCAAACAGGCATCATGAGGTACCCATTCTGCAGAATGGAGCGCTGTGATGAACATAAATCATCTGAGCATAAATTTTTATGGTAGAAAAAATTCTGTCAGGAATAGGAGAAAATGGGGAACAAATTTTTCCTGGTAAATGTGGCTTTTGACTGAAAAGCCTTACCAGATTATGTTTCATAATGGAGCAAGCATGCATGATAAGGAACTTTTTCTGTCAGAATGGAGCACAATGATGAAGATGAATAATCTAAGCTTGAATTGTATGGTTTCAAATTGTGTCAGTTACTTTACATAGTCAGGAATATGAGATAATGTAACCTCCTTTTCATGTAATTTGTAGCCCCCCCCCCCCTACTGACAAGGCTTAACATATATTTTGTTCTTATTATGAAACAAACTTGCATCATGAGATACCCATTCTGCAGAATTGTGCACAATTATGAAGATGAATAATCTAAGCATGAATTTTATGGGAACAAAATTCTACAAAAACGGAAATGAACAACCTCCTTCAACCATGTAGAAACATTGAGTCTTGCAGGTTTTGAGAAATCCTCCATTCTTCATTCCGTTTTAAGTGAACATGAAGCCTAAGGCTCCTCCTAATGTCATTAAACTTTGAGACCTAGCTGAGTAAAAATGCTCACTCACTCCTCTCCTTAAACTTCAAGCACTGAAAATGTTTAAGAAATTGTCCCACATTTTTCATTCCCTTTTCAGTGAACTTGGAGCTAAACTTCCCTCCTATTGCTATTAACTTTAGCCAAGGCCTAGACAAATTATGCATTCTCCACCCCATTCCCAAGCCCATGTTTCATTCAAATTTTCCCCAAGGCCTAGCTGAATGTAAAATTGCTACTCCATTTTTCATTCCGTTTGCAGTGAACTTTAAGCTAAAGATCCCTCATAATGTCATTAAACTTTCCCCAAAGTCTAGCTGAGTGAAAGTGCTCACTCATCCCCCTCCTCAATCTTGAGCACTGAATGTCTGAACATTTCTCCTTCATTGTTCATTCCCCGATGTTCTCTTATAATGCCATTAAACTCACCTCACCCCCTCCCCCCCCCCCCCTCAAATTTGTAGAAAATTTGAATACTGCATGTCTTGAAAATTCTTCACCACATTTTCAGTGAACTTTAAGCCCATGTTTCATTAAACTTTTCCCCAAGGCCTAGCTGAATGTAAAATTGCTACTCCATTTTTGATTCCGTTTTCAGTGACCTTATTGAAGCCCAGGTTTCATTCAACTTTTCCCAAGGCATAGCTGAATATAAAAGTGCGACTCCCCAACCTTGTAGAAAATTTTGCTTCTACTTGTGAAAAGAAATCTTCCTCCATTTTTCATTCTGCTTGCAGTGAACTTGAAGCCAAAGTTCCCTCATAATGTCATTAAACTTTTTCCAAGGCTGAGTCGAGTCCAGTGGAGTGGGGTGGGGAGGAGGAGGGTGAACCGAAGAGGCATAAGGGCCAAGCAATGACTGTGAAAGCTGGTAGGATTAAGGAACCAGCCTCCGTCTCCCAGTGGGTCATCGATTTAATGGTCCTGCTTCGGTCCATGATTGACCGGTCCTAATTGACCGCTCCATGGGAGGCCAATCAGCGCTCGTCTGGCTGATGGATAAGCCCTCCAAGTTTAGTTAACCCCCTCACAATCCACCAGTGCACATTTACTCCCATGATACACACAAATCCGATCTCAAGATTCCGTCTGGTAGAGAAACAGTTAATATGATCCGAGTAATACCCACTACCCCATTTATAGAATGCTTCTGGTTGCAGTATAATTGAGTTAGCTAGGATATCAATTTTCATATCCATCTTCCCATATAAAGCACAATTATGATATATGAATAGGGAATTCAGTATGATTTGATTATGGCTGGCTGGCATGCGTCTTTTGATATCTGCATGGGAAATGCATTATTATAATACGTATCTGGGTTGAACTCTTTTACAATCAGATATCTTGTAGGAATATGGTAGTACGAGCAAGGTAATAATTATGAAGAATCAGTTCAGGATGTGTTGCCCAGTAGGGTAGCAAGTATCATCAATATAATAGATACATATTTCAAATCTGATATCTTCGTAACCTGGTGATTTTAGTGCAGCAAATAATATTCAGAGCTCTGTACACGGGAGCATGTGCAAAGTTGATTCAACTCATGATATATTGCTATCTCATGTATAGTGAGTCTTTCTTATGTTGTAGCCTTGTACGTTAATGGATTTCTAGCATGTTTGATATAACTATTTGTAGTATTGTGTGTATGATGTTACCAGTTAACCTGTAAAATTATCTTTGCTTTTATGTTTAATGTTACATGTTTTTATATCATGTGAACAAAATAAATTTACCTGTATTTTCTACATTTTACAATATTTACAATTTAAAACTTTAAGTTACAGTTGCTCTCTTGCGACTTCTATCTCTTTTTATTTCTAATAACTTTTATTTTCTAAGAACTTTGTTGATACTTCCATTCCCAGTCAGCAGTCTGAACGGATGTACTGTATGTTTTGTGTATGTTTTGTGAAAGCCATCTCCCTCTTCTTCCCTTTCTCTCCTTTTTCCAGTCCGTGTTCTATTTTCTGTGCCTCCTTCTTTTATTACCTGACCTACAAATTGAAGTCGTCCTTTCCTCAAACATAAGAAGAGCTTATCTACGATAAGGTACCTCATGAAAACATGTAATTGGCAAGTATGTAGGCCCATACATACTCATCGCTTCCCCAATGCACTATTATCTCTCCTTGTTATGTACTTTTATAAAGTTGCGGTAAACAACTGATGATCTTTTAACCTAGCGGTATACATGTGATGATCTTTTAACCTAACTCTCCCCCTCAATCCTAAACAATCCCTCTTCTGTGTTCCAGCTCTTGATGTATGCTCTCTCAGATCTGCAATGGAGGTGGTCGAACACATCTTAAAGTCTTAAAGGGACAATCTTCTGTGATGGATACTGTCTTTCAATAAAAATCAGCCTGATCAAAGAAGTAGATCAATGAACATCATTATTAAAGGCGGTTATTTCTGTAGTTTCATGTAGTAGTAGTACTTTTAAGCATAAGAGTCACAGTAGTAGTAGTAGTGGTGGTAATTGTAATATCTATTATAATAGCTTGCCAACAGTAGTAAGACATTATTTCTCATCAAACTATATACTCTTTAAGAATGTACTATGGATAAGAATGCAAAATTTGCATTAATTCCCCTGTATATATGAGGTTCTAATAAACTACTATGCTAAAAGGATCTCAGTGGAACAGGAACTTATGGTTCCTCTGTTCCAGTGTTTGATAATTTAAAATGTCCAATATGTTTTCTCTCTTCTCATCCACTTTCATAATACAACATTTTGATGCAAGATGGATTCTGCATGAGTCGTACCTTGGTATGAAGGACGGACCATATCTTTAACCCCAGTAGCTCATTTTCAACCAATCACCGGGGATCCTGACTCTGACCTCGGATGACCTTTCTCCCGAACTTGACCTCTCCGTTGACAGGCCTGGAAAACAAACTGAGGGAATGTGGCTGTTGTGATTCCCTACGCCCACTTTACTGGGAAAAAGTGACAAAACCCGAAAGATTTTAGCCTCCCAATGGTCAGATTATATGTTTGATAGAGCTTGCGAACCATTAAATTATTGTCAGTGACACAAGGTTTTTGGTGCACTTTTTGAAGAAGTTGTGAAAATAAAAGAGAAGAGAAGAAATCATTGTTCCCTGTGGTCAAATTTCAAGGGTAGTAAAAATTATGATGGCGATGCATTTTTGGCATATATATGTCATACATGGGGGTCTTTCAGATGCACTGAATGGAATGGACTTTGATGGATGATATCAATTTATTTCTTCATTGATGTCATACATTAATGGAATGAGGTAGAGATAGTACATCAGTGGAAAGGAAAAGGGTTTACATTCCCTCTGGTCAAATTGTAAGCCTAGTATGTGGTTATTAGTGTATATCATGTTGACAAAATGGAATCCATCAAAAGTGTTTTGGCAAAGAATACTGAAGACAAAGAAAGAACAATCCCTAGTGGTTAACATTCAAGCTAATGTAAGGTTAATGATGTTATTCATTTTTTTGTTCAATGTGATAGCCTTGTCAGTTTTTAAAAAAAAAATCAACTAAGGACCCCTGGACAGAAAACTAATACAAGACATTTACACATTATGAATTCAAACAACAATTCATGAAATGTTCAAATACACAAAATAGCAATACACATAATCTATGTTTATAATCTTTACATAATTTAATAATAATAAAATTGTACTTCATCAAAATAGTCTGAAAGGTTTTTTTTAAAGAGTTTATTTTCCAGTTTACTCCATGTAGTGAACTGGCAGAGTAAGTAATCGAGTAGTTGGCAACTTAGAAAGAATAACTCTACCATAACTCTTCATCCATCATCAATGCATTTTTGCACCATACAGTAACACACATGTCTCACAGAGCAAGTGTTCCATTGGCATAGAAAGTGATAAAGAATTTGGTTAAAGTCATGTAACATGAGTAACCAAAACTTCTTTATTTTATATTCTGCTACAGTTTTGCAGAAATTTTGTAAATAATTATTTAGGAAGCAAACAGTCCACCTTTCTATGACACGCAATCACATCCTCAGCACAGAAACTTCTTTTTCAATCAAATAACGAAGCTTTGGTTACTAACGTTACATGACTTTAATCAAACCTGTGGAATTGCCCACATGATAAAACAAATTGTAATGCTTTGAACACCTTCTTTCAACTGCATGTAGGTTAAACACTACTGTTCTACCTCCAATCCAAAGTGTGGTAGAGGGAGAGAACAGAGTGCGTGATAATCCTATTCCATTCCATTTGACAGACACATACAAAGAAAACGGAAACATTCGTCTGTAAAATAGAAAGTTGTCTCATAGATTTCAGTGGTGATTGTTGCAAAATTTGAAAAATACTGCCCATTTTTTATTCTGTAATAAAGAATAATCATAATCTCTTCCTTGCCATGTATATATATACATCTTAAAGATATGTGGCAAATATTTCATACATGATAAGCCTCAATATTCCTTGAAACCTAACTTTGAGCGTTGCGTCTCAATAATGTGATCTGTTGTATCACACAGGGGGGCGGTGGAGGGTCTGCTCGGAGACAGGTGTGTAAATTGCTCTCGCCTGTCGGTTGCAAGACAAAATTTGTCAGCACAGTGGGGGCTCAGGGGCTGCGCTGGGCGTAGCCGGGGAGAGAGGTGTAAGGAAAGAGGAGGAGGTGGGGAGGAGCATGTATTTGGGTGCTATGTGTGTGTAACTTGCGCGGTCCTGTGTTGCTAGTTGAAACTTGTTACATGTACTTACATTAGGTGAATTAATGTAGACCATTTACTAAAACGAAGACTAACTTTATGGGTGCAATAATAAATCATTTGAAATTGTCAAAAATCATTGATTTCACTTATATAATCACAACAGTAGGTGATTTCAGTTATTTGCTGTAATTATTTTGTGGACAAACCCATTTTACCATAGTGGTTCCAAGGACAAAATTAATTATATTGAATAAAAAATAATGTTTCACGTTCTATTTGGCATCCCATAGAGTAAGTCCAGGGCCCTGTTGCATAAAACTTACCATTAATGGTAACTTTGCTATCAATGGCAACTTCTATTGAAAACTAGAATTTGATTGGCTGTTCAGCGGTGTTACCATGGTAGTTACCATTGATGGCAGAGTTACCATTACTGGTAAGTTTTATGCAATGGGGCCTGGTTAAGAGTTAACATATCAATATACCTTTTTTCGTTATGTATTCAAATTTTAGGGATATTTTTCAAACAAAATGTTACGATTGGTAACCCCCAAAGGTTGTCAGAGGTGTGTCTGACTAGCACCATCTAAACACAACAAAAAAAGTAAGTCCCGTTCCCCCCCCTCCCCCCTAAGAAAAATAGTATAACTTTTGATCAAAAAGGTCTTGAGCAATATAATTTGGCAGGAATGTTCTTTAACTTATTGACTAACTTCTGTGTGAAAATCGCATTAATCCACCAAGTCATGCATGAGTGAGCACACATTAAAGGCAAAATTGTCACAAGGGTAATTTTGAGATTCTATCATATGAATTTTTAATGAATTCCATTTCTGGTGCATAATTTATGTCCTTTCGTTGTTTATCATCCATTTTTGGATGCACTAACATCTATCCCGAAACTTAATCCATTGTTCTAGTTGAGTGAGCACCGTTTAAAAAATACTCATCCCTCTTGAGTTTAAAACTTTTAAAAACCCTTTATTTTGGACCAAAAATAAAACTCAGGATATTTTGACAAAAATGTAACATGACATGTTATGTGAGCATAAGAAGTCATTTTAGTGTCATGGTTGACTAAAAAAGCTTTAAAAATCGCACAAGAAATGCCAAAATGTATTGTTGAGCATGAACAATTACCCTTGTGACTTTTGAAAAGTGACATTTTTGCCTTTAATGTGTGCTTACTCAAGCATGACTGATTGGATTCATGTGATTTTCACACGGAAGTTAGTCAATATATTAAGAAACAATCCTGCCAAATCATTTTGCTCAAAACTTTTTTTATCACAAGTTACGCTATTTTCCTTTGGGGGGGGGAGACTTACTTTTTATGTTGTGTTTAATAGATTCAGAGTACATTCCACCTATTGAACATGAATAACTAGATACAGGTGAATGTAACAACGCGTGACTACGACCAGTTAGGAGGACAGTTGTGAATACATTGCGAAAATGGTCTATTGGGAGTAGAAAGGATAGGTGGGGACTGATGAATGTCTGTTTTTTTTACCTACTAAAATATAAATGAAGTAG
This sequence comes from Arbacia lixula, assembly GCA_963669155.1. Classification (NCBI taxonomy): domain Eukaryota; kingdom Metazoa; phylum Echinodermata; class Echinoidea; order Arbacioida; family Arbaciidae; genus Arbacia; species Arbacia lixula. The sequence continues at coordinate 8,962,654 of OZ022595.1, read as the reverse complement.
GTAGGCATCATGAAGCATACAGTAAATATTAATGACGCCGTCATCTAACTCGTAGGATGTACAGCACCTGGTGATTTACGTCAGCTGAATCATTGATGAGGATGAAATCGGTTTGGATTGTTGATGGGCTGTGAAGACGTACATGAAACACCAGGACTCATCACATCCTCATGTAGGATTCAGGGAGTAGATTTATTAGATGCGTATGCACTTGTCATGTTGTCACATATTGAATAAACATTCATGAATACTGAATGTTTGTGTAAATCTTAAATGGAAAGATGAAGAATTTATACTGGTTTTTTTTTTTTTTTGCGTAAAGAAGTTAAGGCAGAAAATGCCAGGGCCAGGGGAAGTTCTGTCTTCTATCTCTTTGCTTGTCACACCTTCTCCCGCCCCCCCCCCCCTCTCTCTCTCTCTCTCTTTCCCTCTCCCCCCCCCCCCCCACCCCCTCTCCCTCTTTCTTTCTCTCTCTCTCTCTCTCTCTCTCTCTCTCTCTCTCTCTCTCCCTCTCCTCTCCTTTAATTTCTCTGTCACTCTTTCTTTTCTATATTTCTGTGTCTGCCTTTCTCTTTATTTCTCTTAATTAATATCTCTCTATTTCTCTCTTCCTATCTATATCTTTTTATTTTTCTTTGTCTCTGTACCTTATATCCCTCTATCTCTTCCTCTTCCTCTTGCTCTTCATACACAATACAGTATAAGCAAATTGAACTTAACATAGAGTTAAAGTTTTGTAAGCAAATGTCCTCTTATGCCACTAATTTTAATGATTTACTCATTTCTTGAGTAATCCATTGAGGAGAGACTTAAGACATACCATGTTCATAAATAAACTAATGGTAAAGAAGAGATCATGTCAAGAGAGAGAGACCATGTCACCTTACTCTGTAGCGATCCATCACCATTCATAATCTGCCCGTATTATTTGATGTCACCGTCCAGCACCAACAGAAAAAAAAAGTTGTCAAGTTTACCACCCCTCTCCTTCCCCTCCTGATCTTATTTTCCACCAATTAATTAGATTCCTGGGGTTGACAAATTCTTTTGGGGGAGAGTTGAAATGAGATGTTGATCAGCTGAGCTGCTGTGATACCATTGCACAGTTGGAGGTGGGTTGGTCCCAAACATCAGACCCGCTATTTTTACTATTTCCGTGGCATCTGCTGAGCATGAATACCATGTATTAGTCTGACTTCCAGGCTGCGGGACATTTCTAATCCAAGTACTATATTCTTTGAATAAACAGGTCTGGCTGCAGTAGCCTAACCAAGCCTCTCCAGCTTGTGTTAACTATGAAAAGAGATAAGAATTGGTCTTATCAATCTCTTTTGGTGATAGTCTATCCATAGGCTTAAAGAAATTAGGTGATTTTGATAGTACCCCCTCCCCACCCCCATGTCTTTCTCCTTTGCCTCTCCATCTCCTGTCTCTCCCTTGTCATGTCTCTTTTTATATCACTCATATTCTGTTCTTTCTCTCTCCCTTCTCTCTCTCTCACTCTCTCTCTCTCTCTCTCTCTCTCTCCCTCTTTCCTTCTTTCTCTCTCTCTCCCTCTTTCCTTCTTTCTCTCTCACTCTTTGTTTCTCTCTCCCCCTCTCTCCCCCTCTCTCTTTCTCTCTCTCTCTTTCTCTCTCTCTCTCTCTCTCTCTCTTTCTCTCTCTTTCTCTCTCTCTTTCTCTGTCTCTGTATGTTTGTCTCTCTCTGTCTCTTCCCCTTTCACTTTTTGTATCTGTCTCTCCACCCTCCCCTCTTGCTCTCCAAATATACTCTATCTCCCTTCTTCTCCATCTATCCCACCCCTTATCTTACAACCTTAGTACCTCCATGGACCCTACCACGAATAGGGTCCATGGTACCTCAATCTATTCCCTGGTTCCTCTGTTCATATTTGTCCTATGCTCCAAGCATTTCTACAACATTACAAACCAGGTTTGGCGATAGAACCAACCCTTCCTCCCCCTTATGTTTTATATACCCTCTTCATGTTTCCTTACATTTTGTTCCCATTCTGAGCATGTTCCTGCACAATGTTCTGCCTATTTACCAGCACATTGCCAATCCCCTCAATCTTAGTGATATGCCCATATGTAGAAAGTGAGTCACAAGGAACTAAAATGAGAATTTTCTCGTCACGTCCTCCGTTTCTCTCTCTCTCTCCCTCTCTAGACTACGCCCCGAGAATACTCTCCAAAACCAGACATGCATGTAAATCTATGAATTTTAATGGGAAGGACGAGGAGGGGAGTAAGTTCAGGGGTCTATTTTTTAGAAGGAGGGCCAGAGTAGGTAGGAGATGATTAATGTGACTTTTTAACTCGTCTTGGTCGCGTTTTTTGTAGAGGTTTGCGATGGTGGAGCAGATGGCCTGAGGTTAAAATTAGTTTTTGTATTCAGACGAAATGAACTGAGGTTCCAGATTGAATACATACATGGGGTAGGAGATGGGGGGGGGGGGGGTGTGGGGGGGGGGGCTAGTACTTCTGGAATAGGGGTGGACTATGAAGAAACGGAAGGGGGACTGCGAGGAATATAGAGAAGGGGTTGATCGTGGGATATTGGAGATGGGTGGAGCAGGAGAGAGGATATGAGGAATATTGGTTGGATAAAGAGTGGAATATGAAAGGAAAGAGGGGAGGATTAAATGGGAGGAATATAGCATAGGGGTGAAATATTGGAAAGTCCGTAGGGAGGGGTTGGGACGGGGAGGTGGGATGAATGTATATAGGAAGGACAAGTGGGGAATGGGGGGGGGGGGGGGTAATGAAAGAATTGGAAAGAGGCCTTTTTTAAGGGATGGAATATTGGAGGGTCTGTAGAGGGGGAGAATGGGATGAATGTATAAGGAGGACGTGGGGGGGGGGATGAGGGGGAAAGAAAGGGAGGGGGCCAGAAGAAGGAGAGGAATGAAAGATAAAAGGGAATATAGGAAAGTGGTAAACAGAGAGAAAAAAGGAAATGGTTTGGGTAAAGGAGATATCAAGAGGGAGGGAGAAGAGACAGAGATCGAGAGATAGAAACAGACAGACAGAGACAGACAGAGGCTGAAAATGAAGGGGGGGTGAGGGGGAGGGAGGAATGAAAAGAGGAAAATTGACTTTAAAAATGGGTCAGACATAAGGACAAGTAAAATGTTAAAGACAAAATAGCTTATATATTTTCTGTTAGATATGAGTTTTTGCAACCATGAGATTGAAACACATTTGCAAACTGTTGTGATGAATTGTCCTTGCCTTTCTTTCCAAATGTACATTACTCCCTCTGGCCTATGTCATATTATAGATTCTTTCAATATCCAAGTCCATAAGTATTCCAATAAAAGCTTTTCACTTCCCATTAAATATACTCAGCTGATGGTTTTTCCTAAATAAGAGGAAACTTGAAGGGGTTATTTAGATCTGTACTATTCTCTTTCTTCCCTCTGCTAATGTCTTCTACTGCCGTACTTCATACATAATGCATTGTGGTATATCATGGAAATAACCCCATATCAAGAAAAGAGGGAGATTGAGCTGAAATGAGGATTTCAAGGACCTTCTAAATTTCCCAGGCATTTTCTCCAATTTCCACTGCTCCATTCGCTGTCAGCCATCCCCCGTTCTGAGCATCTGTGGATGGCAGTAATCGAAATATCCATGTTGTATTAGCGATGAGCTTCAAGGATTGCCCTGATCATGTTGTAAATGTAAACTCCATGTTGCGGTACTGCGGGCAGTGCATGCATTGTATGAGTGATGACAACTGTGTTCACATTCACTGCTCCATGCCGTTTCATTGTTGCGAACTTGATATGAGATGTAGTGCAGTCATTATAATGATTGATGACAACTGTGTTCACATTCACTGCTCCATGCCGTTTCATTGTTGCAATTTTGATGAGGTGCAGTGCATGCATTGTTTGATTGTATGATGACAGCTGTGTTCACATTTACTGTTCCAAGCCATTTCATTTTTGCAATCTAGATATGAGGTGCAGTGCATGTATTGAATGATTAATGACAACTGTGTTCACACTTAATGTTCCATGCCATTTCAGCATTGCAATTTGGATATGAGGTACAGTGCAGATGTTGTAGTGATTGATGACAATAATGTGTTCACATTCAGTTCCCCATGCCGTTTCATTTCATTGTAGCAATTTTTATGAGGTGCAGTGCATGCACTGTATGATTGTATGAAAACTGTGATTGATGACAACTGTGTTCACATTTACTGTTCCAAGCCATTTCAGTGTTGCAATCTAGATATGAGGTGCAGTGCATGCAGTGAATGATTAATGATAAGTGTATTCACTCTTACTGTTCCTTGTCATTTCAGCATTGCAATTTAGATATGAGGTGCAGTGCAGATGTAATGATTGATGACAACTGTGTTCACATTTGCTGCTTCATGCCATTTCAGATTGTAATCGTGATATGTGGTGCAGTGCATGCATTTTATGATTGATGAAAACTGCATTCACATTCATTACTCAATGCTATTTCAGCATTGTCATTTTGATATGTCGTTCTTCAAACATTCTAACGTACACATGAGATTGACTAAGTATAACGTTTTATTATTGTATGTTATTTTGTTACTATTGTGGAAATGGAGTCTTTGGAATATTGCAACTTTAGTTGCTAATATTGTGCATCAGTTCCCATGATTAACTGCTGTTGATAATAACAAAATATTAGGTGTAAATGTTGTTTATATCAATGTCTTACAAGTAATCATATCAATCTTTGCTATATCATTTCTCATGTTTTGAGAGAATGTGAGATGTTTCTTGTTGTATCTCATACATGTTACTTGTATGCATAGAAGATAAAGAGTTGGAGACAGAGGGAGAGAGGGAGAAAGACAGAGGGAGAGAGAAAGAGAGAGAGCAATGGTGTATGACTGAGAGACAGAAGTCAATCAATAAATCATAATCTCACACTGAGCATATCAAAGATTTGTATGCATCATTCCTCTCACATGAATATCCTATGTCATGCATATCATACCCCTATATTTGACTCCAGTAAAATTGTTAAATTACCATATTCTGTCTATTCTCTGTATTTACAAGTATTCTCTGATAATGTTGCAAATTGTTGCAAATGAGTAATAATTGCATTATCTCAATTCTTTGTACATTGTACATATTTGCATGTATTATTCCATCAAAAAATGCTACCAGATTAACCTATTCTTACTCTTCTGTCTATTTACAAGTATTATCTAATAAAGGAAAGTGTTACAGTATTAAATTCTCTGTTCATTGTATTCACAAATCTTAAAAGGTAAAAGCAAAATGCCAGAATATTAGATTATTCTATCTATTCCGTGTGCATTGTATTTACAAGTTTTCTCCCACAAAGAATAGAAAATCTACAAGATTGCAATAGAGGGGTTTCACAAGCAGCCATATTGGAGGACAAAACAATAAAAACCTGTGCATCAGACTATGAAAACAATGACTTTTCATGGTCTGATGCACAGGTTTTTATTGTATGTTCTTCATTATGACTGCTCATGGGAGCCCTCTATGCTCCCCCTATTTTCTGTACAGTGTATTTACTTCTCCGATGGAGCAAAGTGCAATGCTATCTCTCAGATGTGAACTGCTCCATTGCAAGTCGCTCCCAGCCACAAATGCACGAAATGGCGCTGCGCCTGTCTGGCGCCACTGCCGAGTTTGTTCCGAGCGTATCAACATTAAATGGCAATGCATCGTGGGTCTGCCGGAGATGGGCATGCATTTCAATTTAGTTGAACTCCGCAAGCCCTCCAGCTAAGGGATACCTTCAAATTGTTCTTCTCTTTTTAAGGTCTGCGTTCTTTCTTTTTGCCTTTGTGCTTGTCCTCGTTTGAGTGTTTCTTCACCTGGATGTTTGTTAGCCATTTCTCTCGTTACTGTCGTCCACGCATGCACAGTCTTTCTCTCCTTTTAGCTTTCTTGTTGATTTGCCTCTTTCTCTTCCAGTTTTCTCTCCTTTTCTTTCCTTCTATCTCTTGCTGTCTCTCTCTTTCTCTCCCTCTCTCTCTCTCTTTCTCTCTCTCTTTCTCTCTCTCTCACACTTCTTCTCATCAAATGCTCCACTCTCTTTCTCTCCACCCAGCTTCTTGTATTCATTTTCTTTTCTTCTTTACATCTTTCTTCAAATTGATATTCCTTTTGCTCTCCCCAGTCTTTTCCTCTCCCTCGTACTTCACTCTCTCTCTCTCTCTCTCTCTATCTTTCTCTCCCCCCTCTCTCTCTCTCTCTCTCTCTCTCTCTCTCTCTCTCTCTCTTTCTCTCTCTTCTGTACTCTAATCTATCTCCTAGCATTCATTAATTTCTCAATGTCTTTTCTAGAAACTTGTCCAGCCAACAAGACCTCACAATCTAACTTTGTACATCCCATTGAATTCATAATTGCAGAAAGTAATACACGAGATACACACAGATACAATTTTTCTTGCCCACACAGGGTTAATCCTTACATTACCTGGCATCAAAGGCCTTAGCAGCTTTCTACACATCTTCATGCCAATGGTAATGAGAGAGTTGAAACAGATTAAAAGGGTAGTAGGGATTTATATTTGGATGATCCCAACACACAACATCCTTTAATCCTCTCCAATATTCATGAACATTAAAGCTCGAGGCATACTTGACATTTAATACCCCAGGTAGTTTGAATTCAAGCATTTCATATCTTAGTCACCCAGCATTACTCAGACTCAGATTTGAGCCCTCTTGGCATGAAAAGGGAGCATGTTACAAAATAAACTGTTTACAGCTAGTGACATATATTTGTTATCTGAATTTGCATGACATACCCCTATTCTGTCAATTTTTCCCTTCCACAAGCGTCTCATAAATCCATAGAAGTAATGGATTCCTCGTAGCCACTCAAAACACAATTGCACATATTGTATCCAAAACACAATTCCACATAATGTCTAGAAAATATTTCTGGCAGGAAGAAATAAAAGGGAATTTTTGAAAACTGAAAATCCATACATTAACTCAAATGGCGGCTTTTCCTGAAAAACGTCTGCAAGTTCTGTGAAAATTATAATGACATAAACTAGTTATCTTTATTTCAACCATATAAAGGAAATTTTTTGAATGATAAAAGAGGAGAATAAAGTGTTCTGTGGACACGACCTAGTGTTGTGTTTGTAGTGTTTCATCAAACATCTTTCAAGCATGTACATGTACGGCATGTACGGCAGCATGAGGTTAGCCTCAGTTCATGTCCTCTTTACTTATTCATCAGGCACCAGGAATAGGCTGCTATAGAATGCATGTAATACTCTAGCCTGGCTAGACTTACTGTTTGATATTTCTAATCCCAGCTTTCACAAATATACATTTGAGTCTAGTATGACAAGGTGAATTCTCCCTGACTCCCATTCCCCATTTGAGGGAGATGGAAAAGAACTAAAGAGTAATTATTCTGCTGCAGCCAGATATGTTTATTGCAGAGTTGAGATTTTTCTAAGAAATGCTTATCAAAGTGGAGGCATGTTAGGAAACACTACATAGAAAATCTTAGGTTAAGTTAAAAATGATTGAATTTTGACATGATTAATGCGGGAGGAAAACAGGGGCACTAAGAATAAGAGAGGGAAGAGAAGAAAGCAAGAAGGGGTAACAAGTAGGGGGATACACAAAGGAAGAGACTCGGCCTCAAACAGAATAATGGGCACAACTTAATTTTTATTTTGTATGTGTAATTTTGTACATTATTTTGATTTTCAATGGAATGTATGTCTTGGGATAACATTCTGATAATTGGTTGCCAATTTGAAAGCCACAAATAACAATTATTTTGCTCTTACAAGTCCCTGGTCATGAATAAGTTACAGGGAGATTTTTGAACACTAACTTTAGAGAAAAGCGCCACAAAGTTCCTTCTGTCACCGACAAGTCCAGTCTTCCCTCCTTGATAAAGGTGATATCAAACAAGCCGCTGCCCCATGCTTAGCCTTCCTCCCAGGCTATTGTGCATAATAATTATAATCTATTCAAGAAAGGAATCTAACTGCATTTGACCTATCATTCTTACTTTCTTCTTCAGCTCTCCCAAACACGGTCTCACAAAAGATGAAAGGTAGCCCATCCCTTTTGCAGACCTAATTCTGAAAGCTCCCTGACTTTGTCATCATTTGAGAGAGAGAGAATAGCTATATAAACTTTTTCTTGAATCAACAAAGCATAATATTTGGTTTTGAGGAAATAATCTTCAATAATCAATCAAGCTTTCTATCACGAAAATAGTCAAATCTCAGTGAAAACTAGTTAGATTTTCATTTATTCTACGGGAGTTATAGTACCTCTGACCTTAAAATTTAATAGTTGGTATCCCAAAGATACGTGCTAAACATCTGCAAAATTTCGTGTGAAGTTTGCAGATGTTTGTAAAAGTGACGGGCATCTTTAAGTACTAGACTCTATTATGGATCAGTTTTGAATAAAAAAAAAAATTGGCAACAGCCTGGAAGCCACGCTATCATGCTTTGTCTGTACTAATGAGCTGCCTGAAGGGACTCAGGGAGCTGTGGATGTAGCAGATGAGATTTGTTATTGATATGCCAAGATGCATTCCTTGTGGGATGTGTCACCGCGGCTTCTCATCCAGCCTCAAAACAACTCATTGTCTATTCATGTTGTTTTCTTCTTTGATTATTTCTATATATAGGGTCAGTCAAAGTTGACTATTTTAGCCATTATTTCTTCTTGTAAAAAGCTATGAGATATCATATGTTTCACTGAAGACCTATTGGCACTATGCATATTTACTTACCATCCTGACACTCGACGCTATACCCATATAGCAGCAGTTGGAAGAAGTTTCATGCAAAATACCCACCACAGAGAAAGAGAGAAGGGAGAAACAGAGCATACTATTTTGACCTTGCTTGTAGTAGTTTTTATAATTCAATTATTTATATTTGTGTGAAGGCCAAATACACTTTGTTTTTGCAGGTTCTCCTCATATGTTTGGTTTGTGTATGATACATTGCATAGAGATAGAAATGCACATGATCTTTTTATGCAGGCTTTATTTTTGATCGATGTCATCACCGATGCTTGGTTACTACTTTTAGGATATGATGCCTTCATAAACAATGTCGCAGGCTTTGATGCAGATTTTATGAAAGCATGATGAAAGCAACCTCAAGATTGGGAGAATGAAGTTCATTGAACCCCAATAGCAGGTGATTTCCCCCCTCCACCACCACCACCACCACCATCACTTCCATCTTGCCCCCCCCCCCCCTAATCACCAATGAATGGAAAGATACATAGAGTACCGAAGTGGTGTCGTCATATGAACATTTTGTCCAGACAATTGGCTCTAAACAAACTCACTCCAGTGAGAGGTTTAGCTGTCCGATATTGTCTATTGGGCTAGTGTCTGGCATTCCCAGTTACAGTCCCCATTGTGATCACCGCTGCTCGCTCTACCCGTATTGTTTAGAGCCAGTTGTCTTGACAATATTGCTCAAATGACGTCACACTTCGGTACTCTATTGTACATGATATTTTTCTCTAGTGGGGGGATAAAGAAGTTCAATGCCCCTTGTATCAGTAGATCATGCCACCACGACCACCACTACCATAGCTACCACCTTTTCTTCTCAATGACTGATGAAGAGAAGGTGCGGTGAATGGTAGGGCCTACATAGTCACAACATCCATCTCCCTCCTCCCAAACCAGGTGATCCCCCCCCCCCCCATCTCCACCACTATCACCACCTCTACCACCCCCACTTCCAACTTGCCCCCTCAATCCATGAAGGAAGGTGCAAGTGGATAGGAGGGCCTGCATTACTACCCCCCTCCCTTTACACCAGGTGATTGCACCCCTACCTCCACCACCACCACCACCACCACCATTACCACTATTCTCTCTTATTCACTCATGAAGAAAACGCACAGTGTGATGGGAGGGCCCACATTACCACAACATCCATCTCCCTCTCCCTACATCAGGTGATTCCTCCCCCCTTTCATCTCCCTCTTCCTACACCAGGTGACCCCCCCCCCTTCCACCACCACCACAACTACCACCACCACCCCACCCCTCAATCACAGATGAAGAGAAGGTAAAGTGCAATGGGAGGGCCTACATTACTACAACATCCATCTCCCTCCCCTATACCAGGTGATTGCCTCTCCCCCTCCCCTTTCCACCACCACCAACCACTACCACTACCACCTCACCCCCTCAATCACTCATGAAGAGGAGCTACATCTTGCTACATCTCTCTAGGGGGACAGGCCGCATTACCACCACCACATCCATCTCCCTGCCCCTATACCAGGAGATTGCCCCCCCCCCCATTCCACCACCATCACCACCAACCACTACCACTACCACCTCACCCCTCAATCACTCATGAAGAGGAGCTACATCTTGCTACTTCTCTCTAGGGGGACAGGCCTGCATTACCACCACCGCATCCATCTCCTGCCCTCCCTCTGAAAAACACCCAAAGCCATCATAAGAAGGATTGATGGGAGTACATTAGCCTGCAAGAGGAACATTTTCATCAGCGAGAAACCCCGGCAACACCTCTTTGAACCTCTCATCCAAGCACATCACCACATGCGTGCTCTCCCTTTTTTCATCTCTTTCACTGTTACATTTTTCCAATAATCCTCACATGCATGGGTGAAATGGATGAACCTTTCCTTGTAGTTTATCAAATATAGAGAAGGGGTATTACAAGGACCTCTTTCAATTTCACAATCACCATGCACTGCCTCTCAGATTTTTCTTAACTCTCCCATGTACATTCTGCCAATAACCCTCTCCAAATATGGACAAAAAAGATGGACCTACATGTATCCTTGTAGTATAACAAATAAGGAGAAAGGGGATCTCGCAGAAGACTTTGAAATTTCCCTCAAAAGAAGCCAAAGTTCAAGTGAAGTAAGGCATTAAACTTTAGTAAAAATGCTGAGGCAGAAACAAGTCTTCAAAGATGTGTGCATGGGTTATTAACCCTTTGGGTGCAACTTTCTCATTTCTTGCACCTGAAATACTCAAAACCTTATAGAGCTGCCGTATAACATACAGTAGATTGTGACATATGATCACCGGTGCCAACCTACATAAATTATAGTTACAGCATCTAAAACAGAATATTTCAATCAGTTGATTTTGCAACATCTTACATCACAGTTCTCCAATCTCTGTCAAGTTGATGATAGCAGATCCACCACTGACACAACCTTCCAATACCATGACAACCAGGGAAGACCTTTTCTTTGCACCATTGACCATCATCAACATTGATAGAGGATAATGATGAGTCTGGCAATCTCACTCTGTGCCCATAACACCCGTCCAATTGATTGTCTTCCAATGTCTACCAGCTCTATCTCACCCTCATATTCAAATCAAAACCACCAAACCCGAATGTGCATAGAAGGAAAATTAACAACCCACCCCACCCTAGCCTTGCCCTTTCTTCAAATCAAAACCCTCCAACCCTAATCATGCATTTTTGAAGAAACATTTAAGCAATATTCCACAGTGCCATTAACACACTTGTAACCCTTATCTTCCAATGTTCTACCAGTTATACCCACCGCACCCTCCCTTACCCTCTCTTTAAATCAAAATCCCCAAACCCTAATCGTGCATTGAAGGAACATTAACAACCCACCCACCCCACCCACCCTTACCCTTTCTTCAAATCAAAACCCCCAAACCCTAGTCATGCATTGAAGAAACATTAAAGCTATATTCCACAGTGCCCATAACACATTTGTTATCCTTGTCTTCCGATGTTCTGCCAGTTCTCCCCACCCCACACACCCTTACCCTCTCTTCAAATCAAACCCCCAAACCATAATCATGCTTTGAAGGAACGTTAACAATCCACCCACCCCACCCCACTCTGTCACTCTCACTCTGTGTCATAACACCCTTCGAATCCATGTCTTCCAATGTTTTACCCGTCCTACCCACCCCACCCTCACTCTAACCCTGTCTTCAAATCAAACCCCCCAAAGTCTAATCGTGCATTGAAGGAACATTAACAATCCACCCACCCCACCCCACTCTGTCACTCTTACTCTGTGTCATAACACCCTTCAAATCTTTGTCTTCCAATGTTCTACCCGTTCTACCCACCCCACCCTCATTCTTACCCTGTCTTCAAATCAACCCCCCCCCCCCCCACACCAAAAAAAAAAAACCTAATCGTGCTTTGAAGAAACATTAGCAAGCCCCAGGGAATATAAACATGAGAATAGACATTGATGGAGTACATTAATCCCCCCGTCTGGCTCCTCTAGTGTATTACCTGCATTAGCATTTCCACCCCCTCTCCTTATTCATCTCAGTATCCATCTCAATCCTGATGAAAGAAACCACCCCCAACAAGACACAAACTATCAACCTGGAGCCATATTCATGAAACCTTTCTAAGCCCTAGTTGTAGTTACTAAAGTGCACTCAGTGTTTTTAGTACCAACTAGGCTCATAAGATTTCATGAATATGGCAACTGATCATCAGAGAAATTGTCTTCACTCTCCCCTCCTCAGCAATGTTAACCCTTTCTGCGCTATCGTCACATTTTCACACAAGTAGTGCACACACAACTCATAGAGCAGCCGCTAATGTGGCTCACAAAGGGTTAACGGCTTCATTTCAATATCAGTCCAGACTCCAGACACAGAAATCCAAACACAAAGCATCCATGTTATCGCCATGGCAATGCTCTCCCGGTCCTCCTCCTCCTTCCTTCCTCCTCCTTCCCTCCTCCATCATGTTGACTCAACCCGGTCTGCCCTCTCCAAGCAAACCTCACATCCCACCTCCTCCCTCTCATCCATGAAAGCACATCACCCTCAGGCCCACTCACAACTAGCCTGGTGTCCAGGCTGTTGGGCATTATTTATCCAAACTGAAAAATAGAGTCTGGTACTCCTAAGACTAATTACCTTATCATTCTTCTCTCTCCTCAATCTGTACTAAGCCAATGAAGAAATTGAGCATGGTGAGTCTACTGCAGCCAGACCTCTTTATTGACTCGTTTGGTTTAGAAATTCCCAACAGTCTTGAGGCCAGGCTAAATCACAACCTAAAGTTCATCGAACTCTCCTCTACCCTTGAATCGCGGGCGCTCTGTACTTACCAGCTAATTATTGTTTGAGAAAGGACGGCTTTACTCCAAGCCATGTAGTATATTTTGCTGTATTTTCCTTAGAGATTTCCCTCAAAGCCCCGGGGGACTATGTTCCAAAGCTTGTGCTGATAAGTGAGAAAACGGACCTGACTAAACTCCATGTCATGGGGTTTTTGTGAGGGGCAAAATATGGATAAATCAAACATTATAAAAACAGGAATGTAACAATGGAATATTTGTCTGTGGGAACCGTGTGTCACGTTGACAGATTGTTTGAGGGTGGGATAAAAGAGCGGGGTGTGAGAAAGAAGGAATGCTTGTCAGGAGAAATAATGCTTGGAATTAATTTTCAGAAATTGAAGAGAGGTGAAAGGAAGACTGGTTTGCAGGTGAGAGGGATTTGCACTTGTGGTTTCGGCCCGGAGATTAGCTCGGCCATGTTTGCCTACTTGTCCATCCAGGAACTTTCTGAGTTTCATGTAAAGTGTTACAAGTATTTGAATTCTGAATTGTAGAGTAGATTCATATCTATGTTTTTTATGGAAAGGGGATAGTAGTGGTAAGGACTATGGATGGGACCTGTTATAAATGGTGTGCAGTTCTACCATGCCCATTGGTCACATCAATGAAAAGCTCATTTGCTTACTACACATCTTCATGCCAATGGTAACGAGAGAGTTGAATCTTTGTTCAGAATAAGGGGGCCATTATGCCCAGCAAGTCAGGCTGCATGTAGTCTTACTACCAGACACATATGTTGATTAGGGTCTGTGTATGTAGACTACATCATACCACCTCAGTGTCATCCTCCATACATTGCTGATTGAAAGACATGAGATGGGCTACCATGGCAACGGGCCTACTTCAAGCATTTCAGCTCCCCAAGGAAGTGCTGGATCATTCTGAACAATGAGGGTTACATAAATTATATCCTGCCCCTCAAGTTTGTTGATGTCCCTTTAGTCTTTGGGAAAACCTCCCTCTTTCATAACCTAGAATATCTTCAATATCTATTGAGAAAGAAGGAATGGACAACAGCGCTTTGCATTCACACATTTTCATAATTATGATACACATTTGTTGTGCATAAAATTGTAGATTGCTAAAGTGTGCCTTTATTGATACAGTGTGATTAACATATTGCAGATGTTATATCATAGATAAACTGAAATATCCTGTCTAGTTCTTCTTGCAGAACAATTTCATGTCATACATAGTTTTGAGTGGCATACATATTTTTTTTTAAATTATGCAATTACAAACCATTGTCACTAAAAGCAAAAAGAGATTATTGTTGCTAGAAGGCTGGCATATCAGAGATCCTCCTGGAAAGTCTTCAATAGTAAGCCATTAAACTTTGGTAAAAGTGCTGAGGCAGAAACAGGTCTTCAAAGATGTGTGCAAGGGTTATTAACCCTTTGGCTGCAACTTTCTCATTTCTTGCACCTGAAATACTCAATACCTTATAGAGCTGCCATATAACATACGATAGATTGTGACATATGATCACAGGTGCAACCCTACAATAATTATAGTTACATCATCTAAAACAGAACATTTCAATCAGTTGATTTTCGCAAGCATCTTACATTATACCATACCTTGCCCATACCAATACAATACATGTATCTATTTCTTTAGGATTTTTAAAGTTGAAAGAAATGTACATTCATCAAGTCTTCATTTTCATGTACATGTGCAATAATAACATTTTACCAAAGTCCCTTTTACAATACTTTCAATTAAATTCTCCTGGAAAGTCTTCAATAGGCCAATCAGATTGTTTGCTGCGGCTGGGAATTTAAGAAAAACAAATGTAACTTGCTCCTTAACTCAACACCTTACTTCTTTACTTCAAACTACTCCTACCCATACGATTTTTAAAAAAAAAAAAGATAGGTAAAAGTATTGCATCCACTACAGCTTCTAAACTCTGGAAGGAATTTGAACCCAGATCATCCTACATAAACAAGAAACTGCCAACTTTTGACATTTAGGTTCAAGGGTCTAAGACTTGAGGTCATGCTTGATGTAATTGCTAATATTTGGAAATCTTTACAGAAATTTGAGAATCATAGGTGGAATTTATAGAAAATGGGATAGACCCTGTGTTGTCGGTCTTGCTTTGAGTTTGTTATGGAGAGTGAAAACTGAAAAATATGTAAATAGTACCATACTGTTCAAAGCATGGGAGCATGTGTGTGTGTGTGTGTGTTTGTGTGTGAGGGTGTGTGTGTGTGTGTGTTTGTGCGTGTGTGTGTGTGTGCATGTTTACGTGTATATGCATATATTTGGGTTTTGTATGTGTATATTTGTGTGTGCCATGTGGACTTATGTGTTTGTCTGAATTTATGTGTAAAAATGTACGCATGTGTGTAAATATGTACGATTATGTATAAACTGTAAACTGTAAACTGAAAAATATGTGAATGTGCATAAAACTATGATTGTAAATGAGAAATTCCAGTTGTACAGTATTTCAATAAATAACATTTTAAGATATTGCCTTGACAGCAAAAGATTTGGTGGAACTAGTAAGACATTGTAACCTAGCACAACCCTCATTATGACCTGAGAAGAGGATAAAGAAGAAAAAGAAGAAGACGATGACGCCCATTCACAAGCATTGGGCCTCTCAGTCATTTGATTATCTTCCTGTACCTCATTCAGAACAGCTCTGTGCAAATCTTGACCTATTTCTCACGCCAAGTGTGTCAATTAATTGACATTGGGAAGAGTGGGGGGGGGGGGGGGAGGGGATGGGGGAGGATGGGGGTGTTGGAGGCACAAGTCTCCCATTTACACTTCCATCCATTCATGCCAATACAGAGCTGGTGTCTGGTCATGTGTCAATCATCTTTAGCTCATTTCTTCTATGTATGATTATTTGATTAAACTCCATCACCACACACACACAAACACACACACGCTTTGTTTGTTTTTTCAATAGTTTGAACACACACAAACAGATACATACATCTTCCATTACATCAATTTCATCACCCCCCCCCCACACACACACACACACACACACGCACAAACACGCAGACACAAACACCTTCCATTACAACTCTATCAACCCCCCACACACACATACACAAACACACATTCCTACACACACATATATATACATATATCACACACACACATACACACACAAACACACATACACATACATACACACACACACATACACAAACACCTTGCATTACACAGCATCCAATACCACCTCCCCAACACACACACACACACTCACACTCACCTCAAATTACATAGGAACCATGACTGCCCCCACCCCCTTCCATGTTCCCCTTCTGATCCTCTCCTGATCAGTTTGACCCACTTCCCATCCAGTCACCGGTACTCCCAAACTCTAAACCCTCTCTCCAGTGCATGATCTACCCTAAATCTCCTAATCAAATTTGTAAAGATTGAAAGTATACCCTTACATTCAATCTTTGGCATCAAACGCTGTTTGCCGGTATTTCATATCTGTAGCTACTCTCCACCCTTACATTTCTCCCGCGTTTGTAGTCTAACCTTTCCAAAACCTGCTGCCCCAGATCTGTGATTTCAAAACACAGGTATCACATTTGTGAAGTTTGATATGACCCGGTGGAAACTGTTGTGGTGACAGCGGCGACAGGCATTTTGCTTTCTTCGGTATTTGATATTTCACAGTAGGAGAGATTCTAGAACAAGTAGATCTAGCAGCCTTAAATGTAATTGAAAGCTTTTAAGATATATGGTGTGCCTATATATGTCATGTGAAACGATACAGATTTGTATAAAGAAGTGCGTAATTTCCTTTTATGATGTTCAAGCTCATGGGGGTACATGGCTTAGATTGTTCCCTGTAAGAAAATGCCATCACAGTGAACGCCTCACATGAATTAAGATTTACTGTGGGCCCTGGGGAACTATGTAATGGTGTTTTAAAGTGTTTTCATTCCATTACACAACTGCTGTATTTTGAAGATTATGTTTATCACACTTAATTTGTCTTTATCATATTTTTTATTACTTACAATGTTCATTTGCCTTATGATATAAATGGAAATTCTAACCCCTTGCTCCAATTGTCTTTTTGTCACCCCTTCCACCCCCCTCTCTCTCTCTTCCTCTCTCTCTTTTCCTCTCTCTCTCTCTCTCTTTCCCTCTCTCTCTCTCCACCTCCCCCCTCTCTCTCTCTCTCTCTCCTCCACCCTTCTTCCTAAAACCTAACATTTCCCCTCTCCTTTTCTTCCCTATACAGATAGTGAAGCCAAAGATGGTGAACTGGAGAGAAGGGCACAATTCATCTTGCAAGCAACCTGAAGGAAAACAAGTCACATGATCACAAAATAACCAGTATATTTCCCATGACATTTCTTGCTTAAAATTAATTCTCTTTTGAAAATCATGAGGTGTTTTATCTTCTGTTCAGTGCAATGACATATCTTTACATTTAATATGTTGATGATAATTCTTGTAATCAACACATTGGGCTCATTAAGTCTTTGTGCTACTTGTGACTTTTTTGCACAATTGATACATACAACTCAAATAGAAGAGCAGTTTATCTGGCACACAACTTTTGTTTCTTACCTCCCTTTGTCAGAAAAGGGGAGTATAGTTGAAGCCAGGTATATATGCGTGGACCTACTACAACGGCTACATTCTAGGGCCATGGTATACGGTATATGTATGTCAACGAGAATCAATTAGCATCTTTCATTCCGAGTCCGATATATACAGCGCCTTCTATTTCCAGTGGCACACTCGGTTGTATCAATCATGCACTGTGGGTTGATGGTGGGTAGGGTTACACACTAGCTAGGATAGAGAGTGTGCTAAGCTGAGAAATGTATACATTTGCTTCCAGGGATAACCTGTATGTAAGGGATATGGGTAGCACTCGTTATTCCTAAGGTTCGTTATTCCAAACGTTACGCGACAAACGGTCGGATTAACGGACCCGTTTTCGTTTTCGGACGAACGAGCATTGAGGTATAGGCAATTTACGTGTTTCGGAATTACAAACCTTCAAAGTAACGAACCTTCGGAATAAACAAACCTTCGGAATATCGAACTGTAACCAGGGATAGCACTAGTAAACACAGTGGGATTGGTAGTATTGCAAAACCAGTTTGCCATGACTACAGGCTTCATTCTCCTTAGATTTCAAGATCGACTTAAAGGAAAAGTTCACCCTGAAATTATTTTGGTTTCAATAAAATGAGACGCATGAAAGAAACATATTCGTATGAAAATTGATGAAAATCGGTTAAAGGAAAAGATAGTTATTTTATTTTAAAGTTTTGATTTTGTGACATCATGTGCGTTGTGCTCTCCCAAATGTTTTGTTTTTGAATGTGCATTTTTTAAAAAACATATGCATTCTTTCACGTGAGCATTTGACATATCATTAGAAGTACATTTTGCATACATATCTGTATGAAGAAAAAAAATAATTCCATTGTCAAAAATAAAAAAAAATTATGGAATTATTTTGTCCATAATAACTTTCTTTTCCTTTGACCGATTTTCGTCAAACCTTCACTTGTATGTTTTTTTCATGTGTCTATTAACACCAAAATAATTTTACGGTGAACAACCCTTTAAAAAAAAGAAACATCACAGTTCATTGAAATCTACCAAGACTGGATAGCATGAAGATGACAGAATGGTACTGCTAAGATTTATGGGACCTAATCTTGATTACTTTTTTCCCATTTCATTTAAATTGATAGCATTCTCCAGTTGTTTTGAATCACTCTGTAATATGCAGATAATTCAGAATAAACACTGATTAAAGAAAAAGTTTGCAGTGTGGAATATCTTGGTGAAATATCATATTATATCAACTTAGTTCCATCAGGTAAACATAATGCCATGTAAGAACTTTTAGTGTTTATATGTGTGGTTACAGTTCGATTTTCCGAAGGTTCATTATTCCGGAGGTTCGTGATTCTGAAACACGTACATCGCCTATACCTTGATGTTCGTTATTCCGAAAACAAAAAAGGGTTTGTTGATCCGAGCATTTGTGGCGTTATTCCGAAGGTTCGTTAATCCGAAAATAAAATGGGGTTCGTTATTGCGAAGGTTCATTAATCCAGAAACGAAATAAGGTTCGTTACTCCGAAGGCTCGTTAATCCGAGCATTTGTGGCGTTATTCGAAAATAAAATAGGGTTTGTTATTCCAAAGGCTCGTTAATCCAGACACAAAATAAGGTTCGATACTCCGAAGGCTCGTTAATCTGAAAATGAAATAAGGTTTGTTAGTCCGAAACTGAAATAAATTGTGGCGAAGCCAGGAAAACCGGAAGGGCGTTTTCTGACTCACGAATATTTTTACGTTTTCTGACTAACGAACCTCTTTACATTTTCGGACAAACAAACCTTTGGTATAACGAACCTTATTTCTTTTTCGGACTAATGAACCTTTGGAATAGCGAACCTTTGGAATAATGAACCTTCAGAATAACGAGTGCTTCCCATATGTATGTGTATCAAATTTGAGCATTTTGTCAACCTTCTTGAGGCTTCAATATCACTTTCTGCATTGCTTGCCAAAGTTAAACATGTCAGGTGACAGAGTGAGATGTCAACATTCAATTCAATTCATTTCAATTCAATTCAATCCAATTCATTTATTTCTCCTCTTTCAATTTTAAAGAAGATCAGCTTAGAAATGTCAACATGCTCCACTTCCTATTTTCACTTGGGTCATATTCATGAGGGTCCGGTAATTTGGACAAATAAGGACTTGTGTATGTGGAGAAAGGTGTACTAGATATGAATACTGGTAGTCTGTATTGTAAACAACCTAACTAGTAGTACCCCCCCCCCCCCTCCTCCACCTACATTCATACCTTAAGTTCCTGTGGTTTTATTTGTATAGCAACATAACATGTCACAACACATCTCAATACATGTACTTTTTCTAAATATACCCATAACATTCAGTCATGTCGGTTATGTGTCAACATGCTACAATATCAAAAAGTGACATTGTCACAGCCAACTACTTCTTGGTCAATGCGGTAAGGTTTAATCTGAACCAAACGTGTTCTGAAAAGTGCATTAACTTCGGTTTTGCATGTGACATCACGATATAAGCACATGATGGGAGTTGACAGTGCAGTGGGGAATGTGTGTTGCCTCCCACCACATGAATGCATGAGAGTGGAGGGGAGCGTTTCCATTGACTGCTTAAAGACAGCCAGTCCCTTTTTCAGATCACCACAAAACCATCGAAACATTGGCAAAACATATAGAGAAGTGTTAGCAAGCTCTATATTCACAATTTGAAACTGATACATAGTGTAAAATTCAAATAATGCACGTAAACAACGTCTGATTAATAGTCTTTCCCTCAGGCTCTTAGCAGTTTGTGTTGAAATATCTGCTTTATTGATTAATCTGTTTATTGAATTATAAAACTCATTATGAAAAGAATTGTTCTATGGAAGGAATCATCTCCAAAGTTTGGTAGTTACTCATAAAATTAGGATTTCACACACGCATAATAACCACATAGAGACTGTAACAAAGACTAATACTTTTTTCGTAACTAGTACGAAAAAAGTCGGTTTGAAATTTAACGGCTGAAATTTTTTACATATACAGAAAGCTTCAACACGCTATATTCTTAGAAATGGTCTTGAATAACACTTTCTTCAATTTACGATCGTGATAGACGATTTCAAATTTTAAGCTTGCAAAAGGGACGGACAATCTTTAATGTGTTCATGTTTTCTCTCGTGTTTCATGCACAACCTCTCGTGTATGTTTTAGAAATGCTACGCTACATACAATGTGTTATGAAGGAATTCCATTTGAGATTTGTGTATCTTTGTGCTTTAATCATGAAATTACTCAGACTAATGATGTAATCATTTTATAGTTAATTGGTATGTTTCACATTTCATTATTTTCAGTGACAGCACAGCATTCGGCGGTTTACGTTTTATGTCATTGGTTATTTTATACAAGAAACTGATCTGAAAGATATGATTGATATGGATGTGCTGTATTCATCGTTTGGTGAATGTAAGTTAAATCTATGCACAAGATATGTCATGACCATTGATTGTTTTGTGTAATATGGGAACTTCTAGTTCATCGTGATTAAAATGATTGTTGAGTTGGCCTACACGTTTTGAAATACAAGTCTTCATTTAAAGTTGTAACTTGGAGCAAGAAGAGACAAGAGTTATGAAAATGGAACCCAAAATTGAGACATCAGATTGTTCGAAGATGGATAATTAGGAAGGTGTCGGCGAGAGAGGAGCTACAGAAGACAGCAGAAGTTGAGAAGATCGCTGTCCATGATCTGATTAATGCCACCGTACTATCCCTAGCCCCGGACTATCCTTAGCCCCTTTTCTCACTGGCAATTTTAGTCCCGTACTACCGATGAAACCAGGGCTAAGAAAAATTACTCCTGTTAGCACTTGCTTTCGTGAACCCCGGACTTTTCTAGGTATTGAATATTCATGACTACCTTGCCTCGTATTGGTTGCAGTACGATCTGTTTTCGTCGCTTTCCTTAACCCCAGACGATTTTTTTAGTGTTCTCACTGGCTTTGTTAGCACGGTACAATTGCGGGGTTAGCACCGCAATTACCAAATTGCGGTGCTAGATAGTCCCGGACTATCGGTGGGGCTAGCCCACTTTCCAAAAAACACAGTGAGAACAGAAGCGGGGCTAAGCTTAACAGCGCAATTGCCGGGGCTAAGCGATTTTTTTGTTTACAGGGAGAAAAGGTCTTAAGTGCCACCAAGGATATATGATGAGTAACATTCATACGTCTTGCGCTACCACGAGCATGACTAATAAGAGGCGGTACGAGGAGACAGCGGTGGTGATTGTTGTGGTGATGTTGGTTGTATAAATATGATGAAGATGATGTCATTGATGTGCTGATGATGACGATGATAATGATAATAATAATATATACATTTATAGAGCGCAGAAACTATTCCATGAAGTATATATTCTACTGCGCTTTATAGGACTCCTAAAATGCTTGTTATTAATTAAATAGATGTGTTTTGAGCTTTGAGTTGTTTACTGATGGGTGCTTTCCTAACTTCCAGGGGTAAGCTATTCCAGAGCTTGGGTGCTACACAAGCAAATGATGTCGATGATATGATGTGATGATGAAGAAGATGTCAGTGTTGGTGATTATGTTCATAGTGAAGATGATTATGGTGACGGTGTTATGATGATATAGATAAAGGAAAAAATGACATAATGATTATTGAGATATCAACTTATGATAATCCCATGGTGTAGATGTAACTTTAGTGTGAGGGTGGATCCATCCTTCGGTGGAGGAGTAAAATGAGGAGTAGAATGGAGGCAGTGGGTGGAGGGAGGATGACGGTGGTAATAATGACGATGGGATTATGACGATAACGATATGATGATGATGATGATGTTGATGAAGAGGATGATCATGCTGATGGTGATGAGGGAAAAGATGAGGATTTGCTATCAACGTATGATGTAGTTCCATATTGCGTGTGTAACTTAAAGAGTGAAGCTGGATCCATCCTTGGTTGGAGGAGGAGGAGGGGGAGGTGGAGGAGGAGCAGGGTGAGATATGGAGGCAGTGGGGACGGACCGGTACAGGAGGGTCTCTAATCCCTCCCCCCAGACAGCTGAGATGAGAAGAGAAATGCAGAGCACATGTTTGCACTTGTAAACTCGGGGACGTATCGGGGATGGGACGGCAGGTCACGGACAGAAGCTAGATTGGAGATGGAAGGATAACAGATCGAGGATGGGTGTGTGGTGGTGGTGGTGGGGGGGGGGGGGGAGGGGCAATGGGGAGGGGCTCATGGGAGGGGTGCATGGGATGGGGTACCATCGAGAGGGTGTGGTGATTGGAGGACGGGTGGTTCATGCACTGGTAAAGGACGGATGGGAGGTCACGGAGAAACGCTATTTGCGTGTTAAGTGTGCGTGTGTGTGTGGGGGGGGGGGGGGGCATAGAATGGGGGCGCATGGAAGGAGAGGGGGAAATAATAGTGTCATTGAGAGGGAGAGATTGAAAGATGGACAGTGAATGCATTTGAAATCTCAGGGACGCATCAAGGGTGGGAGGTCACGGACAGAATCTAAATTGGAGATGGAAAGATGACAGATAGAGAATGGATGTGGGGCCGACGGGTTGGGGGGGTCATTGGGAGGGGCGATCAATGTACTCAGGTACACATCGTGCGTGTGACTTTGGGTAACGGGCAGACACCAATGCACTACCTGATCACATTATGATTTATATAATTTATATGATTTATGTAATTTATGAATAGGTTTAAGTGAGATGGAGGACGGGGTGTAAGAGGAGTGTATAAGGGGTGTATAAGGTGTGCATGAGGGGTGCATGAATTTGACTCTTCGCGTCAAGGAAGGAATATTACCATGTAATATCTCGCTGGAGTGGACATTGTGGAAATATGAGAGTGTGTGCACCGTGTGGGGGTTCGGATGGGGGTGTGGGGGGGGGGGGGCTAAGATAGAGATCGAAACTGGCTATATGAAGAGAATAACCGGCCTTGTCATCCTGGATGAGGGAGATGGGATGGAGAATCATTAAATAAATGACGGACCAACATCATTATAGGAAGCCAGATGGAAACGTTCGTGTTTCGAGACCTTGCTCGCAAAAAGTCAAATCATGCCCGACTTCCTTGCTCGATGCGATGCGAGGTAATGGTATTGCTGGTAGCCCAGACGATTTGGGGATGATTCTGGCACGGAAAGTGGATGGACAGTTTGAGCAAGGATGTATGAAGCGAGCATCCTTGGCTGGAGGTAATGGGCCAAGAGGGAAAGAAGAGGGCCGAAGGGGTGGGTAGGGTGAGAGGGAGAGAAAGAGAGAGAGAGAGAGAGAGAGAGAGAAAGAGAGAGAGAGAGAGAGAGAGAGAGAGAGAGAGGGGAGGGGGTGAGTGAGATGGAGAGGGGTGGTTGTACTTAGATTGGAGGGTCAGTTGAAGTCACGGGGAGTATGGACACGAGACATTTAACGTCAGCAAGGGATGTGAAGATATGATTGGTTTGAGGGGGGGCGGGGGGCGGGGGGGGGGGGGGGAGAGGGGGTATATGAGAGATGGGGCGGGGAAGGGATATGGAAGTTAGCAAAGTACTCTGAGGCCGTGGATAAAAGCTAATGGAAGCATGATCACATACTGGAAGAGGGAAATAGGATAGAAAATGGGGGTGGAGAGAGGAAGAGAGGGGGTGGGGTGAGGGAGAGATGGAGAGGGGGGGGGCAGGGAAAGAGAGTATGTATGGGTGGGGAGGGGGTTGTAGATCAAGTCGGGGGAGAAAGAAAGAGACACCGAAGGGATGGGGGGGGGGGGGGCTGGGCGTCGGTATGAAGAGAGAGGGCATAAAGATGTGCTGATATACCAAGAACAGAGGTGTTAATTTATTCATATTCCGTTTTCGGTCTGCTAACATTCGGAGTAGAGATGGGTATGGAAGTAGCGAACGCGAGAAAAGATATTTTTTTCATCACGATTAGGTATTATTTCCTTTCCTTTGTTGGCCTACATTCCAGTCTCTAACATCAAATAATAGACCATGAATTCTAAGGGAATGAGGGTGATGAATGGTTATACAACTAATGACTTTCTCCTCCCAAATGTCTCCTGATTCATCAGATGAATGAGAGAGGAATCCGTTATTAAAAACGAGCCAATATTTGCGAAAAGATTACGCGGAGTTTAGAGCGCAGAGATTAGAGCACTATTTGTGTCCCGTAATTACTCCCAACAATAATTGATGTCGCGGTCAATACTGTCACTATAGACGTCGCTTTTTGGTCGGCTAGACGTACAGTCGTGAAATGTGTTAGATGTATTTGTGTGTGTGTGTGTGTGTGTGTGTGTGTGTGTGTGAGGGTGTGTGTGTGTGTGTGTGTGTGTGTATGTGTGTGTGTGTGTGTGCGCGTGTGTCTGTGTGTCTGTGTGTGTGCGTGTGTGTGCCTGTGTCTGTGTCTCTGTGTCTGTGACGTGATACAATAATAATAATACTTGATGATTAACGTCATCAACTTCGTCATCATGTCCCGTCTTACCACGATCGTTCCCTTGTGAGACAACTTCAAGTTACAGTCATACCCCCCCCCCCCCCCCCCGCAACCACACCGGTTTCTCTCTCTCTCTCTCTCCCGTTCTCTCTTTCTCTCCCAATTTTCCCTCTACCTCTCTCTCCCCCTTTTTACTCTC
>OZ022595.1:8791309-8937117 GCA_963669155.1 Arbacia lixula | reverse complement strand
AATGACTTTCTCCTCCCAAATGTCTCGTGATTCATCAGATGAATGAGAGACGAATCCGTTATTAAAAACGAGCCAATATTTGCGAAAAGATTACGCGGAGTTTAGAGCGCATAGATTAGAGCACTATTTGTGTTTCGTAATTTCTCCCAACAATAATTGATGTCGCGGTCAATACTGTCACTATAGACGTCGCTTTTCGGTCGGCTAGACGTACAGTCGTGAAACGTGCGAGATGTATTTGTGTGTGTGTGTGTGTGTGTGTGTGTGTGTGTGTGTGTGTGTGTGTGTGTGTGTGTGTGTGTGTGTGTGTGTGTGTGTGTGTGTGTGTGTGTGTGTGTGTGTGTGTGTGTGTGTGTGTGTGTGTGTGTGTGTGTGTGTGTGTGTGTGTGTTTGTGTGTGTGTGTATGTTTGTGTGTGTGTGTGTATACATGTGTATGCTGTGCAGTGATGTGATACAATAATAATACTTGATGATTAACGCCATCAACATCGACATCATGTCCAGTCTTACCATGATCGTTCCCCTGTCTCACTTTCTCTCTTCCATTCTATCTATCTCTCTGTTTCCGTTTCTGTCTCTATCTGTCTCTGCCTCTCACTCTCTCTCTCTCACTTTCTCTCTTCCTTTCTCGCTATCTCTCTGTCTCCGTCTCTGTATCTGTGTCTGTCTCTCACTCTGTCTTCATGTGTGCCTCTCTCCGTATTTTGTTTTTTGTTTTCTCTCGACCCCCTATCTATTTCTCTGTGTTTATGTCAAACTGTGTGTGTTTCTTCTGTATCTTCCTATTCATCTTCAGTATATCTCTGCCGTAATCCATGTCTCTCACCTCACACTTTTCTTCTAACTACTCCAACCTTCCATCATCACCACCATCTCCATCTTCATCATTATCATCATCATCATAGTCACCTTCATCGTCCTCATCGGCCCGTGTCTCATTCCCGTGCCTCCTCTGCATGGATGCACGCATCCTTCTCCTTCCCGCGGAATTAGCTCCCCTTCTCGGATGTCATGTGCCGAGCTCACTTCCATCCTCTTTGTCAATATACTTCTTGGGAGTGCAAATAGTGAGGGGTGCGATGGAAGGGCTCCTTTGGTGGCAGATCGTTATGTTCAGCATTTCAATCAAACGGGTGAAAATTTACTCCTTGCGAGGGGCAATCATTCGCCCTGCTTTCTCTATTTCATGGAGACTGCCAAACCGTCTTCTTTTCATTCTCACCACGTTTTTCTTCTTCCTCCACCATCTTCATTTCCTTTACCCCCCCCCCCCCTCCTTTTCTTCTATTCCCCACCATTCCCCTCTCCTCTCCTCCTCTTCATTTAACACCCCTTTCTTTAACGCTATATGCGCCATTGAGCATACCTGCACCTGTATTACACGCAACTCACGTAGAGCAGCAGTTTGTCTGGTACAGAAAGAGTTAACCCCCTTTCCCCATTCCTCTCATGTTTCTCCTTTTTCTTTCTTCTCCCTCCTTTAACTACATCGCCTTCATCTTACACTTTCTCTCTTTCCTGTTTCTCACTTCACTTTTCTCTGTCCCCATTCTTTTTGGCTTACCTCCCTCTCCCTCTCCCTCCGACATTTCGATTAAATGTCTTGATATGTGTCCCCCCCCCCTCTCTTTCTCTCTCTCTCTCTCTCTCTCTCTCTCTCTCTCTCTCTCTCTCTCTCTCTCTCTCTCTCTCTCTCTCTCTCTCTCTCTCTCTCTCTCTCACTCTTTCTCTCTTGTTGTAACCACGTGGCACTTTAACTTAATTCTGCGTGATATTTCTTCTCCTCCTCTTGTCACATCCCGGTGATATAAACACTCGCAGGAAAACAGTCCAGAGATAATCAGCTTTATTCGGTGCGGCAAGGGGCAGAGCTAGGGCCGTCTTGAAGGAGGGGAAAGCATGTCTTAAGTCTAGTCCCGGCCTCTGAGAATTCGCAACAACATTATTCTCGTGTCGCCACCTCCTCATCCAGTTACCAGTTCATTCTTCGCCTTCTCCCTTTTCTTCTGATATTGCTACTCCTCTCCCTTCCTCCCTTCTTAACTATTCTTCCCCATATTCCCGTCTTATCTTTTTTCTGCTTTTATCTGTTTATTCCTTTTTTTCTTCTCCACCTCCTCCTCCTCATCCAAATCGCTGTCCTTCACAATGTTCTCCTTTTTACTTTTTCTTCTCCCTCTGTATCTTTTTTCTTCCACTCTCCTCCTTCTTCTGCTTCTTCATCATAATTTTCTCTTCCTGCTCATTTAATCGAAAAGAATATCATGAGATGGGGTGTTCCATTCTTCCTTCTCACACCCGTTTAATTTACACCCACAAAACACCTTATACAATCTCTCACTAAACGTCTTCTTCATGTTCTTTGTACTTCTTCTCTTTCTCCCTTTTCTGAACTTCTCTGTCTTGTCGAATGGAATATCCTGAGATGGGGTAACTCGCTTCCTCCTTCACACCCCTTCCATCTACACCAGCATTGCCCGAGAACACCTCGTAAGATCTCCCACTAACTCGCTCACTCTATTCAAGTAGATGTCTCGGATGAAAGCGATGAGGGAGGAAGATGGACAAACACGCCAAAGATCGAAAGTTCAATTTTCCGTGCCATCTAATAATGCGCGGGAAAGACGGGGGGGAAAGAAACTAGGGTACGCCAGAGATGTTTTCTTGCCGTACATGGACGTTACATAGGCATGATTGGCGTACGTAGTGGAAAGCCATGATGATAACAATCGCTTGAGCAGTTTTAATGCATTCTTATTCGGCATGTTCAGTTCAAAACACTAAGTTTGAAGGATGTGTGCATGTGTAGGTACAACCAACTGTACAAGATGTGACAGAGGGCTCAATCGATACTGGAAAGGGTGTCTCTATATGCAATATACATGATAAACATGACACTGTAATCCATTCCCATTTTATTTAAAGCTCATACTTAGGGTTGGGGGTCGGTATTAGAGTTAGGGTTCAGTTTGAAGGTAAGAAATTATGGCTAGGGTTTTGGTCAGGTTTATTTAGTTATAAAGGGTAGTTTTCATTATTTGCTTGTAGGAGAAATGGAATTCAACAAAATGATTGTAAATAAATAAAACAACACAGAGGAGGAAAGTTGAAAAAAAAATGCCTAAAGGAGAAAGGGAGAATGAACGAGAGAAAGGGGAGGGGAGAGAGAGAGAAACCGAAAAGGGGGGGGGGGGGGGGGGGGCTTATATGTATAGGCGTAATCAAATACACGCCGACCGCATTCGCATTCGGCTTGAACTCGGGATATATTTATGTCACCAAAATTAGAATTCCTCGCAGGCATGCTCGCCTCCCCCATTTTGTTTATATCCAATCAATACAAATTTGGTTAATTTGCGCGAAATCATGCAAATTGGCCCACGAACTGACGAATAACAAATAGTGAAGTACCACATGAATCCGTGTATGAAGGCGGCGATGTTTGGTACATCACCTATAGCAGTGCTCTATGCCACTCGAGCATTATACAGTGGGGATATTGGGATGCAATTGGAGAAGGGGGTCGCATTGTGATATTGGTATTAGTATGGTACTTATTTTCCCGAGATATAGGAACTGATTAATCAAATGGCAACAATACAAATCAAGCACAATCATTACATTTTTTTCGTTGTAGGAGCAATGTTAAGGAAGTAATTTTAGTACTATGGATAGATCGTATCTGTGATGTATAGTGGCAAAAGTTGTACCAATAGATAAAGAAGCAAAAGTAGAAGAATCAGCAGAAGTCGTATTATCAAGAGCAGCAGTAGAAGAAGTAAAATAAGAAGAAGTAGTAGTAGTATTAGCAGTAGTAGTAGTAGTAGTAGTAGTAGTAGTAGTAGTAGTAGTACTAGTAGTAGCAGTAGTAGCAGTAGTAGTAGCAGAAGTAGTAGTAGTCGTAGTAGTAGTAGTAGTAGTAGTAGTAGTAGTAGTAGTAGTAGTAGTAGTAGTAATAGTAGTAGTAGTAGTAGTAATAGTAGTAGTAGTAGTAGTAGTAGTAGTAGTAGTAGTAGTAGTAGTAGTAGTAGTAGTAGTAGTAGTAGTAGTAGTAGTACTAGTCGTAGTAGTAGTAGTAGTAGTAGAAGTAGTTGTAGTAGTAGCAGTAGCAGTAGTTATAGTAGTACTATAGTAGAATTATTTACAGGAGTAGCAATAGATATTATACACATGACTGTAATGAGACGGCAATGACCTTTCTAGCAGTGTTCCAGCTTATTGCTTTTCATCATACCATCTGTACACTTCCGATTTAATTTAGAGTTGATAAAAATACCACAATTGAAGTGTCAGTTTTTGACCCATTTCTGCATCTAATCCTCCCGGTGGTACATGGCGTATAACAACAACCTTTTAACATTTACGCACGGTGCATGGTGAATTGACGCCGTATTTGCGGGATTATTTGATTTCATAAATATTAAATTTATAGCTTACGCGTGCTTTGACAAGGGAGCTCATTGATTTACGAGATAATGAAATTAAATGTTCGTGCCATGGTTGTTTTGGAAAGCGTTAGGGAAGCTTTACGTCTTATCTGGAGATCGTTCGAATGTGATAATTCAGTGTTATGTCACCTTTATCATTTACATTGCGGTACGCGATACTGTCACGTTTTATGCACGAGTTTAACATCCACGTCTTATAGGGCGGCAGATTGTGAGACCAATGATGTATGATGCGTAACAATCCTTAATCTAACCTGGAATAGGTCAATATTGCATCACAATTCACCAGAAATTAAGAAAACTGGACGTCTCTTTCGGAAATGTTAGTTCTTGAATAACCTGCATAATTATGTAAACTTTCTAATTTGCATTGCGGTACGCGATACTGTCACGTTATAAGCACGACTCTTATCTGCGGCAGATTGTCATACCAAGGATGTTTGAAGCGTAACAATCCTTGGTCTGCTCTGGATGAAGTCAATATTGCATCACAATTCACCAGAAATTAAGAAAACTGGACGTCTCTTTCGGAAATGTTAGTTCTTGTAGAACCTGCATATGTAAACTTTCTAATTTACATTGCGTGACATACTGTCACGTTTTATGCACGAGTTCAACACCCATGTCTAATGGAGCGGCGCATTGCTCAACCTGGATGAGGTCAATATTGCAGCACAATTTACCAGAAATATAGAAATATGGGTGTGTCTTTCGAAAATGTTAGAATAAACTGCTTATGTAACCCTTCTAATTTACATCGCTCCGCGATAGTGTCCGTGTTCTTACCAGAAATTGGACGTGCCTTTCAGAAGTGTTAGAATAAACTACAAATTGATTGCTTCAGAAGGCATGGTGTATTGTGTTGTAACAGTATAAAAATAAAAGAATCTTTATGACTGATTTCATAATACATTTACGTCTCTGTAACACGCTTAATGTACTGTAGAGGGGTAGAGGCGTGCATACTGTGTGGACTTATCAGTCTTGACAGGGCTCACGAAGAGAAATAGCAAATAGCCATTGTCGGTCACACATTTAATTATATAAAAAGGATGAAAATCGAATCATTATTGGTTTCCATGATTGTCCTCTAATATCGTCATTTACTTAATTTACTGCATTCCGAGGAAAGTGGACTTTGGGGACAATTACACAAAATTAATGAAGAAAGGACAGAGAAAAAGTACACCGACCGATTCTTGTCCCACTTGACCTGCAGCAACCATGGCATCTACCGTCGGCCTACCCCAAATAATCGCTTCTTCATAAAAACCTAAATTAACTTTTTTATGATCCCATATAAATACGGCTTTATGCTCGCCTCACCGAAACTGCAAAACAAATCGTAAAAAGTCATACTTTCCCTTTTAGTTGAATACCGTTATCCCCACGGTACCTCCCATGTTGAAGTTCACGATTTATAATCCTGTTTTGGAAGTTTCTCCCTTTCCTCTCTCTCTCTCTCTCTCTCTCTCTCTCTCTCTCTCTCTCTCTCTCTGCGGAATAAGAGAATGGATTTCTTTCTCCCCAATCGAGGAGGGCTAGGAGGACTGGTTGTAAAACCGTCAGGTCGAGTTTGAAGTCCCTATTCATCACTCGATCACTGGTTCGTTCATGGGACTCTATCAATACTGCCATTACTACTCAATACACAAATACGGAGGCGATCTTACGGGCATGGAGATCGGTAAACCTATCCCATTAATTTGACAACTCCCATGACTACTGGAGCCTAGTGCATATATATCTTTAATTGTTGTAACTTACCGTTAATGATAACTACCACGGAAGCAGCGAATGGGATTTCAGTTTTACTGATGTTGCCATGGTAGAAGCCATTTATAGTAACTTACAATAGTTGCAAACATATATGCAACATGGCTCTGGTGTGTAATAACCATGATGCTATTATCTAAAAAAACCCAGCTCAATAATTGTTGGATTTGTTTGAATATATAGAACAGCTCAATTATTGTTGGATTGGTTAAAATCTATAGAACAGCTCAACTAATGTTTGATTGATTAAATATATAGGGACTGCACCTCCGTACATGGCTTGCCACTTTTGAACATGATTCGTCTGGCTTTCCTCCCCCCGCCCCACCCTCCCCCACCCCCGTCTCCCCCCACCCCACCCCGCTTGCAACACCCATTCTTCAGCGCCTGCCAGAAAATCGGGGCCATTCGAGCGTTGATGTGATACTATTTATTTTGCTGTAAAACCAGTTCGTTCCTTTATCACGTTTGTACTAACACTGTAATATAACTAGTATGTTATTGTGAAAGTTAAATAACATCGACCTGATGTTAATTGAAACCAGTTGGTGGATTGTGAGTTTGAAAACAAATCCAAGGACCTCCTTAAATAGTGCGTGTTTAAAGAGCCAATGCGATTTGAAAAGGGGGTAATAATGTGGTACGGAGGGGGGCTGGTGGGGGTGAAGGGCTACTGTTTGTTTTCGAACTTGGCAAAGATTTCGTTCCCAACGGTGATGTCGTGTACCATATAGGAAATGTGGGGCGTGAGAGCGATAAGGAAAGCTTGTCACGATGGAAATAGTTCTTCTTTTGGGGAGAAACGCGAGAGGTTGAA
The DNA here is from genome assembly GCA_963669155.1 of Arbacia lixula. Classification (NCBI taxonomy): domain Eukaryota; kingdom Metazoa; phylum Echinodermata; class Echinoidea; order Arbacioida; family Arbaciidae; genus Arbacia; species Arbacia lixula. Next base: position 8,930,075 of record OZ022595.1, on the reverse strand, counting down.
ACGGTGAGCATTAAAGGTGGTATTGTGGTCGTTTAGGATTATATTATAACAAGTACAGATATACTAGATGAGTAATTGATTGATTAGTAACATTAACCTGATATCATTTTATCAAACTTGAGGAATATGGACTCGATGGGCTTTAATTACATGTTGTTACGTGTGTAATCTGAAAAAGAGAAACGAAAGTAAATGTGTATATTTATCTTTACCTCAAATGAATGTAAATACACGAGAAAGCACATTTGTAAAATGATAAATAAAAGATTAAGTATAGTCGATGAAGAAGAAAAACATCTTCGAAAAATTGGATACCAGCCAATCATTGCCATTGTAATAATTGAAAGAAATATAAATAAACCGTTTCATAAATGCAGTTTGAGTTGGTGACTCACGTCTAAACACGCACACAGAATTATAAAGGCATGCGCAGACATTAAACTTCCCCAACATAATACAGATTGGAATGTTTCGGTAATCCACTGCACCATGATGCTTTCATCAGTCTTGAAGTCATTCCAAAATTATCAAACATTTGGACAATACACTGTATTACAGAAAAGAAAACCTTCCCTTCTTGCGCAAAACGGGAAATATAATAGAAACCCGCAGGCCGACAGTCAATGCAACCTGTCAGAAATGCCACATCAATATTTCTCTTCAATTCGTCCGATTTCAGTTATGTCATAACGATTCGCCACCCGTCTGTAAATGAGTCGGTCGAACCACCCAAACCCGCCTTGTTCATTAAAAAAAGGTGTGATTTCAAGTAACCGTCGAGTCGAAACCGCCGGTGGGCGTTTACTACAAAGTCATGATTCGTTTGCACTTTCTCTGGTTAAATGACTCGCGTTATAATTGTATAGTGTGACAAGCGAAGAAAATGTTATGAAATGATTTCACACTTTGAAATGTAATGAGTCGGTGAAACTTTCCTGAATAAAACACGAATTACGTGAAATGGATAAGAAAAGGATATTGTATAAGGTTTGTGTTGACAATTCTCCTTTTGATGAAATTAATGTTGAGAGAATATTAAACCAATGTACGTAGTCATTTGGTAAACAATTAATAAGAAACAAAGTTTCGTTTAATAGGTTTAAGGGTAGATTAAATCATCATTAACAAATAACATTTTATTGATTTACAATTCTAACTAATCACATCACTTTGTGATGGCGCATTCAGCAACACGGATATGAACCAAACGTCTTCTCAACTGAAATTACTAATAGTCATGAAATGGTTATGCTTTTGGCTTTTAATTGCCTAGATTTACGACACATCGGTCAAAATAAACCGCACATCTTATGGAAAGTGTATACGCCGACACAAATGATTTACAAACGCGATGTTTCTACTTGAGGAAATCAGGCCGCCGCATGTCATATTTACGTTTCCCTTCTTTTGATTACGGCGGGCTTCACCTCAACCTGAACCCGAACATAAATTGGTTGCTGGTCTACCCCCCCCCCCCCCCCCCTATTCCCTCTTTCATTTTCAATCTATTCTGTGACGAGGGAGTGTGTGGCTTGCTATGCCTGTAGCTATGCAATTATTCGGAGGTTGATCGTGTCATGCTTTTCTATGAATTTTGTGATTTATGACTGTTATCAGTGGTGTAATAATAAGAAGAATGGGTTGATTATTGTGTCTTCCTTTTGACATCAGCTTACCCCCCCCCCCCCACCCCCCTCTCTCTCGCCATCTCTCTCTAAATATCGTTCCATTCTCTCATCTCTCTCCCTCTCCCTTTCTCTCTCCCTCTATCATCCCGCCTTTCCATCTCCCATCTATCTCCCTCTCTCTTCTCTCTCTCTCTCTCTCTCTCTCTCTCTCTCTCTCTCTCTCTCTCTCTCTCTCTCATCTCTCTCTCTCCCTCTCTCCCTCTAGCTCTCTCTCTCTCTCTCTCTCTCGCTCTCTCTCTCTCTCTCTCTCTCTCTCTATATATATATATATATATATATACAGTTGTACATATATATATATTTTATACATACACATACGCACACATACTCGTACGCACGCACAAATTTTTTTTTTTTTTTTTTAATGATCTTTATTCTGATTCCTTAATAATACAAATTAAATTCATATAATCAGTTCAAATATATTAACACAAATTAAACAAAACCATCATGCAACTTATATATATATGCATTTGTAAGTACAAATTAATTACAATAAAATAGCTGAAAATATTAAATATAATTACTCAATTGTTATAATCATGTAACGATGTTTAATCAAATAAACTGAACGAATAGCTTCCGGAATCAAGTTTTAAATAAACAAGTCCACTAATCCCCCAACCTATAATACACCCCTAAAATTAGTCCTAACCATTCCTAACCCCCATCTGGACAGCCACCCCCTAACACCAACCCCACCATATATAAAAGGCGACCCCCTCCCCCTCCCCTTCCCCTCCCCCTCCCGACACCCTCATGTCCGGTATATCCGCTCACACTCTCACCTCCGCAATGTTTAAATAAGAAAGTTACAGAGCTTATGCTGCCAGGGAATCGTAATTGTGGGTGTACTGGAAGGTTTTTTTTTTTTATATATATTTCAATAAGATTGGGGAAAAAAAAAAACGAAAAGACAAATATACCATCCTAGGATACCCTAAATACTTAGCTCTTGCCATTTTATCATATGTAGCCCTATTTTACCAGTTTTAATCGCTAATTCCTTTTCCCTCTCTCTATAATCTGTGATCCTCATTAGAATTTTGTTTATTGAAGGAAGAACTCCTTTTGATCTAGAAAAATATATAATATATTTCATAATGAAAATAATGGAATTGCATAATTTAATTCTATGAGAATCTCCTTTGATCCCCATGAAAATTAACTTCCAGTCACTTATGTTTATTTCCCTTAACTCTAATCTATCTATTATTTCTTGCCAAGTTCTTTGAACCTGTTCACAAAAAAGAAATAGGTGTGGATACGTCTCCTCCTCCTTTTTACATATAGAGCATAATTTATCACATACAAATCCAAATCTGTAGAGGTGTTCTTTCGTATATAAGGCACCATGTAGTAATTTGTATTGAAATTCCCTGTGCTTACGACAAGTTACTGTACGTCTTATTCTCAAAAATATTTCCTTGATTTCTTCCTTATCATGGTTATATTGATTACATCCATCTCGTATTTGTAAGTTATAATCTTCCTGATATTGTCTAATGAAATAATTGTATATATACTTAGATTTTAATCTAAGCAGTGTGCCCATTTGCCCCCCAATGTTTAATCTAATATCATAGTTCTGAACATCCACCTGCATATGGTCTCTCATTTTCCAATCGTTTGAAATAGCTTTAAAAATATCATGGATTTTCAATAATCCTTTGCTATCAATACCTAAACTCCAAAAATAAGTGTATGGTTTCATGTTTATACCATCAACTATGTCATCTATTTGAACAATTCTCTTCTTTAATAGATCCTCATCAAATATCATTCTATTTCTGATACAAATATGTTTGTTATTTAAAAGAATGGGGTTATTTTTGTTCTCTTCAAAATGTCTACATTTATCCATTTCTTGCCACACTTTTAACATTTCTTTATAGAAAGGTGCAAAATTGTCCAAATCTATTTTATCCAAATCATAATCGCATAGAAATATGAATCTTCCCCCAAATGCCCTACCAAAATAGTCAAATGAAATTTTCCATCCTGAATAATTTTCTCCATAGAGTAAACGCTTAAGCCACATAACCCTTTGAGATTTAATAAATGTTTCATAGTTTGTCATTCTTATCCCTCCGAACTCATAATCCTGATACAAAATCTTCCGTTTTATTCTGTCCTTTCCACCCCATATGAAATCAAATGATATGCGTTCCACCTCCTCTAGAATGGGTTTTGGTACAGTAATGAGAGAAGAAACATAATTAAATTTAGATAGAACATATGTCTTTAACAGTTGCACTTTACCCATTATGGTAAGATCCCTTTGTTTCCACCATCCCACAAGTCTTTTTATTTTGCTCAATATCTCTTTATAATTTAAATCCTCTTTCCGTTTCAAATTTCGTGTAAAGTATATCCCTAATATTTTCACTTCTTCCACTAAATTCCCAAAAAGCTGAACTCCTGATATTTCAGTTTCTTTCCCCAACCACACAAAATTTGTTTTGTCCTTATTAACTTTTAAACCACTGATTTTTTCAAAGGCTTCAAACACTTGCTGTACCCTTTCAATGGATTCTTTGTCTTGTAAGAATAGTGTTATATCATCTGCATATAATACCTGCTTGATTTCACTTTGTCCCAATTTAATCCCTTTGATTTTATCATCATTTCGAATTTGCAATGTCAATATTTCTATGGCCAGTACAAATAAATATGGTGAAAGTGGATCCCCTTGCCTTACACCCCTTTTTATATCAAAATAGCCAGTTGAATGTCCACCATTCATCACACAACTGCTTATATCATTATACAAAATCTTAATCCATAAACAAAAAGTATCACCAAAACCAAAGACTTTCAGGACATGCAATAAAAATTGATGAGAAATTGAATCAAAAGCTTTCTCAAAGTCAATTGCAGCTAAGAACCCTATGGTACGGTTTAAAGAATGAAAAAACATGTCATCTATCAGGCGTACTGCCTCCCCAATATTTCTAGTTTGAATATATCCAACTTGATCAAAGTGTATTATTTCTCCAAGCACTTCTTTTATTCTTTTAGCTAACACTTTAGACAAAATCTTATAATCAACATTCAAAAGTGTTATTGGTCTATAATTCTTTATGTGGAGATTGTCTTTACCTTCCTTTTCAATAAGTGTTATGACCCCTTGCTTCTGTGAACTAGATAATTCCCCCCTGTCAAAGGCTTCGTTCAAAGCACCCACCAATACTCCGCCCAAAGCCGGCCAAAAAGTACAATAAAATTCTGCTGTAAAACCGTCATTCCCAGGCGATTTATTCCATTTTAATTCTTTCAAGGCATTATAGCATTCTGCATTTGTCATATTACCTTCACAAAAATATTTATTGTCTTCGCTTAATTTGTGTATATCTCTGAAAAATCCTATTTCGCTAAAATCCACATCATTTTCTTTTGAGGCATATAATTTTTCATAAAAATTCCTTATTATGTTTGATATCTTATTTCTATCTTTTATAATATTCATATCATCATCATGAATTTCACTAATGAAACTTCTCTTTTTATTAGTTTTTAAAAGCTGATCAAAATACTCTATATTCTTTTCCCCTTCTTCAGACCATGGTGCCCGAGATCGCACTTTAACCCCTTGTCGCACAAAGTCGTATAGTTTTTCCAAATCCTTCTTTTTCTCATCTATTTTATCACCTATTGCTTTTGTAGGCGTGTCTAATAATTGATTTTCTAAGTCCCTAATTTCCTCTTCTAATTTCTCAATAGTATTCTTTCTTTTTTTAGCCTTCTCCCTAGAATATTTCATAATAAATTGTCTTAACTTCATTTTAATAAAATCCCATAATATGATTTTATTAGAAATTTGACTTCCCCAGGTTGCCTCTAATTCTTTAATTTCACAGTTCACTTTATCCACAAATTCCTTATCTAAACATAAACTATTATTAAATTTCCAATAGGACTTTCCAAAAGCATGATTAAGTTTAGAATCTCCAAGTGATAGACTAATGCCAGAGTGATCTGGTGTAACTGAGACCAAAATATCACACTTGTTTACAATGCTTTCTAGTGTAGTAGAGACAAATATATAATCTAATCTAGTCTGGACCACTGGGTTTTTCTGCCTGAATGTAAATTGTTTCCTATTTGGGTTTCTTTTCCTCCATATGTCTATCAAATCAAATTTATCCAAGATACCTTTCAACACATCCCTACTTTTAGTTTTTGACACTGTTCTAGAGCCAAAATAATCTAAAGTCATATTCATAAGGATATTAAAATCCCCTCCTATTAAAATTTTGTATCTATCTTCTGCTATGGTAGATAAGGCCCTGTCCAGATCTAAAAAGAATTCACATTGTACCTGTTCTTTGTCCCTTGTTGGAGAATAAACATTTCCTAAAATCATTTTTTCACCTTGAACTAGCCCTTTAATAAAAATATATCTTCCTTCTTTGTCCGCTAAAAGCTGTTCTACTTTAAGATCTAAATCAGCCCCAAACATAACTGCTACTCCTTTGCTATGGTTAGTGCCATGACTAAATACCCCATGGCCACCCCAGTCTAACTTCCATCTGTCCTCTATGTCTGCAGTACTGAATGTTTCCTGAAGGAATACGACACTACTCTTTTTTGTTTTGCACCATTCAAAAACCCTTCCCCTTTTTGTTGCATCTCTTATTCCCCTTACATTAACTGAAGTTAAAATAAAGTTAACAGCCATTTTGAATACATGTTAAGGAGACTAAAAGTACATGCATCATCGCTGGCAGCACAAGCCCTACCTCTGCATAACTCACAACAGGAAATAAGACTACAAGCAGAACCGGACTACCCACCCCATACCTTCCCCTCCCGCATACACACATTAATCCCATCCACATAGTTCCACAGAAAAACGATGTACGTACCGTACCGCACACATAACTTTAAGTGCGAGAGCTTGAGCCCCTCCCCTTCCTCCTTTGAACTAAAACTGCATTCCACGTGTAATTCCAAAATCCTTAATCTAAAATAAATGTACTGGTTGGGTTGTTAGGGTTGGAAATCAACCCTATTAACCCAACATAAAAAAAAAAAAGCTTATGCATGCATGACTGTTACTGTATGAAGGAAAAGCTTTAAACAAATGCATGTGTATATTACAATTCCTAAGACACATAACATCAGTAACCACTATTGTTATGCAGGTTACAACAGCTGGAAATTATATCATTGCTTAAGTTAAATTGAAACAAAATCTGCATGCCGTAGAATAACGAATAACATGCCGTAGAATAACGATAATGCTAAAAGGGTACATGCACGCCATGCTATTATCAGACCTCATACTATTATACCATGCATGAATGTGAAAGAAAAAAAAAATGCAATCAATCTCCTTTTTTTTCCATGTCATTCCAACCGAACTTCGTTCTGTATATGCCCACCAGTAACTACGAGCAAATATCTTGCCTAGAAAATCAGTGCATGATTCAAACTACCATGTATGCAAATGAGCTGGTGACAGAACAATAAGTATCAAGCCTATGATCCTGCCTTCCCCAAATATTTTGGAAATCAACCCTATTAACCCAATTAAAAAAAAAAAACTTATGCATGCATGAGAGTTACTGTATGAAAGAAAAGCTTTAAACAAATGCATGTGTATATTACAATTCCTAAGACACATAACATCAGTAACCTCTAATGTTATGCAGGTTTCAACAGCTGGAAATTATATCATTGCTTAAGTTAAATTGAAACAAAATTCTGCATGCCGTAGAATAACGATAATGCTTAAAAGGGCACATGCACGCCATGCTATTATCAGACCTCATACTATTATACCATGCATGAATGAAAAAAAAAATAATGCAATCAATCTCCCTTTTTTTTTTTTACATGTCATTCCAACCGAACTTCGTTCTGTATGCCCACCAGTAACTACGAGCAAATATCTTGCCCAGAAAATCAGTGCATGATTCAAACTACCATGTATGCAAATGAGCTGGTGACAGAACAATAAGTATCAAGCCTATGACCCTGCCTTCCCCAAATATTTTGGAAATCAACCCTATTAACCCAATTAAAAAAAAAAAAAAAAAAAAAAAAAAAAAAAAAAAAAAGCTTATGCATGCATGAGTGTTACTGTATGAAGGAAAAGCTTTAAACAAATGCATGTGTATATTACAATTCCTAAGACACATAACATCAGTAACCACTATTGTTATGCAGGTTTCAACAGCTGGAAATTATATCATTGCTTAAGTTAAATTGAAACAAAATCTGCATGCCGTAGAATAACGATAATGCTAAAAGGGTACATGCACGACATGCTATTATCACACCTCATACTATTATACCATGCATGAATGTGAAAAAAAAAAAAGAATGCAATCAATCTCCTTTTTTTTTCATGTCATTCCAACCGAACTTCGTTCTGTATGCCCACCAGTAACTTCGAGCAAATATCTTGCCCAGAAAATCAGTGCATGATTCAAACTACCATGTATGCAAATAAGCTGGTGACAGAACAATAAGTATCAAGCCTATGACCCTGCCTTTCCCGATTCCACAAAACATACCCTCATGTACACTCAATACAGTTCTCAGTTATATACCATGAATTGTGAAAAAGGCGATAACTTCTTTTCTTTTCCGTTCTGAAAAAAATCAGCGGTGTGTTTGTCCAAAGTAATCATTATATTTTAGTTAAATATAAATAGCTTGCAGAATAAAATCCGTCCATGATTTATCTAGCCTATATGCAGATAAGCTTTAAACAGAACAATATACATATATTTTTACAGCAGTCAATATCAAGCCTAATCCTGCAAGTCTTCCTTCAAAACATCACCTCTTTTGTACCCAATACAATTCTCATCTGTTAAACCATGATGTGAAAAAAGTGCTTCATTTTCCATGACGTATCAACCGAACCACGGTCTATATACAACACAACTTGTTTAGTAAAATCATTGCATGCACAAATAAGCTTTAAATGAATAATTAATGATCAGCTTGGCAATCCAGAAAACGCAAACATACCCTCAGTTTTGCATCATCCTGTTAATACCACAATGGATTTTACGTATTTTCATTATTTAGATATAAAGTTCCACTATAAATCAACCTTGCCCTTCACATGCGTACTAATGAGTTTTAAGTTCATCCAACATTTTTTTTGTTTGCAATAGTTATAAAACATTGAAATGATACATTGTATAAATTCCAAAATAAGTTGAAATCCACATCCTTCTTTTTTTTTTTATATAATAAAATGTTGATTTCATTTTGTTACTGTAATCATGTCTTCTTATCAGAGAGAAACAAAAAGAAAAAAAAAATGATAAGTCAATTAGAGCTTCATCTACCTGATTGTCAAAAAGTGAGAAAAGGAAAACAAAAAAAAATTGTCTAGCAAGATCAGTGAATGATTCATCTACCTCATGAAAATGAGACTGTGACAGAAAAAAAAAAGAAAAAAAAATTATGCAGCTCTGTCAAATTAATTCCAACAATGCAATTACAATTATCTCCATATAGGCCTCGTGTACACTCATACTACTGAAACGCGAATGTGAGAAATGCATTCAATTTTTTTTCAATGCCGTTCTAACTAAACAACAGTTTACTTTCATAATAATCATCCTATTTTAGTATTCTATAACAACTTACTCAATAAAATCTGTTTATGACTCATATACCCCATGCAAAAATTGGGGATAGAAATATCAAGCCTATATAGCCCTGCGAATCTTTCATCAAAACATAATCTCTTTTCCAGTCAGTACAGTTCTCATTACTGTCTTGGCATAGCTGTGTGCCGGCAGTACTTTTCACATAAACCAAGTTCATTTCATGCTCCACTATGTAACTAAAAAAAGATGTCATTTTGATAACTAGTTGACACTATAATAAGAATTTCCGCTACAACATAACATCACGCCATATTGCTTATATGTTGTGATCAGGCACTGATAAATTCATTATCTCTGTATAACTGAAACTCCGATATTCTTCAAAATCTCACAGCATATAGGGTAGCCGTGTACACTCAGGAGGTGATCATTTAAGAATAATAGCCTACCTTTAACATATCGAAAAACAAATTAAGAATTTACATTTGCACTTCCTCTCCACACAGCTTGAAGCCATATTCCATCATATTGCCCGGGGAAAAATATCCTGGTCCTCTCAACATTGCAGATATATTGCAGAGATCCCACGTAGTCCTATGCTGTTCTTCTCTTCTGTTTTTTTTTTTTTTTTTTTTTTTAATTTCATCGCGCTGTATCTCCTTTGTATCATTTGCGACCACTATGATGAATTCATTTACTTCCACTTCTCCTTTGTCATTTATGAACACCAGTGTAGACCTGTCTAATTCCCTCCTTCCATGTTCTCCTCTGGCCTGTCTGGCAAACTCTCCACGAAGTTCCTCTGTTTTGCTATCGGCAGCCATATTTTGTCGACGAACAATTTCGCAGGTTCAGATCTAGAGAAATAAGCCAGCTTTCCCGCCTTTCTCGCTGCAAACAGAACCGGCATTTGTGCTTGTCTTGACCTTCTTATGCGCAAGGGAATGTCCTCCCTGATTGACATTTTTGTTCCTTTCAGATTTTTTGCATTCCGCATGATGTTTTCTCTGTCGGCGTATCGCACGAAACGTGCCTTGATAGGGCGTGGCCTCGATGTCGCTGCCATTCTATGCACCCGCTGGTACTCTATTCTATTAGCTTCCTCTTCAGTCAGTTTGAGTGCTTTTTGGTAAAAATCCTTCATAACTAACCTTATGTCTTCACCTTCCTTCTCCGGTAGTCCCATGAAGATCAGATTCTCTCTTGCCACATACGTAGACAGCTTATCGATTTCCATTTGCAGAGCCGATTCCTTTTCCACCACTTTCGCTTCCATCACCTTCAGTTTTTCCTTCGTTTCTTCTAACTCTTTACTTTGATAGGCCATGGCTTCTTTCACATCTTTAAATTGTGACTCAATCTGTTTCATCTGTCCTTTCAAACTGGCTTCGAAAGATGAAAACTTTTCCTCCAACCTTTCCGTTTGCTGCTCCAGCAGCCTTCGAATGGGGGGAAGCAGACTGACATCAGGGCTCGGCGGGGAGCCGGCTTCAGCCCGCGGTCTTTTCGAATTTCCTTTCCCACTATTACGTGAAGTACTCGCCATGCTTTATGCACTGGTTGGGAGAGGCTCAAGAAAACACGTCTTCACACACCCATAACCAATACAAATACATACATACACACACACACGCACACACACACACACACACACACGCACACACACACACACACACACACACACATAGACCTGCGTACATACATTGCCGTTATATTCGAAAACAATCAGAGTAATCTTCCACAACACGCACATACGAGGCAAAAACAAAATCGCAACCCAACACCCAGAAGAGAATGTTGGACATGTTCATGGTGATACAGGAAGTAGAATGCCAAGACAGATGTGTAAGTAGCCGTCAATCATCAGTGGATATCAGGTAGATCTCGCCATGGACAATACTGGGTAATCTAGGGAAAATAAACAACGACCCATCTTGTGAGTGGGGATGTAATGTGTGTGAGATATGGGGCGGGTCAAAAAAGGGAAGGAAAGACAGAGAAGGACGTGGCAGAGGAAGGAAGATAGGGAGATAGATGAAGACAGAGGCAGATGGAGAGACAGAGATAGAGAGAATCAGAGATAGAGAGAGAGGGGAGCGAAGAGGGGGGGTAGGAGAAATACAGAGAGAAAAAAAAGATTGACAGGGGGTGGGGGTTAGAACACAATCGTAATGAATAAACAACGACCCATCTTGTGAGTGGGGATGTAATGTGTGTGAGATATGGGGCGGGTCGTAATGAATATATCGACTTTCTCTAAACATAATGTAAAACATTAAGTATCAACAACTTTCGCCCTCTATTTAAATCTAGAATCTCAGTAGTAACATTATTACTGAGAAATTTATGTTTCACAAAACTGACGAAAATAATTTGATTTCGACTCTCGTCATGGCAATCCAATACGACAAAGTATTCTATGAAGTCGAAAGATGGTGCTCTTCACAAAATAAAGACAGAGATAGATGGCTCTGAACAAAGGTAATTCTCGAATTGGGCCACACTATTTCAAATTACTCTCACCCTTTTTTATATATGAATAATTGATAAAGTTGGATAAAGATATAGCCTACGTACTTATCCTTACAGGTTTGTAAAGCTGTTATTCGTAATAAGACAGAACAGATAAAATGATGAGATACCAACAAGAGCCTTGGCAAGAATTAGTGTAACAAGCGAATGTGAGATTATAAATAATCTAATAAACCATAAGGAGAGCTTTATGTTGTTCAAACTTTGAAAAAAGGAAATTGTTAATCCTATTTCAAATCGATGAATTATCAACAAAATTTGTTTCTTGTACAAATACATCACATCACCTCTTAATTTTGTTTAAATTCTATATTTATTTTTATGCAATTCCCACACTTTTTGTGTCATGTATATCTCAACAATGCTTGTGTCATGTTTCATCAAATATTCTGAATCTATTAGTTGTTGCTACTCGAACAAACCTCCGACCAGCTTTGGGATTACTATTAGTAATGTATCGTTTGATCAACGTGAAGAAAATTTGCATATATTTTTAGTTAAAGGCGTTACTTGAAATACAACGTGAAATACACAGATAACGGCAGCCTCCAAGAGGCACCGTGTGTGGATGTAGTACATCCGCACGTACTACAGCCACACACGGAGCCTCATGGAGAAAGAAAGGCGAAAGTGGTATGATTTGCACTTGCATTTATGTGACCTTTCAGGAAAGTCTCTGAAATGTTAGTGTAGATGTGCTTTTAGCTTTCTCGATCGTTGCCTCTGATTTCTAATGAATAGATAGTGTCAGTGTGCATTTGACAGCTATGACTTTGCATGAATTTGCCATAAGAGACCACCTCATACTTGTCCACAAGTATTTATCGTTTGTTTTTCCGTAATAGTTTAGTTTGGGTGTCTATCAAGGGCTTTTTGCGAATTTTAAGATCATTGCCTAAATCTAAATACACATGTATTAATCGAAATTGTTCTTCATTCGAAAATGACCGCAGTTCCTTCCCCACATCATTGGAAGAACAAGTGCCCTCCTTGTATTTTCATCTCGCTGACAAACAATAGATGATGTTATCACCTCTTTATGCTCCACATATTTATCTCAGGTCAAGTAATGAACATGAGTTTTCTCCAGTAGCACTTCGTCTGGCCATGGATCCTGGCATAGAAAAAATTGTTGAAATGAAGCTGTTGGAAGACGGACTGTAGAGGACGCTAGACTTCAATGGCTGACGGTGAGCTTTGATTTGAAATGCTGAAGAGCTGCACAGTAACGGGAATTCCATGGGATTACTACTAACGCGCGCCTTGACGCATGAGGAGAAAGAGGAAGATGAAAGGGAATGGAAGCTAGAAGAGAGCAACACACCATAATGACACAAAGAGCGAATCTCCAAAAATAATTATTATAGACAGGCTTACTGCCTCAGCGCTCGTCAGGAGTGAGAATTCATTCAAAATTTTCAATCATAAGTTGCTGAAAAATGGATATTCACTTTAATAATAAAACTACCCTCACTCTTGGTCTTATCTTATAAATTATAGGGAATTGAGTTCTTATGTATAATTTTTTTTTTTTTTTTTTTTGGAAACACCATGTTTCACTCTGACGAGTCAAGCGTCGTTAGAGCCGTAAGCTGCAGAAGCCATTATGCAATAGCGCCATCTACCGGGGAAAGAAACGTGATGACTTTTCCAGAGGGAGGAGTTCCTTCTCATGTCGAAAACCTCCTACAGCTATCACCAACATATGGTATATCAGTAGATACAACATCGGCATCATAGCGTGATACTAGCCTCATCCTCACCACCACCGCCATCACTACCGCCATCATCACGACGACGACAACGATGACGACGACGACGACGACGACCACCACCACCACCACCACCACCACCACCACCACAATCACCATCACCACCACCATCACCATCACTACCACAACCACGACAGCCACCACTGCCACTTCCACCACCAACAACATCATCATTTCCACCACCACCACCACCACCACCACCACCACCACCATCACCAACACCAACACCAACACCACCACCACCACCACCACCACCACCACCACCACCACCACCACCAACACCACCACTACCAGCACCACTACCACTACACTACTACTTCTACCACCCCACCACCACCACTACCTTTACTACCTCTACTTCCACCACCAACGGTACTACAATATATTGCACTGCTGCTTCTTCTTCAACCACCACCAACCACCTCGTCAACTTTGTGTGACAGACAAAATGTTCTCTAAGCACGTGTGGCACACATTTGTAGCCAGCCCTTTTGTGTGCCAGATAAACTGCTGCTCTATAATAGAAATTATGTGTATAACTTGTGAGTTCAGTCAACTTGGCACTCAAAGAGTTGACATGATCATCCCCAGCCCCACATCTGCATCACCCTTGAAGATATTTAAAGAAATGATGCAATCAGAAAGGTGTTAGAACTGGAGTCAACACGAAGATTAATTTATTCCTACACCAGTCGCGTTCATCGATAGCACAATAGAATATTTTGACGAGTTTGGTTCTTTGATCCAGTGACGACCGCCGCCAAAAATGCAAGACAAATTTTGGATGCATTTAGAGGAATATATATTCTGTATGCGCTGAAGATTTCAGAACCACTACATGGACTGAAAAGCATGTGCAGTAGTAGTACATCTTATAATGATACGATTCTGTGAATTTCAGATTGTATATTGTTGCTTCGTTTTTGTGATAAATTGAGAAAACTGTAAAAAACATATCAGAGAAATTCCTCCATATCGCACATTGGGCAGTCATATTTCCTTACAAATATCTTGTAAAGCGTTTATTGAGTGTTCCACCTTTCATGGAAACAACCTCAATTTCGTGTCCGGAGGTGTCCGAAAAAGTTACAGACCAAATTCTTTCTACAATTTTATCAAAATTTTCCTTCGCTCACCCCCAATCTGATTACCTGTGTGTAAAGAGATTAGCTTTTAACTCCCAACGAAGGCTGAACGGTTGACATATTTTCTTTTGTTATTCAGAGGCAGCACTGCCTAAATAGGAATACAGCGTATTGTTAAAAACACCCAAATGACTTGATTTTTTTATGCGGCGGCGGTCATCATAGATCAAAGGAAGTCTGTCCAAACGCAGTCCATCCATGACAGGTCCGTGATACAACAATCTTAAATGGTTACTAAATTAGAAAAATAAGTTCTCACTAATCTATGTAAAATTATCCACTAAAACGAATTTCACATTCGTTTGCCGCAATAAAGTATCATTTTGACGAAAATTTGGAAAAACGCACGCCTCCATTGACGTATAATAAGTCAAAATTCCATAGATTGTACGGAAGTCAACAAGAGATCACTTTCGTAATATATTCACAACTTCCCCCCTAACTGCGTAGTAACGCGTTATTGCATTCACCTGTATCTTGTCATTCAGAATCAATGGATGGAATTCACTTTGAATCTGTTAGTTGTTGCTACTCAGACAAACCTCGGACAAGCTTTTGGGTTCCCATTGGTAACGTATTGTTTGAATGACGTGAATAAATTATTTTATTTACGCCATTGGCATTTATGGAATTTTGACTTCTCATACGTCACTGGAGGCGTGCGTTTTTTTGTTTTTTTTTTCAAATTTTCGTCAAAATGAATGTGGAATTCGTTTTTAGTGGATAATTTTACATGGATTAGTGGGAACTTATTTTTCTACTTTAGTAACCCTTGAACCCATTGTGAGCCACATGTGCCCCTTTTTCTCGAGTAATTACACACACAGCCCATAGAACAACCGTATATCTGGCACACAAAGGGTTAACACGGTCTTTGTCTGCCAGGAAAACAGTTGCTTTTTGGATTTGCGTGTGTCAAGTGCGTGAAAGTTCATCAACGACACACACAAAGTTAACAGCATCTTATCCAAAATCCTCTCATTCAACCCACGCGTTAAAGCTAGCCCGCGTCCCTTTTGTAAACCCTGACCTTGTCATCATTTGAGAGAGTGGCTATGTAACCCATTCCTTTGAATCGACAAAGCGTAATATTCGGTTTTGAGGAAATAATCTTCGATAATTGATCGAGCTTTCTATCTTTGTACCACGAAAATTATCAAATCTCAGTGAAAACTAGTTAGGTATTCATTTATTCTACGGGAGTTATAGTATATCTGTGCTAAATATGTGCAAACTTTCATGGGGTTTGCAGAGGTTGTAAAAGGGACGGGCATTCTTTAAGAAGAAACGTTGACTGCCATGTTATTTGACACGAAGGGCCCCCATAGAACAACTCTATAGGCAGGGTTAACACTTTGCTTGCCAGGAAAACAGTTGCTCTTTGGATTTGCGTGTACAACTCGTGCAAAAGTGCACCACAACAGTACGATAACAGCGTCCTATCCAAACTCCTCCCATTAAATCAATGATGTTGACATAAATCCTTGATTAAACCCACGCGTTAAGGAGAAACGTTTACTGCCTTGGTATTCAACACGAGGGGGCCTATCTTTCTCAGAATCTTCCCATCAACAAGACGTCCCTTGTTCAATCACAGCACAAATCTCCACATACAATATAGCAGATTCAAAATCTGCGTTTTCGGGTGAAGACAACTCGGTCTTTTCGCACCAGTTTGCTTCCAACCTTGGTAACACCAGAACCCCTTACACCCCCTTACACCTCCTTGGTAACACCCTGGTTACACTATAGCTTCCACCCCAAGGCACCAATGACCCGCTACTGAAGAATGTTTATTATTTCCTCTTCATTATTCGATGAAGTAATCCTGACGTCAGAATGGATTACTACCAAATGGGATTAAGGAAACAATCCATTTATTCAGTGATCATTGAGAGTACATTATGTGAAGAGAAGTCATTACGTAATTGTTATAGTCTGCGTTTTCAGACCATTTTCACACTAACATTATTCAATATTCAGAGTGAAGGGGTTGGGGGAGGGGGGGGGGGGGGCATGAATAATGTACAGATAAATGCCTATGACTGAAATGTTACGTAAAATATGATATTCCGGCGTATTTACCATTTTGTATTTTGCATCTACATTACTTATCGCCATCGCACCATTTGCAATTGTTTTTTTTAATTATGCAGATGTATGCATGTATGTTTAGATTGTACGGAATATACGGTTAGATCAATGATAAAATGAAAAGGTATATAAAATTATGAAGATTGTGATATAAATAGGTGGAACAATGACAGGAAGGTGTGTGTGTGTGTGTGCGAGAGAGAGAGAGAGAGAGAGAGAGAGAGAGAGAGAGAGAGAGAGAGAGAGAGGAGATAGAGGTGGGCGTGGGATGGGAGAAGGAGAGAGATAGAGAGGGTGAGAGAGAAGGGGTGTGAGAGAGGGAGGGAGAGAGAGAGAGAGAGAGAGAGAGAGAGAGAGAGAGGGGGGGGGGGGTAGCACAAGGTCAGAACTTAACAAGCATGCAGTGAAAGAGGTCTGAATGTGCATAGACTAATTATTGAATAAGTTCTGTCTCGATATGGCCTAGTACCTCGAGACCTTGGGTGGTATTACAAAAGTTATCCAAGTTTTCTCCTCAATCCTTTCTTACGCACATTCTGGAATACCAATCCTCCTAACTTTATGATTTGCGTAAATTTGCATAAAGATAGGAGAAAACTTAGGAGAAATCTTAGGAGCGGAGTTAGGAGAAAAGTTAAGATCGTTCTGGAATACCACTTAGGAGAATCGTAGACTAAGGAAAAGATTTCTCCTAAGTTATCGTTCTGTAATACCACCTTGCTTTTGCCGCTCATGATTCAGATTTCACCCCAGCTTCATTCATTCAGTCATCCTTTTCGCGCGAGCTCTCATGAGCTTGTCAAATCAAAGGGGGTTAGTCTGAGTTTCAGATAAGTAAATATGTTTCACAAATAAAAACAAACTACATCATTGTTTTATTGCAAAATTATATCCATTAAGGATGCCATTATTTTCATTGTTCATTATTGATAAGAATTTATTGGGTTAATTTTGATCAAATATATATCATATTGACAAGAGTTATCACATTATTTCATAAAGGGTCTGCGCAGATACGTGGAAGACTACGCACTGGTGTAGTAAATCTATCACATAACCGCAGATGTACACTATATAACGTGCACATAGCGTGTTCGGAAATGATCACCGCATCTCTCTTTCTTGGATAACTATTAAAACTCTTCATTTGAGGACAAATTCGCATCTCATTTGTCTCTGGATGGGCGCATTCTAGTCCTCTCTGCCCACCATATTGGAGGATTTTACCGCACATATCCGCTTTCAAAGCGCAGATGGCGGTGCCTATTGGAAGAAATCTTTGGATCTTATGCGGCCTGCTTCTCGTGTGTTTACATCAGCCCGGCCCCGCCGAAGCTACGGGTAAGCTAGCCCTGGTAGTGTCGATGGGTGTGTGGTTTGGGTGTGTGTGTGTGTGGTGGGGGTATGCCCATGCCGTTCTCTGTCGCTGCGTGTTCGGAGCGTGGAGGTTGCACACCACGGCACGGCACGGCAGGCACGCGGGGGCCATGGCCGTGAACTACTTGGGCCTATCGTTCCATCGCGTTGTGATTTTGACATGGTGACAACGACAGTGTTCACATAATTCCTTCACACACACTTAGACCTCGGAGCTATGTTGATAGCTCCGTGCTTAGATTTTATATTTCAGGGTAGTAAAGTCTGTCACAATAAGAACAAACAATACATTTAACATAAGAATGAAAATATGATTGAATACAGTCACTGTCACTGATCTTTTTATTAGATATGACTGTTTACACATGTTCTGCAGAATATGCCTGTAGTCATGTAGTATGACTGTTTATAAGAGATTGCACACCAACTTTTGTGTATTAAACACTTAAAAATACAATGTAGACAGAATATATATGTGTGTGTGTAACCCAGAAGTGTGGTGCTACAACCAGGGGCGAGTTGATACTTTTTTACAATTGGAAGTAAAAATGGTGTGTAACTAAGCAATTAAAAACGACCATGCATTAAAATGATGTTTGATGTACACTGTACCCAACACACATTCATCCATTTTTTTGAGATGTTATGTACATGTACATGTACTTACAATTCATCGTTTTGCTAAGACTAAGTTGTTATGGATGGTATGTTACAAGTATGTCACTTTGATTTTCTTTGTTTAGCTGAATTGCACATGTTTACAATTCATCATTTTGCCATCTTGTTATGAATTATTTGTTTGTTACGTTGATTTCCTTTGATGTCTTTTCCTGTCTTTTCCTATCCTTCACTCTTGCGTCCATCAGCAATCGGAGAGACAAATGAAGGTATTTTTTGCTTTCCGAAGTGCCACATAACCGTTTTTTTTTTGGCACCACTCCTGTTTGCATTTTATTGGTTGTTTGCTGTGATTTTGGCTTAGTTCCCTCTTCTCCATTTAACCTCTAGTTCTCTTTTTATCAATTACCTGGTACATGTATATGTACTACAATGTACGTATTGTATCTTCTGACTGTGTATCATTCATGCAGCTTGATATATTATATCATGCTGTATGAATGATGTGGTTTTGAACAAAAATATCTGATGAACCTGATGATAATATTGATAGCAAAGTCATCTTTTATGAAAACCAAATGCCATCTTTTCTGCTCCTGACCTACTGGCCTCTCAAAATATTGAGGATTATATTTATAATATTGAGGAGTGGATGCATATTTTGACCTTTTTATGTAAATTTAGACCTGCCCCCCTCTCAAAAAAGGATTGTATTTAATACTTGTACTGTACCTATAGGAAAGTTTGTTTTCTTCTTACATGTATTTAATGTTGCTGTGATGTTTAATTAAGATATTTATGTTGAGCATGGAGGGTATATATGTACCTCATAGACTAAACATGTTGCATAGTTTGTGATTATTTTGGAAGCTCTTGAAAGTTGAAAGTTAAACCAGGAGAATACTAAGACAATAAGAGTGAGATGTATTTATTTGTGTACAGGATTTGTGGTTTGTTTGTGTGTGTGCATATTCATAATAATCATGCAGTATACATGCACAAGCAATGTAAATTGTACTACTTAAGTTTTTTTTTATATTTAGGCCAGATGTTCAGAAAGTTGACATGAGAAGACTTGTTTACTTTGCCTAAAATTACGAGTCAAATACGTATGTACAAAGTGGTACAGGATTGTATTTTGTTGGAACCAGACTACTTGGCTCGGTGCCAGTATTGGAAATTGGGATTGTACCTTAGTTTATTTTCTTCTTCTACCAATGTCTGCCTATCTGTCTGTAATTTTCTTTCTTAACCTTGCTTTCAGGCTGTTGGCCATTTCTGATCCAATCTGGAATATAGAGTCTACATGTAGTTCTCATAAAACTAGTCCCTTTCTCCTGCTCCTTTTCTCTCAGTCCATCCATAGCTCAACAAAAAAGCAAGAATGAGAAGTCTTCTGCTGCCAGACCCCCTTTATTAAAAAGTTTGGATTAGAAATTCCCAACAGTATGGAAGTGAGGCTAATCTGCATAGTAAAGTACGCAGTTTAACGTTAGCTGTTTTATGGGAAGTGTGTCTAGTTCCAACACATGCTTGTCTCGAGCAAACAAATACGCCTAGACACGTGTGGTTGTGAGATGAACAGAAATTATAGTAGAATTGTCTACGGGCACATGGTGTAAAGCACTTGTTGAAATCAATGAATGGGAATTAAACTTCTGCTGGCAACTGGTTCAAGATATTGGTATGATGAATTTCATGGTACACCATCGTGTTAAGCCTTTAAAGGATTTGTAGGTTTATTTGCATACTGTACATTAATCCACCCAACAGCTGAACTTGATAAAGTATCTGGTAATTTTAATTGTAGGGCGAAAGGAACACTCGGAAATAGAAAATTTAAAAATATGAAAAATATGAATTTAAAACAAAAAGCCCTGAAGCCTATTTGTAAATTGTGTTAAAATTCATTTTCTCTTTCAGATCATTTGCTCCTGATGCTGTAGATGTTATAACATCACAAGTTAACAGTACTACAGTATGACAGTCTGTCAAAAACCATAAATCATGATAAAAATGTTGCAAATCATGAGAAATATCAGTCACTTAGTTATAAATGTATTCTGCCGACTTCTTAAGATATTATGGCACACATAAAATCTAATCAGTGGGATCCATGTCTCAGTCTTCCTCAGTTCCTCTAGTGGTTTAGTTGGAGGGCTGGTAGATCAATTGGTATACTTTGCCCATTCATCAAGATTTGCGTTTGACATTTAACTTTGACTGATAGCAATGTTACAAGTCTCCATCTCCATTTAAACTTAAGTGCAGTGGTGTTTAATCTAGGATGATGGGAGTTGTGGCTGCCCGCGAGCATCACCGGTCTTGTTTTCTTTGATTTCAGGATTTACACTGTAAAATCAACCACAAAGTCATTTTTGAGGTGATTCCATTTCCTTTATGTGATCCTGAAGTGAAATGGAAATGGGGTGAATCGTACACTACAGCTCAAAGGAATTGGCATAGGGAAAGGGAAAGGGAAGAAAAGGAAGGATGTACAGTTTTAAACCGCGGTATATTTTGTCCAGTTCAGCATGAAACATGATGTATTTTAGGCTAAAGCTTCGTTTTTCATGCTGAACTGGACAAAATATACCACGGTTTTAAACTGCGGCTCCTTCCCTTTCTTCCCTCTCCCTTTCCCTTTGCCAATCCATGTAAGCTGTAGTGTATATGCGGGGTCAGTAAAGAAGGGGTTAAGATGCACAGATATCCACCCCACTGCCTTGAGACCGAGGCTAGACGTTGACATTCGTGCCAGTAATGTGGATTGCAGCTGGGAGTGATGTGAAAACAAGATTGCATCAGGCCAAAAACTGTCTGAAGAAGCAGGTCCATGCATTCAGTCACCTCAGCTCCAAGCTGAGGAGGAGTGTGGTCTTCTTTCTTTTGCATATGTCAGAAATGACAACAAGTCTAGAACATAGACTAGGCACTGCTCCTTCCTAGTCTTCCTCACTTACAATTTGCCTTGGATCTTTGGCAGGAAAAAAAAAATAGAAGGTGATGTAGTCTGTATCTGCAGACCTATGTGTTCACTTCACATGCTGCTTATGATAGAAATGTATATGAATGATACATGTAGACATTTATTGCCCACAGCTTAGAACCTAGGCTACAGGTGTATGAATAAAGATGCTGTTTGAAGGAACCAGATCCATCCTCAGTGAGTGACACATAGGCAATGTCCATATCACTGACAGCAAGACCTCATGACATGAAAGGGGGAACTGTACATGATGTACATGATACGTAACTCTACCTGTCCAGTGCAAACACTGCACCCCTGCAATGTGCAGTATGAAGGCATTTATGACATAAGAGCCCCTGTGAAAAATATTGCTTTCCTGGTAAATAGAGTATTAAAGGGATAGTTAACCCTGAAATTATTTTGGTGTCAATAAAAGGAGACACAGGAAAGAAACATATCAGTAAAGGTTTGATGAAAACCTTGATGATTGGTCAAGAAGGAAAAGAAAGTTATTTGATTTTAAGATTTTTATTTTGTGATGTCACATGGAAGGTGCTCTCCCATAAGTTGTGTACTATTTTTTTTCTTCATAAATTCCATTTTTTATGTTCTTTGATGAAGGAATACATTCTTTTCATAGCGATACGTGTGCAAAAACATGTGTCTAATGATATGCACCTAGGTGAAATATCCTTTTGAGAAAATTTACATTTTCCATTTTTTTTTTCATGTGTCTCCTTGTATTGAAACCAAAATAATTTCAGGGTGAGGTGTCCCTTTAAAAACGTAGTTCAAGGTATAGATCTGCTTCAAGAAACCAGTCGTGTGAAGTAGCATGTGTAATAATTTCCCTGGTTGAATTTTATAACATGTGCCCTTGGTGTTTTCCTCATGTGGTAAATTTCAAAACATATTTCAAAGTGTTTGTTTCATGATATCCCGTTTGAGGAGAAGCCCCCATAAATTATGCCTGTTTGCCTGGTTGAGCACCATGACATGTGCCCAGGTGAAAAGAGAGGTATTCTCCTCATCTTTATACCGTTTTTCAAATGGTTTGTTTCGTGACACCAGACTTGAAAAGTAACTCTCATAAATTATACTTTTTGGCCTGGTTGAGCTATCAAATATGTGCCCATGTGTGAAAGAGATGTCTTTTCCTCATAAGGTTTAATTCAGAACATATTTTAAGGTGTTTGTTTCAGGATTCAAACTTAAAAAGTAGCCCCCGTAAATTAAACTTTCTTGTACCTGGTTGACTAACATTTGCCCTTGTAAAAGAGATGTTTTTCCTCATTGGATATAAGAGTATTAAAACATATTTTATGGGGTTTGTTTCAGGTCCATGGTTTCATGAAATTGGACTTGAAAAGAAGCCCTATGAATGTATTTTTTCATCCGGTTGAACTAGATACGTAATACATAATGTACAGTTGAGGCCAAAAGTTTACATGTACACCCATGGAATTCAGTGAAATTTATTCGCTTGCCAAACATCGTTAAATTGAGTGTATCTTCAGAAATATAAACTACCATGATGAATTGAGTATCAAATGAAAGAGCGTATTAAGCTCTTTCACATGATTGGAATTCCATTGGGATTGAATCATATTTCAGGTGGAATTTCCTTTGAAGAAAAAAAGTAACATTCGTGCAAAATGTATTCTTTTGTTGTTATTATATTTTCAAACAATGTTTCATAGAAATATATACATGTGAAATCTATGATTTATATTACATATTCTATCATGATATATCACCACTGAATGAAAAAGTGTAATCTGAAGTTTGTTTTCATAAGTAAGTAGCATGAATATGAAATGTTTTTGTCAAGTTTTTATCTTTAATTTGTCTAAAATATGAAGATTTGGGAGGACGAAATGACACCTAATTATTTTTCAACTCCTGATGACAAAGCAACGTGATAAAGGGACATGATATACTCATTTGTTTGATACCAAATTCGTCATGATAGCACAAATATTTTATAAGATACAGTAAATTATATGATGATTGGCAAATGTCAACTTTTCTTTGAATTTCCTGGAAGTATGTAAACTTCTGGCCTCAACTGTATGTGCCTCTGTGAAAGAGATGTCTTTTCCATAAGGTTTAATTCAGAACATATTTCAAGGTGTTTGTTTCAGGATTCAATCTTAAAAAGTAGCCCCCGTAAATTAAACTTTCTTGTACCTGGTTGACTAACATTTGCCCTTGTAAAAGAGATGTTTTTCCTCATTGGATATGACAGTATTTAAACATATTTTATGGGGTTTGTTTCATGAAATTGGACTTGAAAAGAAGCCCCATGAATGTATTTTTTCATCCCGTTGAACTACATATGTAATACATTATGTACTGTGCCTCTGTGAAAGAGATGTCGTTTCTCATTTGGCATACACCTGTAATTGAAAACATACTTCAAGTTGTTTCTTGCATGACACCTGGATTTGTAGCCCCCATAAAGGCCCAAAGTAGATTTATGTAGCAACATTTTACCTTTTGAGTTAATGCTTAAAGACAGCCCGTCCCTTTTCCAGATCACCACAAAACCATCGAAACATTAGCAAAACATATAGAGAAGTGTTAGCAAGCTGTATATTCATAATTTGAAACTGATACGTAGTGTAAAATTCAAATAATGCACGTAAACAATGCTGATTAATAGTCTTTACCTCAGGCTCATAGCAGTTTGTGTTGAAATGTCTGCTTTATTGATTAATCTGTTGATTAAATTATAAAACGCATTATGAAAATAAATTGCTCTATAGAAGGAATCATCTCCAAAGTTTGGTAATTACTCATAAAATTAGGATTTCATACACGTATAATAACCACATAGATACTGCAACAAAGACTAAGACTTTTTTCGTAGTACGAAAAAAGTCGGTTTGAAATTTGACGGCTGAATTTTTTACATATATACAGAAAGCTTCAACATGCTATATTCTTAAAAATGGTCTTGAATCACACTTTCTTCATTTTACGATCGTGATAGACGATTTCAAATTTTAAGCTTGCAAAAGGGACTGACAGTCTTTAAACGCTTAACTGCATAAAAAGACAAAGGAATGGTACATCTTAGAAGTGAGAGAGTGAGTGTCTGTCTTCAAAACGCACAATTAAACAAAATTAATGACTTTTTTTGCCGTAGAGGAGCTGTATGTCCATGGACATTGACTCTTTGCGGTTAGATGGCTTCTTCAAAGTACACTCCCATCATCAGACCAGAAAGCCTTGCTTGAGGAGCATGAATATTGGATCATTAATCTAAGGATCACACCGCGGCTGACTGCCCCCACGTCACGCTTCAGCGATTCATGTCATCTTAATCCGGCTATAGTATGCTGTTAAATAAGTTTTAAACCCAGGTCCGTGTCACGCCTCAGTGATTCGTGTCGCCCTAATCCTGCTCCTGTTGTATGATGAGTAGTAAACCCGGTCACAGACCATTCCCATCCAGTCTGGAGCCCTTCAAGGGTGAAAGTAGTCTAGCGAAAGTTTTTTTTTCAAAAGTCAATTTAAAGGGATAGTTCACCTTGAAATTATTGTTAGTTTCAATAAAAGGAGACACATGAAAGAAACATTTGTGAAGGCTTTATGAAAATCTGTCAAAGAATGAGAAAGTTTTGATTTTGTGACGTCATGTGCATAGTACTCTCCCTTCTAGTGTATGTTGTGTACAATTTTTTTTCGAAAATGTGTATTCTCTCTCTCTAAAAAAAGTTGCCTTTTACCTGTCCATTTGATACATCATCAGAAATACATGTATATCTGTATGAAAAGAAATTTATGGCATTATTTTGTACACATCATATGGAATTATGGAAAAAGGAATTAGCATAGGGAAAGGGAAGAAAGGGAAGGAGCCGCAGTTTTAAACCGTGGTATATTTTGTCCAGTTCAGCATGAAACATGTTACTTTTTAGGCTAAAGCATCGTGTTTCATGCTGAACTGGACAAAATATACCGCGGTTTAAAACTGCGGCTCCTTCCCTCTCTTCCCTTTCTTCCCTTTTCCTATGCCAATTTCTTTCAGCTGTTGTGTATTGTTCCCTTCAATCTAGCTTCAGGTTCATGAATATTGTAGGATGAGTGTGAAGCCCCGGTCAGTCGGTTACGGTCATGGTCACAGAGAATGTCGCAGCATGTCTGGTGCCCTTCGGTGGGTGAACGTTTTCTTTTTCTTCAAGCTTTTTTTAATGGAGATGAATATCACCAGCTATGGCTTTTTGTCACCATTGGTTGAACATTAATGTCCCTGCCCTTCTTTCCCACTGTCAGTCTCAAGGTTCCAACGCCTACGTGGAGAGCATCTTTGGTTTCATTCACCTCTCTGTACTTTTTTCTGACTCTCTTGCTCTCCCTGTCTCTCCCTCATTTTGTTTGATCTTCTCCCTCTCTCCCTTCTGTTTCTTGAACTCTTTGATCTGGGTTTTCTTCCCCTATCCTTCTTCCCCATACCTCCCATTCCTCCCCCTATCTACCTCTCTCTCTCTCCTTCTCTCTTTCTCCCTCTGTCTTTCTCCCTTTCTCCCCCTCTCCCTCTCTCCCTCCACCCCTTTCACCCTCCCTCTCTCTCCCACTCTCTCTCCCCCTCTCTCTCTCTCTGTCTCCCTCTTCCCCTATATCCTTCTACCCCTATGTCCTTCTTCCCCCAACTTCCATTCCTCCCCCTATCTACCTCTCTCTCTCCTTCTCTCTTTCTGACTCTGTCTTTCTCCCTTTCTCCCCAATCTCCCTCTCTCCCCCTCACTCTCTCCCCCTCTCTGTTTCTGTCTCCCTCTTCCCCTTTCCTTCTTCCCCCTATCTACCCCTCTCTCTCCTTCTCTCTTTCTCCCTCTGTCTCTCTCC
Organism: Arbacia lixula; assembly: GCA_963669155.1. Lineage (NCBI taxonomy): Eukaryota > Metazoa > Echinodermata > Echinoidea > Arbacioida > Arbaciidae > Arbacia > Arbacia lixula. The sequence continues at coordinate 8,903,447 of OZ022595.1, read as the reverse complement.
CTTTCTCCCCCTCTCCCTCCACCTCTTTTACCCTCCCTCTCTCTCCCACTCTCTCTCCCCCTCTCTGTCTCTGTCTCCCGCTTCCCCTATATCCTTCTTCCCCGTATCTCCCATTCCTCCCTCTATTTACCGCTCTCTGTCCTTCTCTCTTTCTCCCTCTGTCTTTCTCCCTTTCTCCCCACTCTCCCTCCACCTCTCCCTCCACCTCTTTCTCTCTCTCTCTCTCTCTCCCTCTCTCTCTCTCTCTCTCTCTCCCTACTCTCTCTCTCTCTGCCTCTGCCCTTGCCGTCTACTCTAGTTTGCATTGGAATGAAAAACTTCCTGAATGACTTCAAGCGCTGATTGTCAATATTTGGAGATCACTTGTGTGGAAATTCAATCAGAGAGGAAGTCTGTGCATTGTTTTGCATGAGCACACATTGACAGTCATTGGCTTAGATTCAGTGGGATATTTCAGATGGTAGTATTCATCTTCCATTGGCTGGGTTTGTATGAATTCTTGTCAGGGCGCCAGAAGTTGAATTGCAGGTTACTGAAAAGAATGATATGCAATAATACACATTTTATGCTCCCAGAAATATTTGGTATGTGATTGAGAATGTCTTATAGATGAAAAATATGCATATTACAATACAATACATTTTCAATACATGCAGGTATGTCCACTGAACAAGCCAGTGATATAGGTTCAGCATGAAACATGATGCTTTTTTGGCTGAAGCATCGTGTTCATGCTGAAGTGGACAAAATATAGCGGGGTTTAAAACTGTGGCTCTTTCCCTTTCTTCCCTTTCCCTTTCCCTATGCCAATTCCTTTGAGCTGTTGTGTACATGTACAAATGTAGTTCCCTGGGAGACGCAGATTTGATAGGGGGTATTAGTTGAATTTCAGACCACTTATGGATGGAGTCAGCTTTGTTGGTGTCAAATAATTTTAAAATAACCACAGAGGTCAGAAATCGTGCTCCTTAACATTTCACTCACAGAAGAACTACCTCTTCAAATTTGATTTAAATTTGATTTAAAAGTTTGCAAACAAGTCAAGCAAGTCCTAAATAGACGCAAAGTGTGAAACATGCCTCCATGTTTTAAATCTATTAGCAAATGTCTGGGCACTAGTATATAGTCTCAGACTCAATGTTGCACAAACATGTGTCTGAATCAGTGAAAAAATTGATTCATTTTTTTTTTGGGGGGGGAGGGGGCTACTTTTTGAGCATACTGGCCGATTTGGCTACAAGTTTACATTGTTTCTATTGGAATTTGGGGGCTCTTTTAATATTTTCCAGGGCAGACATACATGTCATGTATCTAGTCTCTGCAATTTCAGACCCTCTTGCTAATAGCCTCACATGCATTTCTTCCTGCAAACTAGCTGGGTATCACCTCAAAGGGTCTTAAAACAAAGACTAGCATCACGCCTCATAATTGAGCAATGATGTAATCTGCTTTTGATTACAATCAGAATGACATCTTTCAAGGATTAATTGATTTAAGGACATATTAAATTCATTAAGGAACCACTCCGGGTTCAATACCCTTGTATTTTCCTACCATATGGTGCATACTACATGTATGATACTGCAGTTAGTCTTTAGTGTAGGCTGTGAGTGTCGTATTATTAAGCACTGCAACAATTCTAAAGCTGTCTTCACAATTTAAAGTGAGTCGGTGTTCTAAAAACTGACTGAAGTAAAAAAAAAAAATATGTCAGACATGTCGTACATGTACATACATGTATGTAGGTCTCCTACATGTGAAATAGGATCAGATTTTATTTACTCTATCCACAACTTGCACATGTAATGTAACTTTGGCAGTGTTAAAAGGTAAAACAGCAAGTAAGTAAGTTAAAAATTACAACAATATTTGTACAATGATAGGAACACATGAATATATGCTACAGTACATAGTTGTAACTCGGTATTTTACAGTTACAAAACTAAGTAAGTTACATGCAAGCCATTTTAGTTTATACAACAATATTTATACAATAATAGGAACACACAAATGTACACTTTGTATTTTCAAATGATAAAACAAAAACTAAGTTAGTTTTTTTTTCTTCAGATTTCTACCTCTGTAGCCTGGGACCTACATGTACAGTATGCTAGAGACTGCAGTATGAACAAGCATCTCTGGGTGCCTATATGGGGTGCGTGTTGGGTGCCTGTATGGGGTGCATGTGGGGTGCCTATATGGGGTGCATGTGGGGTGCAGTATGGGTTGCATCTGGTTGGTGGAGCAGGTGGATTGGAAGGTTAAGAGGTGATCGCTGAGGACACTTCAAGGAAATGGGATTGACTTTCGTGTGTGGCATGTTTTGAGAACACGCATGAACATGAAATAGTTGACGCCATTCACAGCTTAAAGTGACAGTAGAAACTTGTGGAGAGATGTTTTATCATTGCGGCGGGGAAAAATCAGAGAAACGGGATGAAACTATTTACTGCGGTGTATCGGTATACATGTTCATACATAGTGTGCAAGAACAAAATCGGTCAGGGAAATGGTGAATGATATAAAACTGTTTCACACTTTTTCAAACTGTAATTAACTTCCTTGACTATGTTCAACTAGCATTCACTAGATCATAATTGGAGCACTAGATTGCATGCTTTCACAATCAATTTATCATGAGACTGTGGTATCACAATTCTCCAGACAATATTTAAGGAAAAGTTGTCCCAAATGGTGCATATCGGGCTCTACATTTGGAAGACTCTGCAGTCATGTCCCCTTTTGATCTTGTGTATTGGTGTGTAGCCCCGTTCATAAACCATAACCATGATAATACCTTGGCAAGCAAGTTTCCAGCGAGCCGCTAAAAGCACCGTTCATCTCCACCCAAAAGTCTGTAATATCACATTGTTTTGGACAGCTGGACTCTCTCCAAACTGATGATGACATGTTCCGCTCAGCCATACGAATGGTGCGATTAGCGACCCACATGCCAGAGCACGATGTACAAGGCGCAACATTTACAGCTATTTTACGGACGCAGTTTATAAGATTTGCTTACTGCAATATTGCGGTACTTTATTACGAGGTCTCGATCCGTGAAATAGCCGCAAAATAAGCGGAAAAAAGGAGGAAGCAAATACCGCCTTATTTGAGTGATTCCTGTTCATATACGCAGCTATTGCTAATACATTGGCAAAATTGCTGCAAATGTTGTGCCTTTTTGCGGATAGGTGGTTTATATAGGGTTTATGAGACACTGGATGTTGATTTGCAGTGTATTATGGTGGGACCTTTTCTGGCAGTATAGAGAAGTGGGTCTGAATATGTAGACTAGCTCTGTATCGCCCTCATCCAATGTTTCTTGTTATACTGTAGTGTCAGATAGACCTGTAAGCGGTTAGGAGGGAATGCATGGAGAAACACTGCCAGAGTGCCTTCATTTCCGGTGATTGCGACGGTTCACTAAGGATATGCATTTGCTGGTCACGATTAACTGTTCCTGGAGGCGTGCATTATCCTGTCTCAAGACCTCTTGCGAGATGGTTGAAGCAATCTCAAACTATGTAGATGTACGTAGTATGTATGAGCGATTTTGTACATTTGCCTGATTGAACTCAATCTTGGCCCGAGCCTAAAGAGAACAAAAAAATTCCCAAGCATATACTCTCATCACCACCCTTATCTTTTACTGCAATTCATCCCATTTATTTTTGGTTTAAAATACAGGAAAATAGAGCTAAAATGGTTTTGTGTAAGTGTTATAAATATATATAAAAAAAAAATCATCTCTCCTCTTTTCACTCTTTCTGTTCCTTTCCCTTCCCCATACATTTGTAAGTGGGTCGATTATCCTGAAAGAATACAATCCTTGGTATTGCCAAAAGTTTTACCATGCACAAAGTAAATAGATGTAAATCAGATTAACAACTTAACAACCACATTTTAATTTGAGCATTCAGTGTACATACATTGTTCTTGCAGTAATGTCAATATCTCCTTTCTTAATTGTATTAAGCCCCCATGTGATTAACTATTTGATACTCAGGCAGTTACTGGGTAAAACAGACACAGCTCCTTCTCAACAAAATGTAGATTCTCTCAAATATCAATGCTTCTCAAAATTCAATGTACAATAATTCAACAAACTTTTCTCCACTCCCGTTTTTGCAAAGGGGAAAACAAATCTCTATACGAGGGCTACTTTTCGAGACTGAGACCATGAAATGAACATATATATACGAAAATGTAGAATCATGCTTTGCATTATCATACAAGGAGTGACATTTTTTTATTTACAAGGGCTCTTTTCTTTCTTCTTTGGGGCTCTTTTGGCATTGTGGGGGCTGCATGGTAAAACGCCCTGAGCCCCACTGTATATTATCACTACAGAAGGTTAACCCTTTCCGTACCAAACCATGATATGCTTTACTGGGTTATTTCACATTTAATGAACCAAGGGTACATAGAGAGTTAAACAAAATAGTTTGTCTGTGAAGGATTTTAATCTTGAGTTGATACTCGCACAATGTTCAATATCCAAGTCGACATGTCTAGCAGCTATACTAATATTTGAGACATTCCACACCTGAAAGTGATATGTTGCCATGGAGATGGGTACGTGATATTTTCTGTGTCATTGCCTGAAACCTAATTCAATCAAATAGAGAGGGACTAAAGGATCAACTTTCTTGTTTTGTTAGCTTTGTGTTATAGAGGTCGCGAAAGGGCAAGTTTATGGGGACTGCAGTGCGTTCTTTCTTTCACTTTCTTTTACAGAGATTATGCTTCATGTGCGTGTATGTGTATAGTATGATTCAGTAAGAATACAGGTACATGTTACTAAGGGGATTTGGGGAAATTTTACCCACTGAAATATAGAAAAGGGCAGCGGTGAAAACAAGAGCTTATAGCAGAAGATGCTGCACATGATTCAGTGTATTTTGTATTATTTGCTTTGTTGATTCAGAACGCCAACAAATTTAAGCATTTTCTATAATGAACAAGAATTGGAGATGTAAAAAATCACCCCAGGTGACTCTTAAGTTTGATTTCTGCAGATATAAACTGTAGGTTCTAGAATGAGCATTTGTAAATGGTGTTTCTAGAAAAATAGGATGTAAACAATAACACATGCTAAGAAACCAGCTGGATTTTCACAGTATGGTACTAGACGAACAGACTGTGTACTAGTATGCTATCCTGTACATGTGCCTGTGCTTCTCCTTTTGACAGCTGCTGTTTTTGTTGCAACTTCAGGAATGTGCAAATGTGAGAAAGTTCAATAAACGTGAATCAAGTGTAGTGGATTTGATTTGAGGCAGAGCCTTGCAAAGACCGAAGACTGAGGGCATATGGTGCTCACTGTTCATACAAATGTAAATCAGAGATGACACTCGAACAGTGGAAGTCCTGTTCCACGGAACGTAACCAAAGATCTTGAAAAGATTGAAGCGAATTTCCACTATCAACAGAGAGTCTGAACTTGGTGTATAACCTTCTAGTCCGTGTTGGTTTTCGTATAGCGTTGGATCAGCTCACCTCAGTGGGTCATCTGTTTCTGTTTTTTTTTCTCCCTAAGTGAATTGAAGTGGGTTCATAGGTTGCACATCCTCGTGGGAACCCAGGGTTGGTATGTATAGTAAGGTGAGGTTCAGGACGGATTGTGTGTATGACTAGGAAGAGCCAAGTCCTGTTCATATTCTACACTACAGCTCAAAGGAATTGGCATAGGGAAAGGGAAAGGGAAGAAAGGGAAGGACCTGCAGTTTAAAACCGCAGTATATTTTGTCCAGTTCAGCATGAAACATGAAGTTAGTCAATAAGGTAGGGAACAATCCTGCCAAAATATTTTGCCCAAAACCTCTTCGATAAAAAGTTATGTTATTTTGCTTACATGTAGGTTGGGGGGGGGGGGACTTACTTTTTTGTTGTATTTGGTTTGAAATACAGGGGCCATATTCATGAAACCTTACAAGCCTAGTCGGTTCCTAAAAATGCATGTAGCTGAATGCATTTTAGCAACTAACTAGGCTTAGTAAGGTTTCATGAATATGGCCCCAGGTGTACATGTGAAGTCTGAAATACATGGATGTGCATTAAATTTGCATGGTCTCTATAACTCTCTGGAAGTACACATGACCTAGGGTGGGAGAACTGTAGGGCAGTATGACAGTTCAAGAGATGCAGGAACTGACAACATATGTTCCCTGATTATTGGATTTGTGTGTTTTAAGCTGGGATGAAGGCCTTCTCCTATCAGCGATGTCTGCTTCAATTTTAGCACAGGAATGAGATTAGGTCAGCGCACTGCTCCACCTGTGTGGTTATCCTAGCGCTTCATTTGGTCCAGGGGGAATGGACACGATGGAAGATGGGAGAATGGTCAAGCTGGTCTTACATGCTCTACACAGTGTGAATCAAATGGAAACTATATAGGCCCACAATGTACATCCATGACCTGATAAGGCAAAATATATTTTTTTTCATGTTTCGTGCTAGCAGGTTCCATGTGCCGGGGTGGCTCTGCCATTCAGTGTTTAAAGTTGCTCTACCATTTACGTGTACAATGTACATCCGCTGATGCCCTCTTTAAAAACAGTAATACATGTTGGCTAATCATAAAACAGCTTTGAAACTTTATTGCATTTATATCTCATCAAAATCTCACTAACCTTTTATAGAGACGGCTCATTCTAGCTCAGAAAACTGGATATAAATGCTATAAATGCTCTATAAAACCTATTCTGGCCAGTGCCCTGGCAATATATAGAAACTGTACGTACTGTATTTTACTCCTACTGCATAAAAGTCTACAGCACCTGTTGAGTATGCCATTCACTACCATCCAAGTAGAGTGTCATGTCAATTACAACACAATGTATTTCATGTGGGACTGAGAGTTACAAGCCCCATCTTAACAGAGCTTCTGAAAACTTAATTGCCGTGGCAACGTCCGGGTAACTTTTTTTTACCCTGCCTATTAAGACGGTCCACACGGAGTCTTGCCGCGGCAATGTCGTGGCAACTTTTGCTTAAAATCTACCCTAGCCCGTCTAGGGTAACTTTCGATAATTACCGCGGCAGTGTCGCGGCAATGTTGCGGCAATCCTTCTGTTAAGACGCTCTCGGGGTAAGTTTTTCCCCATACGCCAGAAGGACGCATGCGCAATGCAGTCACTGTAGCACAGTGTCGTATTTCCCGCGTTTGGGCCTGGGTTGAATCTCGCGCGCGACCGGTTAGACACGTAGGTTGCTATGGAAACCAACCGTGGCAGTGTTTTCAACGTGTGTCTGTTAAAGACGGTGCCGAGAGCTTTACCCCGTGTTTTTATGACCTTCGGTGTGGAATTTCTTACCCGACATTGCTGTGACAGTGTCACGGCAATGTCGCGGCAAGGTCTGTTAAGACGGGGCCATAGACAGTTTTTAACCCTTATCAGTACAATCCATTGATGGTCCCATGTCAATGACAACAGTGTATTGAATGTGGGACTGAGAGAGTTAACCCTCTCAGTATTTGTCATTGATGGTCCCATGTCATTTACAACAGTGTATTGCATGTGGGTTTGAGAGAGTTAACCCTCTCAGTATTTTTCATTGATAGTCCCATGTCAATGACAACACAGCCTGTAGCATGTGGGACTGAGAAAGTTAGCAGCCAAGGTCAAGGGAGAACAGCCATAGGTAAGGTCAGCTCTGAGGTCACTTGCTGTCATTCTGTCTGGGCCTCCTGTACCTGTAGTCTTACTTCCAGGCCATACAGATTTATTATAATTTGCAAGCTAGATGGTCAAGTGGAATCGATGGTTTCTCTGAAATACAGTGAGCTTACGGATGATGTGTCCTTATGGCAAGCCTAAAATATAGATTAAAATACTGTACATGTATACGCCATATATTTCGCAGGGGTTTTTATTTTTGCGAATTTCACGAGACGGGTGCTATTCGCGAAATTTAACATCACGTGAAAACATGAATATGACAATAATGCATACAGTATGTCAATGTTAATTCTCTCATCACCATTGGCATGGAGATATTCAGTCGGTCAATGGGGTGTTGAAGGTCTGGAAATGAAATGATTAAGTTCCATATGTTTACAAATTGGACCAACATGCACCATGTATTTGGTTCATGCAATGTCTCACCGAATTGATTTTGTCTGCAAAAGGGGAACCTTTATATAAAAGTTTATATCAGGGTAGGCTCATTGTATAAGTTGATGTGAAATAGTGTCATCTAAACAATAAAACCAATCACATTACCTTCTGTTTACAGTTGAAGTCAGCCGAGTTGTTTTCCACTTCTTGTCAGCGTCAACATTTCCACCCCCACACCCAAGGCAATCAGGCAGCCCCAGCTCATTGCATTTCACCTCCCGTAATATCGTAAAGGAATCCATCCTTCTCTAGATCTGACAACAATTTCTTTGTCTTTTATGATTTATCTGCACAAGACAGGAAATTATCTAACTTTTTAATCAGGAGACAGAGAGGGGATCCGTCCATCTACGGGATAGGATGTCGGGCTTTGAAGAAGACACGAAGGAATCTCGGGGCCCACGGAATAATAGTCGTCGGGGTAATGTCATCTGAAAGCTGAAACCCAGAAATCAATAATTTCTGCCACCAAACGGATGGAGTTACGGCGGGCATTTTGCCGGCGTGCTTCCTTGGCATTTGGAAAAATATGACCATGTATGACCATTCTCGAAAGAGGACGGGAGCGTGTGCATAGACACGTGCACACAGGGCTGGATGTTTGTTTGCGCCCTGTTGCACGAGACGAGTATTTATTTGATAATTCAAGCGAGTGGTGTTTAATTTCTCAAGTAAGCAGATTATCTTTCTTTCCATTGTGTTCTTTGAAATATAATTTGATAGTGCTTACTAGTGTATATATAGCAAGGTATTACACAGAAGATGTTTACATTTTAAGGTTACCTTTGTCCTTTTCATTTATCTTTATCTTTCCTCTGATCGTTTTTCCTTACAGATTGTTCAGAAGATATAGACTTCATAACAAAACTGACCTGAAAACACAATGTCGATAAAGAAAAAAAAAGTTTTTTATTGCATATTGTAATGAAAGGTGTCAATTCATAACAAATTAGAGCATTCAGACAACGTGCACACTCACTTCCTGTAGTGCAATGACAATTAGAACAAACAAAGCAAACTGGCACAGGGGGCCAGTAAAGTTTTCATTCAGTGGTAGGTATCAGAAAGAAAGGCTGATCATCAATTATAAATTTGAATTGGAGGTGCACAGAGGCAGAGAGGCAAACCTAGACGAGCTGGCTCCCTTATTGCAACAAATATCTCTCTCCAATTTATGTTTTTTTTTTTTTTTTAATAGGAACTGATTTTTCTTTAGTGGGTTTATGTAGATGATGTGGAAGCCCGTTCTATCTCTGTGTAGCCTAAATTTCAGACTGTATGGTGCAGTATGTCTCTTTCTTATGCTTTTCTTCTGTTCTTCAATCACAACTAAATCTGGAATCATTGAGACTATGCACATGAGGGGCCATATATTACATGTGGCAGAAAGGGAGAGAGAGAGAGAGAGAGAGAGAGAGAGAGAGAGAGGGAGGGAGGGAGGGAGGGAGGGAGGGAGGGAGGGAGGGAGGGAGGGAGGGAGGGAGGGAGGGAGGGAGGGAGGGAGAGAGAGAGAGAGAGAGAGAGAGAGAGAGAGAGAGAGAGAGGGAGGGAGGGAAGGAGGGAGGGAGGGAGGGAGGGAGGGAGGGAGGGAGGGAGGGAGGGAGGGAGGGAGGGAGGGAGGGAGGGAGAGAGGGTGAGAGAGAGAGAGAGAGAGAGAGAGAGAGAGAGAGAGAGAGAGAGAGAGAGAGAGAGAGATAAGGCTAGTTTGTGTACCTATACTTTGTTTTGATTGCATTTTATTAGAGAGAAATAGCCAACAGCCTTGAACCTAGGATATTCTATATGAACATTGTGCTCTGAGTCATTCAATTCCAAGATTTCTGTCTCTGTTTTGTTGTATTTGTGATTCATATTGTCAAGGCTTCTTTCTTGAATTCCCACAATGCATTATAAAGGTAAGGGGTGGATAGGAGCTGTACATGTAAGCAAAACAGAATTGTTCTGCCAACATCACTGGGTTTTGAACTTGTTTCATATCAATGAAAGTGAATAGATGTAGGAGCTGTACATGTACATGTAAGCAAAACAGAATTGTTCTGCCAATATCACTGGGTTTTGAGTTTGTTTCATATCAACAAGTTCCTTCCTGGTAGCCTGAAAGTCAAATGAGGAATGAGACCAGGATCATGGTAGAACAGCACTTCATTGATTAAAGGGTTACTAAATTAGAAAAATAAGTTCCCACGAATCTATGTAAGGGTCTTTAGTTTCTGCCTCTACTTCCACTAACCCTTTAGAACAACTTTGTATAAGATAAAATATATGACAAAAGTACATGTGCTATATGTACACGTACATGTTCATGAACCACTGATACTGGAATGGGACCATGTGGGATATTGGTGTAGATTTTAGATTTTAAAACTGTACATGTGCATTTTTGTTCCAGGTGGTTGAAGGGCATATACTGTACTGGGAAGGCAAAAAAGCCTTCAAAAGGTGATCACGAGCAATCTTCTTGCCATTGGTCTTAAATTCTTGTATTGTCCATTTGAGAAGCTTGCTGAAAGTTATTTTCCCTCAAATGATCCCCATTTGGAGTAATTAATGATTAATAATTAAATCCTCAAAATGTTCGGCCGAACATTTTAAGGATGATTTAATCACTCATTGCTCCAAATGTACATCATTTGAGGGCAAATAACTCCAAGGAAGCTTCTAAAATTGACAATCCATGAATTTAAGACCAGTGGCAAGAAGATTGCTAACAATTACATTTTGAAGGCTTTTTTGCCTTCCCAGTACAGTATATGCCCTTTAATGTTATTGTATGTGGGAATTCCTCCCTTTGTGTGCATCTTGGATATGTTCCAGGGAATGTGGGCTGACATCATAACATTCCGTGGGGACAGGCTTAGGCCCCGGTTACACCGCGATAACCGTTCTGAGAACGGTCTCAGAACGGTCTCAGAACGGTTACGGAATCTTCACTGGAGTGGTTACACCGCAGTGCACGCGAGCCGAATCATGATCTGGAGAGCACCGGTATCCATGAGCAACGATTAGCCACGCCCGGTCTGTGGTCAAAGGTCAAATCGTATTTCCCGCACGCGCGCTCTCCACGGCGGGGCATTTACGCAGTTTGCATGTTTACTCATGTGCGTCACTTCCTGTGGTGGACCAGTTTCGGAACGCTTGTGTGGTTACACCGCGTTCGAAACGGTCTCAGAACGGTCTCAGACTACCTCTGGAGGTGGTCCGACAAAAACGCTTTCGGAACGCTTTTGGACCACTTTTGGGTCGGCTGTTGTGGTTACACCGAAGGTGAACCGTTCTGAGACCGTTCTCAGAACACTTTTGACTTTCGGTGTAACCGGGGTCTAAGTCTTCTACCCTGTCTGAATAGAGGGGGTTGTGATCACTCACCTGTATAGGGAGTGGAAACAGTGGTTCATGGGGAGGGTTAAACCAATAAAGACAGGACAATGTAAACACACTATGTGGTCATGTACATTGTATTAGTGTGTTTGTGTGGTTTGTGTGTGTGATCCTCTTGACATGGTATTGAAGCTGTGATTTATCAATGTTGTGACGGTATCAGGGAAAGTTCATGTAGGTTTGTTTATTGTTTTGATCAGGATTGTCTTTCCAGCGTTATGCTTTTACACAGGAGAGTATGTAATAGTGGTCCCACTACTGCTGCTACTACTAGTACTTCTTCTACTAACCACTCACTCTACTTTTACTAATACTACAATGTATACTACCAACAGTGCCACTTCTAGCAGCAAAACCACCACCACTATTACCACTTCCACCACCACTTCTTTTACCACCACTACTTCTACTTCATGTACCACCACCACCACTACCACCACTACCACCACCACCTCTACACCACTACCACCACCACCACCACTACCACTACCACCACCACCACCACCACCACCACCACCACCACCACCACCACCACCACCACCACCACCCCACTACAACCACCACCACCACCACTATCACCACCATTACCGCTACCATCACCACCACTGCGACTACCACAATCTCTACCACTATAACCACCACCACTACCACCACTACCACCGTCACCACTGCCACATCTACCACAACAACCACCACCACCACATCTACCAAAACAACCACCACCACCACCACCAGCACTATCACCACCACTACCACTACCATCACCACCACTGCTACTACCACAATCACTACCACTATAACCACCACCACTACCACCACTACCATCATCACCACCGCCACATCTACCACAACAACCACCACATCTACCACAACAACAACCACCACCACCACCACCACCACCACCACTACTACCACCACCACCACCACCACCACCACCGCCACTACCACCACCACCTCCACCACCACCACCACCACCACCACAGATTTACCTCTACCACATCCATCACATCCACTACCGAAGAACTATAACTACCACCGTTACCACAACAACTGCTGCCACATGTACCATCACTGCCTTAACCTCTGCCTTAACAACTACCACTTAAAATCTCATCCCAACCAGTACTAGTATAATGAGCGCTTCGAAGTATGGTTCATGGGTCGGTGAATTGGGGGTGCATTCTGGGTGGGTGAGTGGGTGTGTGTGGACAAATACAGTCTACCGATTTCCATGAAAGCAGCATATTGTATGTGTGTGACGGTGTGTCACAAGTTGTACCAGGCAGTACTGGTGTCTGTCTGTCTGTCTGCTACCAGATAACCCTGATAGCAGTTTATTTTACAGATTACATCAAATTCATCAAAAAAATCTAACTTCAAATTCATGATTTTGTTCACGGCACCCTTTCATGTGTTGAGCTGAACCCAGACTGTAGAGTTCTTTGGTGCTGAAGCGATGTGAATCTTTCTAGGTTAACGTTTCAGGCGGTTGATCATGCCGCAATGAATCAACTTATGTGAGTTGTATATGGTGATTGGACACTGCACTTCTGGAGTGTGAACAAATGCCATTTTGATTATCATTTCCATCATATCTGAAATATGTCAACTGTGGATACTGTCTTCATGGCTAATGAGCTCATACTTAAAAAAAAAATCTCAGTCTGTCTGGGTCACTCGTCACTACATCCTACATACAAGATGTATTCATGCGGTATAAAAAGTTGTGAATATGTTGGGATGTGAAAGTGTAATTATGTCCACAGATGTTAGTCATGAATACCTGTAGAACCCTTTTAACTATAGGTAGGGCTAAGGGGGGGGGGGGGGAGGGGTATACATGTACATGGGGGGGGGGGAGGGGTATACATGTACATGTATGTAGTTGTATAGGTTTAGGTTAAGGTTAAGGGTTTAGGGTATACATTGTGTCGGTGTACATGTAGTTAGGGTTAGAGTTAGGGTTAGGGTAGGTCATTAACCCGTAGTGTGCCAAACAAACTATTACTGTATCATTCTCCTGTTTTCTCAGTTCGTTATGCCAAGCCCGAGAAGGAATTGAGAATGATTAGTCTACTGCAGCCAGACCTCTTACTCGCATATTGTAGTTTTGATTAAAAATATCCAGCAGCCTGGAAGCCAGGCTAGCTGAAATTACTGCCATGTGACTAGTAAGATCGGAGGACGACTGCAGCGTACATGTTGTACAAGAGTGTGAGTTCTGAATGAACCGAGAAGCTCCAGTCTGTGTTATGGAATGGCAGTCACAAAGGCACAGTCTTCCGCTCGACTAGGCCAGGAGAAAGGCTTTGTTAGTCCGTGGTTGTGTAGCCCATTGTAGTGGTTGGCGGCTGAATTCCTTTCAATCATTGAAATTTAGGAGATTAGACAACTTTCTTGAATAGGTAGCTGTTACATCACTTACATTCGGTCTATCGGAATGTACATGTGCATGGGTACATATAATGACCTAACTCAGTGGGGATAGGGGTATGGGGTTGTGTCTACATAACATGTGATGTCCATGTGACATTGCAATAAAAGTCCTGATTTTTTTTGTTCCTTTCTTTTTTGTTGTTGTTGTTGCCATTAACAGAGCCAGCCTTTGCTCTTTCTTCAGAGCCCTGGACCCTGTTGTATAAAACTTACCATTGATGGTACATGTAACTCTGGCAATGGTAACTTCTATGAAAAGTTTGGAAACCTTGAATTTGATTCTGTCGAGCGATGTTACCATGGTAGTTACCTTTGATGGCAAAGTAATACCATTAATGGTAATTTTTATGCAACTACCATGGTAGTTACCTTTGATGGCAAAGTAATACCATTAATGGTAATTTTTATGCAACAGGACGGTGGACTCAGGACTTTGCACACACCACACAGTCATGAATGTAAAACATCTGAAATTAATCCCTTCTTTGCCAGATATGTGATGTAATATTGCTAATGGGATTTGCTTGCATACTGTGCATTACTTGTGAAAAGCAAAAAATATCAATGGTGCAAAAAAAAAAGTTCAAGAATTGATGAAGAGATCTGTTGAAATAAGTTGCTTGATTGATGAAGCTGAATTTGGACAAGAACTCATTTCTTAATCTGTAATGTTGAGTTAATTACTCATTTAAGGGCAATTAGGGAATTTAAATATCAGAATGCAAACAGCAAACATGATTAATTACAGCTAATCAGTTAATCATCTAGGATAGTCTGTGCATGATAACCGGCTTTCGAGCATGGCTGTGGGCTTTTACTCTGTCAGTGTAACCGGTACTGTGGATGAACGCTATTTGCTGAGAATCCTAGCAAAATCCTGCAATATTTTGCAAAAGAGCTTGTATTTAAGTTGTTTTTACCCCAGAATAAAACTAAAGAAAGAAGTCTTAAATAATGATGGTAATGATTTGTCCCTGTAACATGCTCATACATTTTTTTTTGGACATTTGTCACAAAAATAGAGCTAGACTAGGGTGAGGTAATGGAAACTCATGTTGTTCCTTGTGCACAGTTCACATTCTTCAGTCGGAAATACATCTAGTAATTTTAATTTCAACAAACAATAATAATTTCCTTACTGTTAGTCTTGTTAAGTATCTCAGTGTGATGCACTGTAGACATGAGCAAGAGGGATTGTCTGAAAAAACGTCTTAGATGCGTAGATGTGAACAGAGCTGATGCGTAAGTTCCAAGGTGTGAACAGTGGCTCATTACGCTTCCACACCATGCTTCATGTGAACAGGGCTGATGCGCTCCAAAGTGTGAACGATGCTCTGGCTCATTACTCGTCCACACCATGCTTCACCAATACATGACAAAATTGGTGATTGGTTCATTGCACTTTATTGCACTTTTTGGCTGTTCCGCAGCTTTGTAATAAAGTCTGTTTTTTCATATTTTCCATCAATTTTTTTTTTCATAAAGCAATATCCTTTATTAAATTAAAGGTTTCCTGCTCCTTGACTTCTTATAACCTAAGCTGTGACTTAAAAGGAGAATAGATCCTCCCTGTAAATGACTCACATGTAGTCTTCACAAATGCCGACAAATCAGGCAATTGAAGTATTAAAAAAATATGAACGTTTAAATCTTTTGATCACTTTGAAATCTGGCATTGCCAATTTGATTCTCCACAAACGTTGTATTTTACAATGTTGTGTATGGGCAGTGCGTATGAAGTCAACACAATATGTTGCATGTGGTGAGGGGGAAAACCCACCCTATAATTGAGGGGGCGGGCTACTCAAAAAGCCTGAAAGAAGTGGAATAAACAATGCTATGTTCTGCAGTATTCACGTACCCTATGAGAAGAATGAAGTTTTCCCAGGGGCTTTTTTGTCACGTAAGATGGCTCTTTATCAGATTTGGTAGGGATGAATTGTTCAGATCCATTGCGTCTTTCTTTCAAGGCACATAGCCGACTCGCAGAGTAGCAGCGTCTTGAAACAATTGAAGTCGGGGAAAATCCCAATTCACCTCTCGGAATCCCCATACTTAAGCAAAGTCGTTAGGGAAAAAACAGGTCGAGAAGATAAGTTTACGTAATTTCTAGGGGGAAAAAGACGAGAAAGGGACAAAATTGCCTCTTGTGCTCCTCTTGACGCCAGGATCTGCCTCATCGCCATGGTGATTGCATCCTCCGTGGGCCTCTTGTTTTTCTCGTTGATGATGAATCCGGTGTGGTCGAGGTCTGGAGGTTTCTGGAGGGTGACTGAAGTGGTCGAAGCTTTAGTGTCTCATTAGATGTGTCTTGACCAGCTGTAAGTTACGAGATAGCCTGATTAGCTTTCTGGGGTGATGGTTGGTGGTAAGAAGAGGTTGTTTGAAGTTGTTGAACCTTCAGTCAAATTCATATTCGTTTATTTTTCATTTCCAACAGGAAAAAAATAAAATACATTTGTAAATAACAATATGATAATACAAAAATTATATATATCGACAAATATGTATAATAGAAACACATTATCATTATATAAGATACATGTACCTGTGGAAATGGAGGGATCCACTGAAAAGCAAGTGCTTGTAGTTTGTGGACCCCTCTCATGAGATGAGTCTCATTAGATGAGTCTCCAGTAGCACTAAGTTAGAAGATCACATTTTTTTTGCTTTCTGGGGTGATGGTTGGTGCAAAAGGAGTGTGACTGAAGTGGTCTAATCTCTTGTGTCTCTTAAGATGAGTTCATACCAGTCATACCTTAGGAAAAATCTTGATTACCGGTAGCCTTCTGGAGTGATGGTTGGTGATGAGAAGAGGGTTGCCGAAATAGTGAAGAATTACCTTTCTCATGAGCTGGGTCTTCACCATCCTTAAGTTTGGAAAAAGCCTGATTAACTTGCTGGAGTGGTGGTTTGTGGTCAGGACAGGGTGACTAAAGTGGTTGACAGTTTAGTGTCTCATTAGTATTGATTAGATAGGTCTTCACCAGCCCTACATGGATTTAAGCCAGGAGATGTCCTGATATCTTTCTGGAGTGATGGTCTGTGGTAAGAAGAGGGTGACTGTAGCCTAGGTACTAGGCTGTAAGGTGCATGGACACAACCCAGTCTGTTAACAACTATGTCTGGTAAAACAGACTATGCCCCAATCCCATCCTCACTCCTCCTCTCAGGGAAGAAGCCAGAGGAGCTATGACGTCATTAGGGCATAGTCTGTGTTACCAGACATACATGTAGTTGTTAACAGACTGGGTTGTGTCCATGCACCTCGCAGCCTAGTACCTAGTCTAGGGTGACTGAAGTGGTCTGCTTTTAGAGTCTCATTAAATGTAACACTACCAGCCGTAAGATAGGAAATGTAGCATGATAAACCTTTTTTAAATAAAATAATCAGAACTTGTGAAGCTTGGTTTATAGATCTGGGGCCATATTCATGAAACCTTACTATATGTAGGCCTATTTAGCTACTAAAGTGCATTCAGCTACATGCATACATGCATTTTTAGTAACTAAATTAGGCTAGTAAGGTTTCATGAATATGGCTCCTGGATGTAGTTGTTAACAGACTGGGTTGTGTCCATGCACCTCGCAGCCTAGTACCTAGTCTAGGGTGACTGAAGTGGTCTGCTTTTAGAGTCTCATTAAATGTAACACTTCCAGCCGTAAGATAGGAAATGTAGCATAATAAACCTTTTTAAAATAAAATAATCAGAACTTGTGAAGCTTGGTTTATAGATCTGGGGCCATATTCATGAAACCTTACTAGGCCTATTTAGCTACTAAAGTGCATCCAGCTACATGTACATGTACAATGTATGCATGCATTTTTAGTAACTAAACTAGGCTAGTAAGGTTTCATGAATATGGCTCCTAGATTGTAGAGAGAATTATAAGCATAGAGATTGATGATGGTTTGGCTGTTGATGTGATGAGGGTGACTGAGTCTTGGCCAGCCCTGAGGGTGCTCATCACTCAAGATGTGGGTCTCTATCAGCCTGAAGTCGGCAAAACATCGCGATGACACCTCTTCTACATTTAATTGCAAAACATCTTCTACACTACAGCTCAAAGGAATTGGCGTAGGGAAAGGGAAAACGGAAGAAAGGGAAGGACCCGCATTTTTGAACCGCGGTATATTTTGTCCAATTCAGCATGAAACATGATGCTTTTTAAGCCAAAGCATCATGTTTCATGCTGAACTGGACAACATATACTGCTGGTCCTTTCCCTTTCTTCTCTTTCCCTTTCCCTGTGCCAATTCCTTTGAGCTGTTGTGTACATCACCCTCCCAAATGTAATAATTGCTGTTTCTTTCCAGGGCCCTGTTGCATGAAACTTACCATCAATGGTAACTTCTATGGTAACATCGCTCAACAGCCAATCAAATTCAAGGTTTTTTTTTTAGAAGTTAACTTAATTAGCAAAGTTACTATCGATGGTAAGTTTTACGCAATGGGACCCAGGTGAAATCATAGGTGATAAGTTGATAACCCTACAGAAAAGCCTGAGATCGACTTTCTACCTGACTGTGATTTATTGTAGTATATTTGCAGGTTATTATTGTAGGAACAGCATGGAGCTGACTGCATATTTTGATAGTGAATAGTGACTGGGTTAAAGATTGTCCGTCCCTTTTGCAAGCTTAAAATTTGAAATCGTCTATCACGATCGTAAATTGAAGAAAGTGTTATTCAAGACCATTTCTGAGAATATAGCATGCTGAAGCTTTCTGTATATGTAAAATTTTCAGCCGTTAAATTTCAAACCGACTTTTTTCGTACTACGAAAAAAGTATTAGTCTTTGTTACAGTATCTATGTGGTTATTATGCGTGTGTGAAATCCTAATTTTATGAGTAACTACCAAACTTTGGAGATGATTCCTTCCATAGAACATTTTTTTCAAAATGCGTTTTATAATTTGATAAACAGATTAATCAATAAAGCAGATATTTCAACACAAACTGCTAAGAGCCTGAGGTAAAGACTATTAATCAGACGTTGTTTACATGCATTATTTGAATTTTACACTACGTGTCAGTTTCAAATTGTGAATATAGAGCTTGCTAACACTTCTCTATATGTTTGCCAATGTTTCGATGGTTTTGTGGTGATCTGAAAAAGGGACTGGCTGTCTTTAAGGCTAACGAATGCATTCCTGAACCATCCAGTGTGCTCAGATATTGGATTGAAAGAAAAAAGTTTACAAGGTGATGACAAGGAAAAGATTAAATGAATAGTAAGGATATTCGTGGAGGAAACTGGGAGTAGAATAATTAGGAAAAACAATGTAAACAAGATGTTCTGTAGCTGTGTAGTAAAGAAGAGAAGCGCAAAAGAAATGGGAAGAAATATTGTTACAGTATTCAGTGACTTGGGATAAGGCTATCATGCTCTTGAACCATGCAATTTGAGGGATATTGGGGTCGGGGAGAGAGAACTCAACAAGCTGATGATGAGGAGGAGATTGATTGAAGAGGAAGGAAGTTGAAAAGGGAGGATGAGGAGAAGGAAAATATGGAAGGAGAACTCAAAGATTGTAGGATATAGTTGTGTAAAAAGTGACTGGGATGAGGCTAACATATTCGTGAACCGTGCAATTTGTGAGGTATTGGGGTCAGAGAGAGAACTCAACAACCTTACACATAGGATAGCGCCCTTGCCCGGCTCCAGCGTGGGCAATTCCGCCGCTCGTCCATGTATGAATACAAAAATATTCATCTGTAATTGTCAAAATGGAAGAGATTACCATCAGCACTTTGCTGCGCTTCTTTTGTGAGAAGATTATTTGGGATTTGGTGACAGGGGGTCAGCCATTGAAACGGCCTGAATGGATTCCCGCTGAGCTCTGATTGGTTGAATAAGCAGTTCAGCAGAGGCTAGAGGTACTACACCTTAACTACCGTGCAGCAATATTATATTTTCATTCAATTACGGGGTAGTGTATGGGTGGGCCTACATGTGATAACTACTTGTCACTGCACATGGACTTCCTTACCTACTGACAGTGTTGTGCATATTTGCACTTGCTGCCTGACTAGAGAAACACCTGAACATTATGGTCCTTAGCTTAAGTCTCAGCCTCTTCTACAGACTTAAGTCAAGTCTGCCAATGTCTTTGTACATGAAATATTCATAATTTCTTGTCGTGAATTGTACCATAAGTTGAGAGTTACATGTTGTGTCCACAGAGTACTGATAGAGAAGAATGCAATGACATTGTACTGACCTTCAAGTTCAAACATATTTTGTGAAATTATGCAAAAGTTGTTAAAATTGTTTACAGACACTGTACATGTACAGCATACATACATGCACTGCTACTAGCAGCTCTGAATATGAGTTGAGATCTCGAACTTGAGAGTGGAAAAAAGAGATGAAATAGAATAGAAATAATTGTTTTAAAGATTAGATTAGAAGTGCCTGGAATATATACTTCAAACTTTGATAAAAATATATGAAAGTGTCATACAGTTACCATGGAAACATCACTCTTGTAACTAACTCCCATGTAAGATAAATTACAGTATAGAGAACAGACATATAAGGTCACTGTGGAAGCTGGTGAGAATGTATCTTTGATTTGTAAAAGTGGCATGATAAATGTGGCAAAGATGATGGACACGGGGAAAAGAGGCGAGGAAAAATCTCAGGTCCTGCCAGTTTATATCATCAGATTGCTTCCTCTGCTAGGAATCTTGAGTGACGAGCGCTGGCCCATCTTGCAACCCCATTACTGTCGGATCTCATCCCGGGTAGAAATCAGCCATATTTTACTCCCTAGTTTCGCGAGCGAGCGGGGTGTGCTAGCTAGCGATGAGATGAGAGAGAACGACGGGATGAGAGGGAACGATGAGATGAGATGGAATCGAGGGGAAGCATCTAATGGCGGATGACATGTGGGTCATTACAGGCAGGAAGTGTTTTCATGAGATTTACGGACGACTTGAATTATTTGTGTTGCCAGAACGTTCATTCTGCGATCTTTGCTGCCATTGGTTACAGTAGATCGCAAGAAGTTTCTTCATATTAGATAGGCAGCCATTAGAGTTGACTTCAGGGAGGATAGAATTTGTATCGTTGTAGACTTCAGTGTTGCTCTGCACAGAAAACTTCGTAGTAATTAGTAGCTCAAGTGGCTCAAGTGGAATAATGGGAAAAAAGATACATTTCTTGTTTCTTTTGTACTCTCTGCTGTCGTCTTTCAGATACAGGAAGTTCCTGGATAATTCATGTGAATAGGCAGCCATTAGAGTTAACTTTTGTCACAGTAGGATTGGTACAGTTGGAGATTTTATCAAGTAATGCTCTAATAAGACCTAGCTAATATTTATCAGCTCTCTTCATTAGACTTCTTTCTGTCAGGATAGGATTCGTACAGTTGTATACTTTAGAAAGTGTTGCTCTTGGCTGAAACCTTCCTAATATTCATTGCCTCCTCAAGTTATATTGTGGGAAGAGAGAGACATATTATTTGTTAATGTAGGACATTCTGGTGCCGTCCGTCCTTATGCTAGCAAGAAGTTTTGTTGATACTGGCTATTTTGCCACTAGAGTTGACTTTTATCAGGATAGGATAGGATAGGATAAGTAATGCTCTGCGCTGAAACCTTCCTAATATTCATGGGCTTTTCAAGTTGTATTGTGAGAAGAGAAAGAGAGAGAGACATATCATTTGTTGATTTAGCACTCTTTACAAGCATCTGTTACATTCTAGCAAAAAGTTCCTTGATACTAGATGGACAGTTGTTCGAGTAAACATTTTGTGAGGATAAGATTCATACAGTTGTTAACTTGAGGTGTAGCTCTTTGCTGAAACCTTCCTAATATCCATGGGCTTTTGAAGTGGTGCTGTAGGAAGAGAGAGAGAGACGTATTTACACACACTGCACCTGCTTGTGATAACCTTTGCCAGAGAATACTTCACTTTGTTTTATCTAGCGACCCCACACGGTTGCTCCATCTTATCCCATTACCATTCGGCTTCTCACGCTCAGCAGGCTGGATGTGGACCAGCATTTCCATGGTAACGGAATGAAATATTGAACATTTTCCAGTTTCAAAGCATGTTCATGTTAAGTATCATATTTTGAATATCGAAAGAGCTGTTATAGCATTTGTCGTGAACTTGAACCCTTAAATCAAGTTTCCATTTTCAAGTTCTTAATGTACTGTAAGTGATAAAAAGCCCCTTTAATACCTTGATTTTTCTCACAGCACAAGATGGCACAACGTGTTTATTTCATGATGAGTTTTAAAAGTAGCCACCGTAAAGTTATCGTACCCTATGGTATCATAGTGTATCTATAAACTACTAAACAGCATATGAATAAAATATGAGTATGAACAGGCTACAGTAGAGAATAAATGCTTTTGTGAATAGGTCTAGTGACATATATACCGTAATGTATCTAAATACTACTAATGGGATTATGGATGTGAGTCTGAACAGGGTACTGTAGAGGATACTTACTGGCTGATGAATGTAGAGCTCTCTGAACATGATTGTGCAGGTGTATGGACTGTGCCTTGTAGACATTACACTGTAGTGTCCCTATAAACTTCTAAGGGGAATATGAATATGAGTCTGAACAGGGTACAGTAGAGGATACTAACTGGCTCATGAATGTAGAGCTCTATGAACATGAATGTGCAGGTGTATGGACTGTGCCTTGTAGACATTACACTGTAGTGTTTCTATAACTACTAATGGGAATATGAATGAGTCTGAACAGGGTACAGTAGAGGATACTTACTGGTTCATGAATGTAGAGAGCTCTCTGAACATGATAAAGCAGGTGTATGGACTGTGCCTTGTAGACAATACACTGTAGTGTCTCTATAACTATTAATGGGAATATGAATATGAATGTGAACAGGGTACAGTAGTAGATACTATACTGGCTCATGAATGTAGAGCTCTCTGAACATGATTGTGCAGGTGGCTCGACTGTGCCATGCAGACTTATTGATCGCTGGGGTGCAAAATTACATGTGCCCGCCTACTAGGACTTGTACAGGCTAAGGAATCCATGCCAGCCTCCCACTCAAAATTAAACAAACCAGGTGAAGAAATGTGGAAAATCTGCTGAAGAGAAATTGATTTTCTGAAACTTTAAAGGGATATGTTATCCTCACGTGAGGTAGTAAACCTTCCTGTGATGTAAACTTCTACAGGGTTTAAAGTATTTCGTTGCAGCCTTCTTTTGGTATTGAAGCGAATCTCTTCTTCCGTTTTTTATAAGTGTATGTTTCACCTACTGTATAGTTGTATTGCAGCTCAAATGCTAAGTACTGAAACATGAACAGTGTGTTTAAAAGTTATACAGTAGTCATAAAGAGAAAAATGTGATTATTTCCTTAAATATCTGGTTTTGCTCCAATAGACTACTTTCTATTCAAAATCTAAGCATATCTATCAAACAATAAGTTACTCACTCATTGTAATCATAAGCTTGTCTGAGGTTTGTCCAAATAGCAACAACCGATTGAAATTGAATAAGGGACAGGCACATGTAACTGTAATAACTTGAAATGAGGAAGTTAGGACTCAAAAGGGAAGTTGTGTATCAAAAAGGAATACATCATATAAAATTTGTATTTTCACTCTTGTCTGTCTCCCTTTTTTGTTCTGCTCTATGTAAGATATTGCCAACAAACTTCCTCGGGTGAAGAAACCGGGAAGACACTGTTGGACAGCTCATCTCTGAATCTGACCGCCATCGCCCGAAACAAACGACCGGACAAAATATGATGACCAAACCATCTGCGAGCTGAATCCAGGGCGGCACAAATCAGAATGAATTTACATGATAATGAGTCCTGCTAAAGTGATTAAACCCAGCAAGAGGAAGTTTGTTTCCTTTTCTCCATCCTCCTCCTCTTTCTTTTTCCGTCCGTCCGTTCCCTCCCCCGTGTTTTCTGTTTTCGCAAAAGTCATGGCGGCCTGAAAGGGGAGTGCTTTGGACTCGTAATGTGTCGTGTCTGGCGGGGGATGGCTAAATTTGTTTACGTAAGGCTCCCGTTACACTCACTGAAAGGAACTTGGGCTCAACTACCAAAGCTTGGCTGCTTCAGAGCAAAATGGGTTTTGACAGCTTTTGTGAGCTTGGAGATGTCCCATAGTCCCATAGGTGTATTCTTGAGTGGTGTCAAATGTACGCTCATTTAACCTTGTCAGTCCCATAGGCAATAAATTGTGTTGTCATTGACGTGGGACTGTGATCATTTAGTAATGACAGGGTTAAATCTTCATAGGGAAAACATTCTTTTTCATTCATTTACATGATTGGAGCATGCTATCCTTCCTCTCTGGGTGTATGCCTAAAATTGATTTTCAATTGATTTCTTCTGGGCCATGTTGCAAAAGTTTTCAATTATAACTTACAGTCAGTGGTAGCTACCATGGCAACAGCCAATGAGCTTGCATTATTGCACCTGTTGCCATGGTAATTACATGCACCATCGATGGTAAGGTACAGTAATTGAACACTACTAAATGTAACATTGCCGTGGAAGCCCTTCAACTCGAATAAATCTCTTGTTACACATTTAAATGATATTTTATGAGATAAGATCCATTAAATATGTGAGGGTATGATTGGAGAATGTCAGAACAGGTATTAGGATATATCGAATGTAATGGTATACTTTAGGCCTAGTATACTGTCATCAAATGCCACCTCTTGATATTCATTTTTACATTGATAATATAATGATATGTAGAGGTACTGTAAAAGTGGAAATTTTGGGGCGATGAATTTCGCATGTTTTTAATTTCGCGGGTTGTCCAGCCCTTTAGATGATCAATTCACTCAGCTTACCACTGCCACACCAGATCTGGCAGGGCGCCGACTAAGGCTTAACCATAAACATATTCGTACATATGTGATGTGTGATGCATCAAAGCAAGCGCGCGTACAAAGCGCGCCGATACGAACTTCGCGTAGGCGCAAATATATTTGCGCGTTTTTATTTTTGTGCCAAATACACACCGCGTGAAATGCACGAAAATTTCCACTTTTTCAGTATGAGAGTGATTTTTCTTTTCTGAACACCATTGGAATCCACAGTGCCATGGAGCACCTAGAGGTAATGAGCACACATAGAATTTGAATGGAAGATAAGTTTGTTGGTCCAGAGATGCTCTGTGGAATAAAGATGGATTACATTTGATAAATCCTGACTGACACATTGAATTACAAACTCAGTTGCAGTAGTCTTTAGGTGGAGACTTACGTGTGGCGCTGTCTCAAAAATATTACCTAATGGAGCTGCTCCATCCACTCAAAAGGAAAACAATTCCAAAGCTCTTCAAGAGCGTATATTATAGCTAGTTTGCAGGAAATTATAATATGTATTTCAAAGCTTTTTAACAAACAGTGCTAATAGCTTACACACTGTATACTCAATTTTGACTGTTACCCGTACATACAAAATGGTTAGAGAAGAAGAATAAAGAAATCTTCATTGTTTTCATATTGAGAGATATATTTTAAAGCTTTTTACAAACAGTGCTAATATCATTAGCTGATATAGTCAGTGTGACAGATCGTTGTATAATGATAAAAGAAGAAAAATAAACAAATCTTCATGGTTTTCATGTTGAGACACAATTTCTATTTCAAAGCTTTCTACAAACAGTGCTGACAGTTTACAAACAGTGCTGTTAGTTATGAAAGTCAATTTTGATAAATCACTGTACATGTATATGAAATGATGAAAACAATGATGAAGACGAACAAGGAAGTACTGTCTATCTACAAACATATTAGAGCTACACACATTTTCTACCTTTCAGACCAAATTATTCAGTCTCACTGATGGACAAACCTTTAAAGCCTGCAGTGAAGTATCCATTAGGAGCTCCAAGGTGCCCTGCCTTTGTTATGGCTTCCCAAGTTCCTTTGTGCCATAATTCTCAACTATTCATTTAAATTTCATTTTTAATCTGGAAAGCAAACAGGGAGGAAAGTGGGTTACTCACACCTTAACTCGACCCCCGCACTTGCCCTTGGCTGGCTGGCTGGCTGGGCTAGAGCTAGCTGAGTGTGCTCTCACACCTCCACTTAAAGACAGCCCGTCCCTTTTTCAGATCACCACAAAACCATCGAAACATTGGCAAAACATATAGAGAAGTGTTAGTAAGCTGTATATTCATAATTTGAAACTGATACGTAGTGTAAAATTGAAATAATGCACATAAACAACGTCTGATTAATAGTCTTTACCTCAGGCCCTTAGCAGTTTGTGTTGAAATATATGCTTTATTGATCAATCTGTTTATTAAATTATAAAACGCATTATGAAAAAAAAAATTATAGAAAAATCATCTCCCAAGTTTGGTGATTACTTATAAAATTAGGATTTCACAAATGCATAATAACCACATAGATACTGTAACAAAGACTTATACTTTTTTCGTAGTACGAAAAAAGTCAGTTTGAAATTTAACGGCTGAAATTTTTACATATACAGAAAGCTTCAACATGCTATATTCTTAGAAATGGTCTTGAATCACACTTTCTTCAATTTACGATCGTGATAGATGATTTCAAATTTTAAGCTTGCAAAAGGGACGGACAATCTTTAAAGGGAATATATACTGTACTGGGAAGACAAAAAGCCTTCGAAAGGGTGATCATGAGCAATCTTCTTGTGAATGGTCTTGAATTCATGGAATTTCTATTTTAGGAACTTGCTGAAATTTATTTGGCCGCAAATGATCCACATTTGGAGTAATTAGTGATTAAATCGCAAATCCACAAACTGTTTAGGCCGAACATTTTGATTTAATCACTAATTACTCCAAATGTGGATCATTTGAGGGCGAACAAATTTCATCAAGTTTCTAAAGTGGAAAATACTGTACATGAGCATATGAAGGCCTGCATTCAGAAGAGAGGTTGGAGAAAAATACACGTTTGCAGGGGCCGTTTTTTTATTCACGGTGGACTGTATTTATAGCATTGTGGGGGCTTAATCACACTCTACATAAGTATAATGGTTTATATTCATGTTTGCAAACCAAGTGAAATCCCTAGGTATTTATTTGTTTATTTTGTCCATATAATGGTAGCTAGCTGCTAAAATGTGCCCACCACATTTGCTGCATGTCTGCCTTCATTATCCATGCCTAATATGCCATGTAATTCACCCACCAAGATAACAGTCACATGTTTGAACAATTTGATCAAACAAAGCGCGATTGTCAATGCGATGCTATCAATGTTAATGTGGCCACATAGAAAAACAAACCAATGTTTGTATGTGAGAGCATAATATTGATTTTCTTTCTATTGCTGATGAGTGGATGATAATTAAATTATGATCTACTTTGAGCATTATGTGGAAGTTGCACATGCACGATACATACACTCCAGCTCAAAGGAATTGGCATGGGAAAGGGAAAGGGAAGAAAGGGAAGGAGCCGCAGTTTTAAACCACAGTATTTTTGTCCAGTTCAGCATGAAACACAATGCTTTAGCCTAAAAAGCATCATGTTTCATGCTGAACCGGACAAAATATACGACGGTTTAAAACTGCAGCTCCTTCACTTTCCCTTTGTTCCCTCTCCCTATGCCAATTCCTTTGAGCTGGAGTGTATCTTCTGACTTTACTCAGTGCCCAGGATCAAGGTAAAACATGTTTCCCATTATAAAAGTAATCAGGGATATCTAGAATTTTGTGTCTTGAATCTTAATTTTGTTGCACACAAAAAAGCTGCTTTGACAGCTGTCCAGGATTAAGTCATAGCAGTAGTGTGTGAGTGTATAAAGTGTGATCAGAAAAAAACCACATGCTATTTGACTACTGCTAATATTATGATAATAACATTTTTTGAGAAGTAAATCCATATTTTAGGCCTACAGGTTTTATGGTGAAATCATTGATTGGAACAAAAGCCCTGGGTTCCACCGAGGTTAGGCAGGGCGGCTGTGATGTCGGCCTGAGAAGAGCCCTCCGGACTCTATGCATTATGGAGCCACTTTGACGAGATGGATGCGAGGATGAAAAAGAAGGAAGAAAGAGAGGGAGAGAATGCATAAAACCACCGATGACTAACCCCCGTCACCACCACGCCGCCCGGCTGGCCGTATGGACATTACGCCAGAAAGCCAGAGGTGGCGATCGGGAGGTTTTTCCCCAAGTGGGATTGCTTGACATCAATTATGTGCATCACATTCGCGCCATTCAGTGGTGCTTGTCAAAGAATGCCTAAGTTATTAGGAGAAGTAGTCTTAGTTCCAGGCGTAAGGTTTATATTCTCTCCTCTTTTATTTAAGTTTGGATGTGCGGTCTGGTGTTCATGCTGTCTTCTATTCAGCCACACATGTATGAGGAAAGAGGGAAAGTGAATAGTGCTTAGCCTTTTTTTCCAGACTTAAAGACAGCCAGTCCCTTTTGCAGATCACCACAAAACCATCGAAACATTGGCAAAACATATAGAGAAGTGTTAGCAAGCTGTATATTCATAATTTGAAACTGATACGTAGTGTAAAATTCAAATAATGCACGGAAACAACGTCTGTCAACAATAGTCTTTGCCTCAGGCTGTTAGCAGTTTGTGCTGAAATATCTGCTTTATTGATTAATCTGTTTATTAAATTATAAAACGCATTATGAAAAAAATTGTTCTATAGAAGGAATCATCTCCATAGTTTGGTAATTACTCATAAAATTAGGATTTCACACTTGCATAATAACCACATAGATACTGCAACGAAGACTAATACTTTTTTCGTAGTACGAAAAAAGTCGGTTTGAAATTTAACGGCTGAATTTTTTACATATACAGAAAGCTTCAACATGCTATATTCTTAGAAATGGTCTTGAATCACACTTTCTTCAATTTACGATCGTGATAGACGATTTCATATTTTAAGCTTGCAAAAGGGACGGACAATCTTTAAATGTGATTGCTGGAGTGTATGGGGAAAAAAAATATACACTCTACAGCCTTGAATCGAAGTTGTGGAGAAAGTTGTACACTGGACCTGTTCCTTCCACTGAGAGGAAAACTCAGTCCCAGCAGTAGTCTTGGCACCAGACTATTGGATATATCTAATTCAATCTTCAAAACTTAGTCTAGCACTCATCAGGCTGGTCACAGTAACATTCTCTTCTTTTCATAGTCTGTCACTGTTTTGGTGAACAGGAGATAAAAATTGTGAGTGATTAGTCTATTGCAGCCAGACCCTTTTATTGGAAAGTTTGGATTATAAATGTCTGACAGCCTGGAAACCAGACTATCCCAGCAGCAATGTCAGTGTTGACATAAACCTGATTTATGTGTGAGCCATTGCCAAGGGACCATACAAAGCCGCCAATATCATGAATGTGGATTTGGAGAAAAGAGGCTAATCTTATGAATCTTTCAGGTGACTCATATCATTTTGCTCCTCACCATTTAAATCACTCCCACATCATCTAATATTGTTTTTTTGTCCACGACTCATACATTTGCTTACTTATCATGTTCATGCGAATAGTAATGAGACTAAGAAATGTCCAAAGGTCAACTTGACCATAACCACTCACCATCCTATGTCAACCTGGTGACTTCATGCAAATAAGGGGGCTGCTAAAAACTTTTTGGGAGTTGAAAGCCCCCGAGTGCTGCATCTCCAGTTGAAAAGCTTGAAATGATTGATATTTCCCATACGGTATTTGCCATAATGCCATTCTGACTCAATCAATAGTTTCTTAACCTTAAAGGATATCTATTATGTAATATTCGTGATACAATATTTGAATCCTGACGTTGTTCAGTCACACATATAATACAGTCAAACTACTTTAGGGGCTGCATCCCTGTTCAAACAATAACAAAAGTAAACCAATGTCTTCTCGATATCATGCTATTGGTGGTTATCTTTTCATCAGAGGCCGTGTTTATCATCTTTTCAGAATTTGAAATGCGTTTCCAAAGGCCTTAACGATCCAAACGCGTTTAAAAAAACTGTGCGTTTATCAACTCAATCACCCAAGTCGAAAACCGGCCTTGTCACTGCGCAGCTCTACTGCACTGTTACACGTGCACTGTAGTACAATAGTGTGCGATTGATGTGTTAACTTGGCGTGGTGCGCGTGTTTTCAGCCCAACCGAAAACACGTGGTTTAAAGCCGTTTAACTCGCTTCTTTAAACGCGTTTCTGGTTTGAATGCGTTTAGGATCGCACAAATTTGCGTGTTTCAAAACAGCTTTCCGAACGTTATAATCAAAACACCTTTGCGTTTATCAACTCCCTGACACGCGTTAAAAAAAATTTAAATGCTTTTGGAAACCTTAATTCTACCAAAAAAAAGAGTTGATAAACATGCCCAGAACCTCCTCTACATCATAAAAAGTGTTCTAGTTTTGTAATTTTATCCCAAACCTTTTCCTTTAAGAATTCAATTCTCTTTTAGAAAAAAAAAATAGAACAATTCTGTCAATTTCCGTCATTGATATAGATCCAGCTGTCTTCTCAGCCTTCGGGGAAGACCAGTGATGTCTTAAGACTTTGTTTGAATCTAGGCCAAGTAAAATGGGTTATTATTTAGATTTTAACCCTCAGGGCAATGTTTGAAAAATATGTTCAAATTGTGTAAATTTATAGAGTATTTATGGTTCTTTACGAGGTCCTAGTGAGACTCTCTTTACAGGTTTGTTCTAGTTTCATTATGATTGCTTTGGTTTGAAACCATCATTGCTTTTGAACTTCTGGGACTATGTGGGAAATACACCTGCATGGCATAGCGTGTAAATTTATAGTTTCTTTGAAACTGGGTTTGAAGATTGTTCCTGTGTGTGTGCCTCTCTGTGTGTTTGTACTTTCCACAGGTGTGATCTAGTTTGTTTTTATTAGTTGAGGATTTAAACTATCATTTTGAAGGAAAACTTTCAGATTTTGTTCCGTCAAGTGGCCTGGCACTTTGTTTGATCTGTTCCAGTAATTTTGAGTTTTGACTTTTTCTTTACTTGGCTCAGCTTCCCTCATGTTTGAAGGGAAAGGGCAATCTGTTTGTACCAACTGTTTTACCCAACTGTTTATTATGGTACTGTGCATATGACTGAATCTTTTTCTACACTGTAATTGTTCAGCTAATTATAAAATCAATTACAGAATGCATTTAGAAGTTGTGTGTGAGAGAGCCAGAGGGCGAGAGACAGTGAGACAGAAAAAGAGATAGAAAGACAGGCAGACGTACATGTATAGAGAGGAGGAGAAGTAGAAATATAATCGAATAGGCAGACAGATACTGTAGATGGTAGAAAGACTGAAAAGTTCTCAAATATCATTTATTTGAACTAACAGCACCCTTCAAATACTCATGTTTAATTTGAAATGGGATGTTTTCACAGAATGCTCAACCTTTATTGAGTTATTCCTGTATGTCATTCTATTTAGCTCATAATGTGTGTACACAAAAAGGATCCAATCTATTAGACTGTTTATTGTGGATGATTTATGACTTCACAGGTGTTTTTGCAGGCAATGCCATTAAGAGACTCGGTGCCACGCCAGTAATAGCCTATTGACCTTTCACACATTTCTTGCACCTCTGGTGTTGAGGAGGGTAACTGAAAATGTGAAGAATGGCTGACTTTCAAAATCACATGGATTTTTTTTTTCTGAAAATACAGTGAAATTGAGATTGAGAAGGATATTTAGAGTGGACCTCTGAAATGTTATAAAAGATGAAATAAGTTTTCATTATTTATAAGGATGGATTTTGATATGAAAAGTTATTAGGATTCATTTACTACAGTCACAAGTGGTGATATGAGCTGTTAATTGCCCTTTTGTTAATGATGCTCATTGTAAATGTCATCGTTTGTAATGGCTTCTCTGTAAATAAATATTATTGTTGAATACGTTATGACCTTTATCTCCATAGACATGACGTAGATGTCTTCAAGAATTGGAAATTGACTAGGTAGTATTTTGGAGAAAATATAATTCTCCATGTACTTATCCTGCCTCATTTTTTTTTTTTTTTTTTTTTTTTTTGGGGGGGGGGGGGGAAATTGTCTCAAATTGATATTTATGGACTTGCAAACGATAGCCTCTCCAGGTACCCCAAAATAACTGTTCTGAAGGTTTAGCAGAAATTTACAGACAGGTATGATGATTACTAGAGAACTTCACAAAGGTATGGTAACCTTTTGCCATTTCTAGGGCTTTAAAGTGAGGATAAATAGAAAAGGGCGAGGCTGCCATATGGTACAATAGCTGCTGTATATCACACATGTTTTTATAAGCAAGGGAAGAATAAAATGGGATTTGTCAGGATTATGTTTGCAGTTTACATTGTAGTATTTCATTAAATAAACAAGATTTGCAATTGTGTTTCAAAAGCGGTGTGTAGTGGATCACAACTGCATGCAAATTGTACACCTATATGTATGGAATCTTTGCTCTTAGTGCACATGTTCAGTTGAGGCCAAAAGTTTACATACACATATGAAATTCAGTGAAATTTGTTCGCTTGCCAAACATAATAAAATTTACTATATATTCAGAAATATAATTACTACAATGACAAATTTGGTATCAAATGAAACAGCGTATTAAATTCTTTCACATGGTTGGAATGCTGTTGAGATTGAATTATATTTCAGGTGAAATTTTCTTGGAAGAAAAAAAAGTAATATTTGTGCCAAATGTATTCTATTGTTTGCTATTATATTTCCAAACATCATTTTATAGAAATATATAAATGTAAAATCTATGATTTATATTACATTTTCTATCATGATATGTCACCACTGAACAAAAAAGTGTAATCTGAAATGTTTGTGTTGAGAAGTAAGTAGCACAAATATGAAATGTTTTTGTCAAGTTTTAATTTCTAATTTTTCTAAAATATGAAGATTTTTTGGGAAAAAATTACACCTAAATATTTGTTCAGCTCCTAATGACAAAGCAATGTGATGAAGGGGTATGACATACCCATCTGTTTGATATCAAATTCTTCATGATAGCACAGATAATTTAAGATGCAATAAATTTTATAATGTTTGGCAAGTGTCAACTTTTCTTTGAATTTCCTGGGTGTATGTAAACTTCTGGCCTCAACTGTACATGTAGAGTTTCGATGTACATTGTAGATGCAGAGTGATTGATGTTGAGAAAATTGTTTCATGGGAGAGAAAGATGTACCCTAAGATCCTCTCAACCTCTTAATTCTTTTCCAAACAAAGAAGATGGAAGATGGCCTTAGAACTCTGGTTGTTATGGTAGATGGTATCAGGTCACACACCCCTGGGGGAAAAGGCTAAGCTCTACCTTTCTTCTTCCTCTAATTAATTTGTCTCTAGAACAAGGGCAATGGCACTCCGAAAGAAAAACACTCCTTGAAGATGATGTAAGATTGTCCTTACGCCCAACATCTACCCTGACTTGTATGTTAGTCTAGGTTCCAGACTGTGAAATGCGCTATTTTTTTTACTTTGTATTCTTATTTTCTCATCAGAAAAGTTACACAGTATTTGTCTCTTAATTTGTTGCACAAAAGACGCACAACATCAACAGCAAGCATGTAGAAATCTTGTACTACTGTAGTTCACGAAACAGCACATTATTTTGTAACCTGTCTTTATTTGACCGAGATGACATTCAGACATTTTTAAAGTTGGCTCGTTTAAAAAGAACCTGAGCATTACAAACCAGCGATAACTGGGGCTCATCAGCTGGGACGTATGTGAAAAAGAGGTGGGCAAAATTTGATTGATTGTCTTAGGCGAATGCAGAACTATGCAGTTTAGATCAGAAAATAGTGCACGGTTTTGTCAAGTACGGTCTGATGCAAACGCGGCTGAAGAAAACTGATCGTTCGTCAAGTTCCAATTTGATCAGGCTGCGACTCTGGGGCTCTTCTCAGACGAGGAACGTAAACAAACCTCGGCGCTAGGGGGATCGTCAATGCCGCATTGCCAATTTGAGGCAGATCTGTTGACTCAAGAACACTTATACGTGTACAAAATGTTGATGTACATGTGGGTGTTAAACATTGATGGCTGGCTGGTTTGGGGGTTTAAAGGGGGGAATGACACATTTATATTTACATGTAGTTTAATCAAATAATTACAGCATAGAAAACAGGAGTAAATAAAATATTGAAAATTATTTGCACTATTAGAAATCCATGTTGCCTTTTCAAATCCAAGGTAGATATATGATGCTGTGGGTACTCCATAACACTTAAAATAACATTTATAAGCATGTCATTGCAATTGTAGTGTATTGATCATGAGGGCTAATGATCAGAATTCATAATCATGATTTTCACAAATTAACAACCTCCTCTACCTAATTATTCTCACTTTTAAAAATAATCTGCTACTCTATGTTTCCGCATGTTATTAGCTTAAACCATCTTATTACCAAGCACTGACATCCCATACATCCCAACGCAGTTTCTTACACATGGGACTGAGAGGTTTAACTCCATATGTGCCACCAGTGCATTATAGCACAACCAATACACATAAATGATAAGCAGTTTAACTTTCTCGCAAAGAGTTAAAACATCTGTCTCACATAGCTACTGTAATACCGTAATGGTTACAACCGGCCATGATGATGCCTTGCTGATACCCCCCCCCCCCCCTAGTTGCCATGGTAGCATATGCTGACTCCGTGAGTGCTGGGTTGCAGGGCTCTTGTTGCTCCTTGGAGATGCTAATGTGGCTCCTTGGCCTAGACAAGAGGAGCAGCGAATTGATTGGAGAGGGAGCACTTCAGGGACTGGATGGGGTCTTGTTATGTTTGCACTTTGTGAGAGTGTTGCGTGGGCTGGGCATATTGGCGTAATCGATGTAATATATTGTCATCGACATTATCATCATCTTGTCATCATTTCATCATACTGATCATATCCAAATTCTTCACCGTCTTCATTATAATCTCCAGTACCATCATCACCATAATTACTATCATCATCACGATCATCACCGGCATCATCACCATCATCTCCAGCATCATCATCATCAGACCCATCATTGGGGGTGTTTATCAATTCTTTTTTTGGTAGAATAAAGGTTTCCTAAACACGTTTAAACGAGTTGATAAACGCAAAGGTGTTTTGATTTTGGGGTTTGGAAAACTGTTTTGAAACATGCAAATTTGTACGATCCTAAACGCGTTTAAACCAGAAACGCTTTTAAAGAAGCGAGATAAACGCAAAGCTGTTTTGAAACGCGTTTAAACCACGTGTTTTCGGTGACAAGGCCGGTTTTTGACTTGGGCGATCGAGTTGATAAATGCACCGTTTTTTTAAACGCGTTTGGAAACGCGTTTGTTTAAGGCCTTTGGAAACGCGTTTAAATTTCTGAAAAGTTGATAAACCCGGCCTGTATCATTACTATGATCAAAATCATCACCTGTATCAGTATCACAATCATCATTATCAGCGGAGTAATTGGAAAGGGAGCACATGTGGGACTACCGGTAGTTGCCATCTTGTTGTGCTTGCACTTGTGAAAGTATTTTGGTGGGCCGGGAGTAGTGGAGGAAATGATCATCATTATTATCATCATTATCATTATCATCATCACTTTCTTCACAATCGTTATGATAATTTTTTATTAGTAGTAGCGTCATTATCATCATCGTCATACCTATTGTTATGCGCTCTGGGTCTCTGGCTCTCAAAGAGAGAGATTTACTGGTGTAGCGGGCGAGTCTGGGTACTCCCGATGATCACCGATGTTTGCTCTACCCACTTATATGCTTTTCACACTGGCAAAAATTAGCCCCATACTATCCTTAGCCCTGTACTATTTTCGAAGCTTCTCACACTGGCATTTCTTAGCCCCATACTATTTCTTAAGCCCGACTAGCTGTTCTCACTCGAAATCGTTAGTCCCAGACTTTCTCAACAGCTTATGAATATTTATGAGTGTACGTCTTGCACATCGGCTCTTTACCACTCCCCATCAAGGTCACTCGCCCGTCGGCCGTTATCTGATTGGTCTCAGCGTTTCGGCCTTGAGAGCTGACACCGCATTTCCTTAGCCCCGTACTATTTTTCTTTTCTGTTCACACTGGCGCTCTTAGCCCCGGACTATTTGGCTTGGCCCTGCAATTGCGGTGTTAGCCCTGCTTTTTTGCAGGGCCAAATAATCCCGGATTATTGGTGGTGCTAGCCCACTTTGGTAAAAACCTAAGTGAACAGAAAGTGGTCTAAGCTTAGCCCTGTACTATAGGTGGGGCTAAGGCCCCCCCTTAGCCCCACCTATAGTACGGGGCTATGGAAATTTTTGCCAGTGTGAAAAGCATAATAGTTTAGAACCAGTTGTCCTGACAATATGCTCATATGACATCACATTTTGGTACTTTATTGATCTGGTTTCTAAAAAAAAACGTTGGTCTGCTTCATGGAAGCAGGCCTGACAATGTGGATATCATCACATCACCCGAATCAAATTTCTTTGACACTTTTTGTGACAGATTGATAGCATAATAACTTGACCCTGTAGACCCTCTTCCATTACCTCCTGATTTAAATCCCATCACAGGAGAAAATTACATCTACACTACAGCTCAAAGGAATTGGCATAGGGAAAGGGAAAGGGAAGAAAGGGAAGGAGCCGCAGTTTTTTAACCGCTGTATATTTTGTCCAGTTCAGCATGAAACATGATGCATTTTAGGCTAAAGCAACATGTTTCATGCTTAACTGGACAAAATATACAGCGGTTTAAAACTGCGGCTCCTTCCCTTTCTCTTTCCCTATGACAATTCCTTTCAGCTGTTGTGTACGTGAAAAAAATACCTACTTAGTTTGTAGACCCAAACCCTTGTTGGCCTGTCAGCCAGTCTTTATCATCTCAAAGTGGTAAAATAGCGCTATTTGCATCTTCCTCTGCCTGATCTGGCCAAGAAGCTTGCTATTTGGTCAGGAAAATAAAATCTTAGGCTAGATGGCCGAATAGCTAGCTAAATTTCAGATCATCTTCCTCAGTCTGAACTATAGCCCAAGTTTGTTTGTTGCAATTTTGTTTCATACTCTATTTTGTCCATGCAAAGTATTTTTATGTTTCTGCCACAAAAGGCTGGTGGCTTTATGTTTTGTAGATTAAGAATGGAGCCAACCATTACTAATCCCCAGATAGAGCCATCTAGAGTCAGGCAACTGCAATCAGACTTGGCACTGCAACAGTGCATGCTAACAAAGCTCATATTTGGTCAATGGGTCAGTGATAAAAGGAATAAAAGTGTGACCTTGTTCTATATTTTCTTTAGATTTTGTATCCCCAAGTCCAAATTGTGTCTCCCAAAAGTGTCAATAAAGTAAAACACTTGTAATGAGGATGTCACAAATCCGACCTTGTATACTGTATTCAATTGTGCAGTGTTCAAAATCTGTATGATTTTTTTGTGCAAGTTACAGAGTGTAATATTTGTTAGTAAATATTAAATTTTTCTTCGGGAAAGTAAGTAAATAGTTGTGTAGCAAGAGGCAAAAGGTTTATTTCTGTACCTCTGGACTGACAAGTGTATTTACAATCCATTTCAAAAGTCTATTTTAAGAAACTGCAGTACGTGCACATGTACCTGTACACCTACAGGGTACTATAGGGTACTACACTTTCCAGTATAGGATAGCATACATATTGGTCTGTCTACAGTAAAGGGATATTTTTTGGCACAATTGAATCATTTGAAATTATGACCACCTTGCACAACCAAAATATGACAGAGTGTTGAATTAATGTTCTTCAAAATAACTTCAGCTAAAATCCTGCACTTAATGTTCATGATGATATATTTCTAAACTGAGCCTGTACATATTTGCCATTTCTCAGTGGTAACGTCTGTCCAGTTACCAACATGCTGTGGCAAATTTGTACAGGGCAAATTTTCTGAAGCATACAAAACCTTGTTAAGTGCAAATCAAGACATTTCTTTGAAAAATGTATTAATATTGGCTGTTTTTTTTAAGAGACAAGAAAAAAATAATTGGAATTGAAGAGATTTATGCAAATGTTACAGAAAATGTAACAGAAATGTACCCAATTTAATACTGTAGACAGTTCCACATACATGTACAGTAGGGTCTAGGCTATGGGCTTCTTGTTTCTTTTTATTTACTGAATGGCAAAAGTTGGGCATAGACACAGGCTACCAATATCTTGCTCTCTCTCTCTGTCTTTCACGCATGCGATCAAAGAGATAGATAGAAAGGGGTATTCACCCTATGTTATAGTTGTGGTTCTGACATCATCCCCGCGTCTTTTAAGTTAATTTTATTCCAATTAATGTGCGATATTGTTGTCTTAAGATGATATCTAGGGCTTAGGGTTAGTTGTGGGAGTTCAGATATGAAATATCCAACAGCCTGAAAACCAGGCTAGCATCATAACTGAAAGTGTACTTCCATCAAGATCTCCCCCCCCCCCCCCTCTTTCCCCCTCTCCCCCCTCCTCCCCCTCCCTCCTCCTGTAAATCTTGGCCTAGCCCTGTTTACATAGCACAGGCATTGAAAGTGTCACTAATCACTTCTGTCAATTTTTCTTAGGGGGCTGGCTTTACATTTGAGTCCTTTCTTTTCTTCTGTTTCTTTCTTGAGAGTGTTTTCTCTGAAAACCGGTCTGCCTGTTCAGCAGATGCCAAGTAAGAATTAGGCATTGTCAATGTGTGACACGTTTTTCAAGGAACACCCCTTTCAAGTTGTATCGTCTTCTTGGTACTGGTGACAGAACGTGGCATAGAGAGAGAGAGAGAGAGGGGGGGGAGGGAGGGAGGGAGGGAGGGAGAGAGAGAGAGAGAGAGAGAGAGAGAGAGAGAGAGAGAGAGAGAGAGAGAGGAAGAGAGGGAGAGAGAGAGAGAAAGAGGGAGGAAGAGCGAAGGGAGAGAGAGACAGAGACAGAGGGAGAGAGAGAGAGAGAGAGAGAGAGAGAGAGAGAAAGAGAGAAGATGGAAGAGATGGAGAGAGAATTTAAAAGAAAGTGAATAAGCAAAAGGCTGCATAGGGGGATGGAGGAAGACTGGAAAGAAGGGAACACAAGACAAGAAAATAAAAAAATGATAGCAAGAGAGTACTATATAGAGCAAGCAGCATATGGAGTATGGACAAGAGGGAGGAGGGAAGAATGAAGAAATCAAGAAAGAGTGAGGGAAAAAAGACCACCTAGAGTGAAAGCATTTTGCGACAAAATGGTAGGCCAGTCTATTTAATTTTTTTTTAACATAAGTGTGAACACAGGCGCCTGTTTCCCAGGTGCTTCAGAAGAGGAAGTATTTGATGCTATTACTTCCTTAATCTAATCCTGGATAGAATGGGATAAGTCCCCTATGCTTCAAAGAATTTCCTGCATGTTCATATCAGAACAAACCATCTAGATTGAATCATCCAATGTCAGAGGAAATCGTCTACTTCCTTCCGATTCACTTTCCTACTTGTGTAGAGTACAGCTCCTCTTCCCATCCCCTCTTCTATCTCTTCTTTTATTCTTTCTCTCTCTCTCTCTCTCTTTGTCTCTCTTTCTGTCTCTCTTTCCCTCTCCCTTTGTCTCTGTCTCTCTCTCTCTGTTTCTGTCTACACCCCTCTCTCTCTTTCTCACTCTTTTATTCTCTTTCACTTGCTTCTTCTCCTCTTTTCTTTCTTTACCTTCTTCTCTCTCCACCTCGCTTCTGTTCTCACTCTTTCTCTCTAGTCCTCTCTAGCTTAGTCTGTTTTGTTTCACTTTCTTTCTCTTTATGTATTATCTCTCCTCCTTCCTCTCTCTTCCCCCTGTCGCTCTGCCCCCCCCCCCTGCCCCTCCCCCTCCCCCTCCCGCTCCCCCTCCCCTCCCTCTTTTATCCATTTCTCTTTTCTGTCATACTAGCTTAAGACTCTGCTGGTGCATGTACCTACATTTCCTAAGATCTCCCTTGAGGGATTAAAAAGGGCATTGAGTCCCAGATGGCTAAATCATGTGAAGTACCCTAACTTGCCACAGGATGTAACTCGAGAAAGTGTCTGATACAATCTGATATAAAAAGATTTAAAAGAACATATTCTGTTTCCTCCCACATCCCTCAGGTACTAAGTATGTCACTTCCTTTTTATGTCACTCCTGGTTTCTTGTCATGGTCTCTCGTCCATGGCTTCCTCTCTCTGCCTAAATCTCTGTCTGTCTGTCTGTCTGTCTGTCTGTCTGTCTCACTATTGCTCCCACCATCCCCCTTCTCCTCTTTCTCTTCTTTATTATCTACTTCTCTCCATTCCCTGTCCACTTCTTATATCTCAAACTCACATAGGGGTGCGTTTATCATCTCTTTTCTTTGGTAGAATTAAGGTTTCCAAACGCCTTTCAGGGATTTTTATGAGAAGATAACGCAAAGATGTTTTGATTATGGGGTTCAGAAAGCCTTTTTGAAACAAATTTGTGCGAGCCGGAACGCGTTTGAACCAGAAACGCGTTTTTAGAAGCGAGATAAACGCAAAGCTGTTTGAAACGACTTTCTACTCGATCACAAAGTGCGCACCGCACCTCCTTCCTCGGTCAAACGGCGCAGTACAGCTGCGCAGTGCCAAGCCCAGTTCTAGACTGGCGACTTTGAGTTGATCAACGCAACATTTTTTTAAACACGTTCATAAAGGCCTTTGGAAACGCTTTTGACAGTGGGTATTGAAAGGCATTTCAAATTCTGGAAACATGGTAAACACGGCCTAGGACAGCTGGTAGACTAGTAGAGTCGGTGATGGTACCATCTCAAAGGGAAAAGCTTGTTAACATGAAACAAAATCTGGATGCTTTCATGTCTGTGCAATAGTTCTGCCCTGACCTTATTCCTCTACCACACATTAAGTAAGTGTTTAATGTTTCTGCCCCATTATTTCCCCATTGTGCCAAGTAATGTAATTTGTAACCAAAACTATCAAACCAATGCAGATATAAATCTCCCACGAGACCATTATTTTTCTCAAGTTCCCTCACCAATGATGCCAAAAACACTCATCAGCTTCTAGATAAACTGATTTCCCAGATGAAATGAAATTGGACATGATGCCAAATGGATTCTGTATTAGCAGGCATACTGGTTTATTGGTCCCAATGGATAGCTGGAACCATGACAATTCTGCCCTTCTCTGACAAAAGAAAGCAACTAACAAAAGAGACTTTTCATGTAAAAGAGCTAATTGTGTCTGTCACTTGCATTGGCATCAGTGCAACACCACATCATGTTAGATTGAATATCTCGCAGCAAGATGAACATTTCTTGTTCAGATTTTGCCTGTATGTAGGGAATGCTGGGAACAATCTAAGAACACCAATAACCCAGATTTGAGTGATTAATCACTTGCTTCCTTTTGTCAGAATTGCTGAAGACCTTGGTACTTTTCATACACACACATTCCACAGTGCAGGCTAAGGGAATTAGCACATTTTTACATTAGCACACTTTACTACGCATACATGTGTAGATGCAATGTGAGTGTAGACTTGATGTTTAGACTCAATTGTGATATTTTCTGTAAACATGTGTCTGGTACTGAGGCTATATCCTAACCTTACTTGCCCGTCATGCTGCTTGTATATATATGCGAGATGAAATAAGATTCAAAATGGGAAAATATGTCAATCTTGCTTGTAAAAGCACCCCTTCACAACTTAATGCAATTTTATTCTCAGTATTTTATCTCTTTTGGCTGAAATTACACTGTAAAATGTGAGTGGGGGACATCTTCTTGAATCAAGTTTACCTTGTTTGAAGTTATAAGTACATTTTGCAATTTATTGAAAATTTAAAGGGAAAGTCCACCCTGAAATTAAATTGGTTGAAATAAAAGCAAAAACATAAAAGAAACATATTTGTAAAAAATCATTCAAAGGAAAAATAATATTTTCATTTTTTATATATGTCATGTTTTTGCTTTTAATAACACCAACTTAACTTGAGGGTAGACTTTTTCTTGAAGTAGGTCAGAACATCATCCTTAGTTTACTTGACCTAAATCCTCCCTGTTTGAAATGCCTGTCCCTCCTTCCTCCTCCTCTTTATCCTCCTCCTCATTCTCTTGTGTAATCTC
The DNA here is from genome assembly GCA_963669155.1 of Arbacia lixula. Classification (NCBI taxonomy): domain Eukaryota; kingdom Metazoa; phylum Echinodermata; class Echinoidea; order Arbacioida; family Arbaciidae; genus Arbacia; species Arbacia lixula. Next base: position 8,861,506 of record OZ022595.1, on the reverse strand, counting down.
CCAGCCTGATTCCTTGGTTCCAACCTTTCAGCAGTGGCTATCAGGTTCAGTGTGGAAGGAATTATGGGGTCATGTTAATAACCCAACACCCAACCATCGTAAATCTTTACCACACGCTGCTCTGTGATTTTAGGTGCAAATTATGCCTGTCAGGCAAGACTTTTTTTAAGGTCCCATTGTTGAAGCATTTTATTACATGTAGAAAAGACGAGATTAATAGAATGTTCATTATCCTTACAAGTGAAGGAAATGTAGAAAGAGGGATGGAGAGGGAGAGAAAGAGAGAGATAGGGAGAAATTGAGGGGGGGGGTAGAGAGGGGAGGGGGAAGAGAACGAGAGAGAGAGAGAGAGAGAGAGAGAGAGAGAGAGAGAGAGAGAGAGAGAAGAGAGAGAGAGAGAAAGAGAAGAGAGGGAGAGAGATAAACAGGGGGTGAGATTATGGAGATGGAAGAGCAACAGAGATAGATATAAGGGAGAAAAGGAAAGATAGTGAAAGATTCAAGTGTACAGTACTACAAATAGAGAGAGTGGATATTCAAGAGAAATACATGTAAAAAAGGGGGGGGGGGGGGGGGGTTGACCTGTGTGATATTTCAGTATTTGAAGCCAGAAAACATTATTCCTCATCAAAAGTTTGTCCCTCCATCAGCTTCATCAGACCTTCATTGCAAAGCAGCACACTCAAAATTCTTCAGGATTTATCACCAAAAGGTGAAATGTTGCCTGCCTGGTGTCCTTATACAATACGCTGTCAGTGTTTTGTTATGTATGCATGCAAGAGCATTGCCTGCATCATGGGCAACCTTGTAGAGTGATTTTTGAGCTGATGAAGGCAGATAAAAAATTTCTTAGCAAATTACCCATAACAGGCTATTTTAGGTGCGTCTTCATTAGCTCGAGCTGGGCAAAATAGCGAGCTTGTTCTGATCCGGCTAGCTAGCCAGATCACGAAATAGCTAGCTATTTGCGTCTTCATTAGCCAGATCAGGCAAAATAGCGAGCTATTTGGTCGAGAAAATTTCCCAAGAAATCTTGGGCTAGATGGAGCTAGCTCGAGCTAGTTCGCGAAATAGCTCGAGCTAGTTCGGAGCGTCTTCATTAGCCTGAAAATTTCTCGATCCCGGCATGCATCAGCGCCCACGAGGCATTGTTACGTAATAGGTTTTTACACGTGCGTGAATGCGAGCTCACAACCGAAGCCATGCGGTCATGGCCTATTCCTGTCGCACACTGCTGGTATGTGCGAAACTCGGGATAATTTATGCAACCCGAGCTCGAGCTTACGTATCCCGAGTTTCGAGCTAATGAAGACGCGATTGCAACTTCAGGCTAGTTCCCCGGATCAGGAAAATAGCTCGCTATTTCGTCTGATCGGGCTAATGAAGACGCACCTTTTGTGTAAAAGCTTGAGATATTTTCAGAAACCTGTCTCCCTAATCACCCAGCCCACCATTGATGTGGTCATTAGCAACACCATTTTGTAGCCTAGGCTCTAGGCTGTGAGGTCTGTTTCTTTCTGCTGTTTTGATGCGACCACAACTAAAATTTGTTCTCCTCCCCATTTCCATGACAAAATAAGGGAAAGCGAGAGGGAACATGTGCATTAATGATACACCCTAGTGTTGCATTCAACCTTTTCGGCATTTCATTATCTAGTTCTACTCCCAGAAGTAAAGAGGAATCAGTATTGACAGGTCTAAACCCTAATATAGACCCTAATCCTGGGTACTTAAAAATAAAAATATCCTACACTACAGCATAAAAGCCAGGCTAGATTGGCGAGACTAGTTTATAGAGGCAAACCCTCGTCAGGCAGATAATTTGTGAGTCTGAAATCTAGAACCTAGCTGGTATATACTTCTATGTAGCCTTACATGTATTTCTAGTCTCACATGTTTGGAAGTTGTCTCACAAGGGTCTTTGTCATCAGAATAGGCCCAGTGGCTGCAGTGCATGAGAAAGACAAGAGTTTTCCCTCCCAGCCTTGAAGCTAGGCCAAGCGTGTCAGCTTTGGTGTGATGGAGATGGCCCTAATGCCTGTGACAGGCCATTAGTACATGGCATGTTGTCTTACCTATGATTTATAGCATCTAGCTTAAAGACAGCCAGTCCCTTTTTCAGATCACCACAAAACCATCGAAACATTGGCAAAACATATAGAGAAGTATTAGCAAGCTCTATATTCACAATTTGAAACTGATACGTAGCGTAAAATTCAAATAATGCATGTAAACAACGTCTGATTAATAGTCTTTACCTCAGGCTCTTAGCAGTTTGTGTTGAAATATCTGCTTTATTGATTAATCTGTTTATTAAATTATAAAACGCATTATGAAAAGAAATGTTCTATGGAAGGAATCATCTCCAAAGTATGGTAGTTACTCATAAAATTAGGATTTCACACACGCAAAATAACCACATAGATACTGTAAGAAAGACTAATACTTTTTTCGTAGTACGAAAAAAGTCGGTTTGAAATTTAACGGCTGAAATTTTTTACATATACAGAAAGCTTCAACATGCTATATTCTTAGAAATGGTCTTGAATCACACTTTCTTCATTTAACGATCGTGATTGACAATTTCAAATTTTAAGCTTGCAAAAGGGACGGACAATCTTTAATAGTCTAAAGCACCAGTTAGGTCAAAGCCTAGCTCCCAGTCTGTTAAACATTTCTAATCCAATCTGAAAAATACACTCCAGTATTCACAAGACTAATCTCTTTACCATTCTCCTCTAGTGATAAGAAGACACCATGATTAGTCTTTTCCAGCCAGACCTCTATATTATATAGCTTGTATATTTGGCTGTTGAACATTTATAATTCAAACTGAAAAATAGAGTGTAGTACTCAAAAGACTAATCACTTCGTCATTCTCCACTTTGGTGCGAGCCACCCAAGATATCGAGAATGATTAGTCTACTGCAACGAGACTCCTGTATTGAATAGTTTGGTGTGGTTTTGCTTTTGGACATGTCTACTCCAAACTTGAACATAGAGTCTAGTACTTATAAGACTGACTAATATCAATTTACAAAGAAATTTTAGGCATACACCCAGTAGTAAGGATAGCGTGCTCCATCCTGTAAATAAACGAAAAACAATTCAGACAAAAATCTTGGAATCAGACGGGATTTGAACCTGCAGTCTACTGCTTACCGGGCAGCGACTTAACCATGCAAGCTATTTCTAGTTCACGGGTCAAGACACGACAACATGGAGTCTCATTTCATCTGACTCGTTAATATTCATGAGTAGTCCGCCATAGGGACAATTCGGCAAGATTTTAGTGAAAGGGCTTTCGTTCATTTACACGATGGAACACGCTATCCTTACTACTGGGTGTATGCCTAAAATTTCTTTGTAAATTTAAATTACCCCAGAAAGCCCTTTCACTAAAATCTAGCTGACTAATATCACTTTATCATGTTCCTCTTTGAGGAGAGCCTGAGAAGATATCAAGAAAAATTGATTAGTCTACTGCACACAGACCCCTGTTTTGAATAGTTTAGATTAGTTTGGCTATTGGATATTTCTATTCCAAACTGGAAAGTAGAGTCTAGTACTGAAAAGACTAGTCATTTTATGATTCTTCACTTAAAGGGCATATACTGTACTGGGGAAGGCAAAAAAGCCTTCAAAATGTAATTGTTAGCAATCTTCTTGCCAATGGTCTTAAATTCATGTATTGTCTATTTTAGAAGCTTGCTGAAAGTTATTTGCCCTCAAATGATCTACATTTGGAGTAATGATTGATTAAATCACAAATCCTCAAAATGTTCGGGCCGAACACTTTGAGGATATAATCATTAATCATTAAATACTCCATATGTGGATCATTTGAGGGCAAATAAACTTTAGCAAGCTTCTAAAATAGACAATACATGAATTTAAGACCATTGGCAAGAAGATTGCTAACAATTACATTTTAAAGGCTTTTTTGCCTTCCCAGTACAGTATATGCCCTTTAAGGAAAACTGGAGGATGAACCATAACTGATTAGTCTACTACAGCCAGACCCCTTCATTGAATAGTTTGGTTTAAAAATGCCCAACAGCCTGTACACCAGGCTAATCAAGCGATAGCAGGTACAACATAGGCCGTTTTATCAACTTTTCAGAAATTTAAACGCGTTTCCAAAGGCCTTTACGAACGCGTTTCCAAACGCGTTTCCAAATGCGTTTAAATTTTGGTGCGTTTATCAACTCGATCGCCCAAGACGAAAACCGGCCTTGTCACCGAAAACATGTGGTTTAAACGCGTTTCAAAACAGCTTTGCGTTTATCTCGCTTCTTTAAGCGCGTTTAGGATCGTACAAATTTGTGTGTTTCAAAACAGCTTTCCAAACTCCCTAATCAAAACACCTTTGCGTTTATCAACTCGTTTAAACGCGTTAAAAAAAGATTAAACGCGTTTGGAAACCTTAATTCTACCCAAAATAGAGTTGATAAACACGCCCATAGACTTGTGCATATCTAGCCCTCTATCTATTCAACACACCTTGGTTCTCTGGCATCTTGCCATCTCTCTCTCTCTCCCACACACTTGCATACCTCCAGAGAAGGACTGCTGGTATAATAACATCGAATAACATGTATGTAACATGTTAGCCAAGGTTCCAGATGCAAGGACATGCCAAGGGTGGGGGGGGGGGCGAATTCAGCCCCCGCATTGTACAAAAGAGCGTGTATAAAATGAAAATGAGGATATGATGTAGCAAAGTAAGTTCTGGGTACTCTCTTTATGATTTCAGGCTTCGAAAGTACCCCCTGCAAATACTTTTATCACTTTTCTCCTGTATTTCCCCCAAGTATGAAGTCTCACCCCCCTCCCCCCCCCCCCCCCCCAACAAAGAAAAGACATCCATCAAAGTCAAAGGTGTATAATCCATCTCTCACCCGACTTTTGTGAGGAGTAGAAGAGTCAAGAGTGAAAAAGGGTTCATGGGTGCTAAGGATGTATGTGATACATCCCTGGGTGACTGATCCCTGAAATGCACCCCAAAAGCCACCATAGATAACATAAGGACCTCAGTGAAAACTTTACTTTATCATAGGGTTAGGATACCAATAATGCAGTATGGGATTCAGTGTGTCGGTCTCATGACGTCAGAATCGCGCTGAGCTTTGGCCAAGGCGCTCAACCGCTGCTAAACTCATCACATCGCAGCACAGCTTTGCCAATGACTTCGCCACTCAAACATTCCTCAGAGAGTTATAACATTTTCTCTCTCTCTCTTTCTCTTTTTTGATCTCTCCCTGTCTCGTCTCTCTCTCTTGACAGCTTCATGTACGACTGGCATCCATTTTGCGTGCGCTGACGGATCACAGTGCATCTCGTCGGCATGGAGATGCGATCATGACCCAGACTGCCGAGATGTGAGCGACGAGGAAAACTGCAGTAAGTCATAAAATGAAAAGAAAAAGATGTGAATATCTCTGTGCAATTTTGAGGAATCATTTCAATGTCTTACAATATAGAAAAAAAAAAATCCCGTCCAAATATCAGTCAAATCTGTCTACTTCAGAGACCGCTGTCTATTAAAAGGAAAATCCACCCTGAAGTTCTGTTAGTTTTAATAAAGACAAGACCATGCATATGGGAGAGCATCTTGCATGTGACATCACAGACTTAGAACATTAACAAATTATAACATTCTTATCCTTTTATATTTCTTTCATGTTTTTGCTTTAATTAAAACAAACTTAACTTCATAGTGGACTGTCCGTTTAAGAACAGCATGCTGCATTTTCTACAAAGACTGCAGTCTTTAAAGAACAACTGTCTGTATTGAATACCTTCAGAGCCGTATGCATGTCATGTAATTGCAACAATTTATCAAGTCAATTTCTGTTTACATAGTGGTGGTCTTTGAATGGAAAGTCCACCCTGAAGTAAAGTTTGTTTTAATGAAAGCAAAAACATGAAGGAAACAAATAAGTGAAGGTTTGACAAAAATCCTGACTTTGATGTAGTTGCAGCAGCATATAAGAAAGAAATATTAGCCACAGCCTAACTTTAGGCAAATTTGTGCCTCTGCATCATGTGGGTCTATTAATGTACCAGCAAATGTACAATACAATCTCAAACAACCTTAAAACCCCTACTGTATTTGAGTGAATCTACATGCAGTAAGATAATAAAGAGGAATTGCGAAAGTGAAGATGTGTCCTTTCACAATACTTGGCAGTATGCCAAATCTTCCAAGCTGGCATTTGGATATTAAGACTTGTATAGAGGGAATTAATATGGATTATTGCTGCTAATACACATACTCTGACTATTCAATACTTGGCAACCTAATCATTTAGAGTGCTGCTAATTTCTAAATGCCAGAGCCCTTTGGTGCCAGGATCTGCAACATAATATTTCAGCTTCTCTTCTCAAGATATGAAGAATAATATTGATGTCTAGCTAATGTTTGTTTTTTTAAACAAATGTCTTGGGAAACTTCTCTCTTCCAAGAACATGCATGCACAGTCAGAGACAAGAAATTTGATATGAAATGCTTTTTACTGTTGTGAGAGGCAGAAACTTGATTTCTGTAGGAATTGGGTTTATCTTTCTGGCAACAACCACTTAGAGTGTGCTCTGCGCAGAGTGAAATCCTTTTGTGCTGGTAGACCTACACATACATATAGGATTTGTGTGATGAAAATCTGTCAAAAGATAAGAAAGTTATGATCTTTTAACATTTTTATTTTGTGACGTCACATGCGAGGTGTTCTCCAATGTGTTGTGTGCTGTGTGATTGCTCTTTTTCTGTTTTTGATGAAGGAATCAATCTTTTTCTTTCATGAAGGTATGTGTGTAAAAACGTCTAATTATGTACATGTATCAAATGTGTAGCTAAAATGATACTCATATCCTTTTGAGGAAATGGACATTTTCAAAAAAATCACAAAGTGAATCCTTCAATGGATTAATTAATTTTAAATTCATTAATATTTCATGTTTCTCCTTTATTGAAACCAACTTTACTTTGGGGTGTCCTTTCCATTTAATAAAATTATCATCTTTTTTCCTTCCCCAGCGTACACTGGGATCTCGTGTAAAGAGGGCTACTTTCAGTGCATCAGCAATGGGGTATGCTTACCAACAGCGTTCAGATGTGACGGACTGGTGGACTGTGTTGACGAGTCCGATGAGGGGCCAGACTGTAAGTGGAAACAACCCCCATGTAGTAGCAATGGCCCAGGTTTCACGGATGGGAAATTTGGTTCTTTGGAAGTTAATTTTGTTAATCGTGATTGAAGATGGAGAAAGAACAAATGCAAAATGGAAAATGAGAAAGTAAAAATGAGGAGAAGGGGATGGGGGAGAAGTGAAGGTACATGTAGTGGATATGATTTAAAAAAAAAGAAGAACAAGAATGGAAGAAATATGTTCTGTTTGAATTTGATATGCAAAGGAAGACTAAAAGAATGGAGGGAAAAGACAAATTACAAAAGGAAAATAATAACCTTGATAATATGTTTTAAATTTTTGCAGGTAAAATACTCCTCAGTGCAGGTCAGTAGGATAATGAAGGAGCCATGGAAAATAAAAGGCAAAAATTGAGGACAAAAGAAGGGCATGATCAGAGAATAACATCCTTGTTTCCTGTCTGTCTTGCCACATCCCCAGTCCAGACAGGCCCTTGTTCATCTGTCCCTCCTCCTTGATCTCCCCCACCCTCCCCTCACCCCACCCCCCCCCACCCCCCACCCTCCCCCCGACTTCCCCTGCCAATTTGCTTTCAGAAGAATTTCGTGTAAAGTGCTTCCTTCAATTTTCTGTCATATTTACACAACTCTCTTTTTGGTCACTTTTGAAAAATGTTACCCTCCCTTTAATGCCCTTGCCTTCTCCCTCTCTCGTTCCATCCTAGGCCCAGACCGTCCACCTTTCACCTGCCCACCAGACCTCCCTTACATGTGTCTGGACGGCCAGAGCTGCATCCCTTACGAGAGCATCTGCGACTTCCACATTGACTGTCGGAACGGGTCGGACGAGGGCGCTTTCTGTAATAAAGGTAAGGGACTCGAGAGAGGAGTTGCCCAAAAAGCTTCATGGTCCTTTTATTATATCTCACATATTTACAAGGTTTAACTATTGAATATCAATCATATTATTTTTGCATGTGGAAGCATCGGTCCTCCTTCTTCTTTTCTGGTGTCTCTATCAGCTTATCATTGTTGCCATTTTGTTAATAGTCTTGTCATAAGCATGTGTTGGGGTAATCTATGTTCATGTTATTATGTATTTTAGTGAAAAGGCTTTCTGGGATAATTTCAATTTACAAAGAAATTTTAGGCATACACCCATTAGTAAGGAGAGCGTGCTCTATCCTGTAAATGAACAAAAAACAAGTCAGACATTATTGTGTATTGTTGTGTAATTCATATACAGGGCCCCCAGGGAGAACAGTACAATTTCCATAGTCTTTACTTCTTCCCCTTTTTTACATGTAACTCCTTGTGTGCCAGATAAAATGCTGCTTAATGGGAATGGTGTGTATAACGAGTGCAAAAAGTGCCTGAATAGCGCAAAAAAAGCTTAACCATATTGAGACTTATTGACCGTTTTCAAAGCTATTGATACTGAAATTCTGGGGGGCGTTTCATGAAAGTTGTCAACACTGACAAGTTGTCTTTCTCCGACAGTTTCCATAGCAACAGTCAGAGGCTAGTGCCTCTCAGCCAATCAAAACCGAGGATTTCACTGAAATTGATGGCACTGACTATTTAGTCAGTGCTGACAACGTTCATGAAACGCCCCCCTGATTGCAAACGGCATGCAGAATGTTTCTGCTGCAAGAAATACAACACCATTGTGTTTGTGTGTGAGAGTCTTCATTTGAAGATTGCCCTACCCTGCAATTTGTCCTTCAAGTGATAGCACAGCTCTTATCTTTGAATTATTCTTGAAAACATTCTTAGGTTTCACCCACACATAAGTTCTCAAACTGGAGATAATGAGATAAACAGATTTGCAAAAGTGGACCGAAAACCAGACAAATTACGAGGATGAATTTAGTGCTTGAAGTCTGGAAATCAATACCTCTGTGGGGTTGTTCTATAACTTTAAGTGCAGACTTGTCTGGTGGTCTGGTTCATGCATGGTAGTTAAGGGCCACGTTGCATATAGGTTTTCAACTATTGTAACTTACCATCAATGGTAAGTACCATGGCAACAGCCAATGAGCTCTCATTATTCCTCCTGTTGCCATGGTACTTAACATTGATGGTAAGTTACAATAATTGAAAACACATGCAACATGGCCAAGGACAATGAATAGTCTGCACAGTATATCAATAATTGAATTTGAATTGAATAATTTATTGTCCATTCATGGAAATGTGCTTTGCTCACAAAAAAATGAATACATATACTTCAATACAAAAATGCAAGATTTGTAACTAAGTTACATCCCCATCATGTAAAGAAAGAAAAAAAAAGAATGAAAGAAAAAAGAAGGACAAAACACATGGAATCACCTATTACGGTTTAACGATTTGGCGATACTAAAGATTGTACTAATATACTACTATGATTTTCAAACACATATGATGTATAATATGTTTGATGATATCTCAAACTTTGGCCAATATGTTTGCTTGATTGTTCTTCTGTAATGCGAGGCAACTTATTGAACCAACCCCTCAATGCAGTCTCCAGCCTGCAAAATGGCACAGACCCTCTACACCATTTAACAAACAAAATTAAAACATAAAAAAAACATTCTGTAGCCTTTAAAAATCCTTGATGATGACATTGACAGCCCTACATGTCTTTGTGCGGTTGGCAGACATGGTTAGACCAAGCCATGCAGTACGTTATTGACATTTGATTGTTAATGGTACGATAGACGTCATTTCACGCTCCAGGAACACATTCACCTTATCATTACCCAACCACAGTCGCAGAGATCATTCATTTACTCAGACACCTGAGTACAACCCTTTCTTACATAGCACAATTCTTCCACAAAGCATTCATGCGTTTTAAGGAGGAGGGAGTAATTTGTGCAACACACATCAAAAAATCACTTATCAGTTATGAACTTAATCATTAATGAAAAATGATAATTGTGGACATAAAGACATTTGTGCATCAAGACTTGTAGATATCATTAACCAGGGGGAAAATACATAGGGGCGATATGCTTAAAAGAGCCTTGGAAGATGTTACAAGACCCCCCCCCCCGCCCCCCCCCCCCCCCCCAAATTCCCATAGACACAATGTAAAATTAAAAAATTAGCACAAAAATGAACACAAAAAGAAGTAATTCTTTTCCTGGTATTAACTGATTTATTAATCAACTAATGAAGTCTTAAATCCACTCTTGTCTGTCATCTTGCACAGTATGAAGGTGAATATTGTATCTCTTAGTGCACAGCAACAGTTGAACATTGAGATATTGAAGTGATATGTATATCAGGGCCGTGTTGCATAAAATTCACCATTGATGGTAATTCTGCTATCAATGGCAACTTTTAGGGAAATCTTGCATTTGATTAGCCGTTGAGTGATATTACCATAGTAGTTGCCATTGATGGCAGAGTTACCATTAATGGTACGTTTTATGCAACCGGACCCAGTTCAGCCACTAACTTATCAACTAACCAGTCAAATATTTAACTATTTAAGCTGGTCTTGCTTTGTAGAAAATAGGGGTGAATGTTTGCAGTCTCCCTGCGGAGCAAATCAAACCTGCATTGAGACCATCATGGGGGCGCTGTGCATTAAAGTAACTGCTAACTTATTCACTAACCAGTTTACTATTTAACTATTCAACTGGTTTTTGTTTTGCAGATAATGGTGGGGAATGTTTATAATCTCCATTTGGGGAGCCACATGTCTGCATCGAGACCCTCACATGGGCGCTGTGTGTCAAAATTACCACTAACTTATTAACTAATCAGTTAACCAGTTAACTATTTAAACTGGTCTTGTTTTGCAGACAATGGGGGTGAATGTCTGCAGTCTCCCTGCCCAGCCAATCAGATTTGCATCGAGACCATCACGGGGGCGCTCTGTGCGTGTCACCACGGCTTCCAAGTCAGCGCAGAAAATTCCAGCTTGTGTGAAGGTACAGAAAAGGAAGATATCAAAAAAGAAAAGATTAACCAACGACGGAAAAAAAATTAGGGTAACCTCTTCAATTCAGTGACAGAAGATTGGTGAAATTATTACCAATCACCAGCAAAGAATGAGGTTTTGAAATATTGATCAGTTTTACGTAAATCTTAAAAACCAATGTGACATTGTTAATGTAGAGTGAAATGGTAACCGAGAAATAAAATTTATCGAAATGGAAACAGTGAAATTGAGGAGCAGATTGATGACAGCTTGATAAAATTTTGACAAATGGGGATGGGGAGGGGAGGGGGGGGGCGGCTCCTTAACCCATTGCTTATTGTTAGATTTCGTGGCTTTGTGAACTCTGATTCACACATGGCACGTTAAGGTTTAATGAACTTCGAATTGAATTGAATTGAGTTTCTCCATCGTTTGACTCATTCCCCGGTTATCCAGATATCAACGAGTGTGACTCGTACGGAATGTGTGATCAGATCTGCACCAACACGATTGGTTCCTACAACTGCTCCTGTGCCAGTGGTTACAACATGGTTTCGATGGGCAGGTGCAGGGCTCCCGAAGGTAAGAAAACAGTCAAGGAATATGTCAATTAATAGTTCAGTGAATACAAAAGGGGAAAAAAAAACATGTTGACTAAAGGGATACCCTTAAATCAAGTTGGTTTTAATCAAATCAGAAACATAAAAGAAACATACATGTATTGATGAAGGTTTTTCATCAGAGGATGAAAAAGATTTTTAAAACTTTTATCTTTGTGATGGCACATGCGAGGTGCTCTCCCATATGTTGTGTACAATTTTTTTTTTATATTCTCAAAAAGATATGCACCATTTTAACTGTGCATTTGATACATCATTAGAAACATGTTTTATACACACATACCTATATGAAATAATAGTACTCCTTCATAAAAAGCAGAAAAGGTACAATTTATGGAATCATACAGCACATAACACATGTGAGAGCACCTCATAACTTTCTTTCCTTTTGAAGGATTTTCGTCAAACCTTCACTAATATGTTTCTTTCATGTTTCTACTTTTATTGAAACCAACTGAAATGCAGGGTGGATTAACCCTTTAATCAATGAACCCTCTCAGTACCAAGTTGATGTATTACACATTTCTTTCACCTATGGTACAAGAAATCAAAAAGTATGTAAACAAATCAAAGCATTAATGAATGAAGTAAGGTGGAAATAATGCATAACTGCATAATTTTTTTGACAACATAACTGCATAATTTTTTGGTAACTGCATAACTTTTTTGTAACTGCATAGTTTTTTTGACAACTGCATAATTTTTTTGCATAATTTTTTATGTAACTGCATAATTTTTTTGACAACACAACACATTAAGGCACAATGAAGAATGGTGGAAAGTAATAAATGGATGAATTTATATTTCAATAAGAGACATGAGAAGAAACACGATGGAATGAACCCATGAACTAATGAAGAGAAGTGAACATTAAAAGTGAATAAATGAATGTTTCAATGAATGAATTGACAGATTAACCATTGGAGGAGGGAAGAAATAAATTAATGGATGGCAAAACTTTAATGAATGGATGAACTCATGAAAGAATCAAAGAAATTGATGTTGAGAACAATTTAAGCTGAACAAAGATGGATTTTTAGATCAAAGAGTCAGCTTTTATTTGGCCTTCAGAAATCTTTTCATCCTAATCCTAAAATCATATTCAATCCTTAAATTGGCCACCTTTTGCCCTGCAGATGCTCAGCTTCTTGTAGCGAATGTTGACAACCTGCTGAAGTTGAACCTAGATGGCAGCAGAGTAAACGGAACCAGCTTCTTGTCTGCCATGGGAACAAGGGCCATGGACTACAACATCAAACAGAACAAGGTGAGAACTAGGCTCCGTTGCATAAAACCTACCATAATTGGTAACTCTCCCAGTAGTGGTAACTACCTTGATAACACCGTTGGATAGCCAATCTTATTAAACATTTCCCTAGAAGTTCCTATTGGTAGCAAGGCTACCATCAATTGCAAGTTTTATGCAACAGGGCCCTAGTATCTGTATCTTCATAATGGAGGTTTAGCAAATTTGAATTCGGTCAAAGCAGTACCGATTTGTCACATAGCATGACAGGAATCAAATGAAATGCTAGTGATAGGTTTGTTGCTGAACACTTTAATGCAAAGAAAGTACTCTTATCCTCCTCACTTCCCCTTTCCGTCTGTTTTACTGCTCTCTTTCCTTTCTCTCTCCTTAACCCCCCTTCTTTTTCTGTATCTTGCTCTCTCTCCCTCTTTTCTCTCCTCACCTCTCTCTCCCTTTCTAATTCTTTCCATTCCCTCTCTCCCCCTTCTCTCCCTCTTTCCTCCCTTCTCCCTCTCCCTCACCTCCTTGCTCTTATCCTTTCTTTCTGTCTCTTTCTTGTTGGTGAATGGTTATTTAGATTTGTTTGAATCACCAAAGAAAGTTTGTGTTTAAATGATTGTCGTAGCATTGTAATGTTATAGAGTGAATCCTGACCTTGATAATGGTTGGCAGAAAGCAGTTAAAACGATCAATGTGAATTGTTTTTTTTTTTTCAGATTTGTTGGGTGAATTTTGGGAACCATGCCGAGCAGCTGAAATGCGCAGACCTAAAGAAGATGGACAACATTGAAGTGAAAGATCTCATCTTAGATCTGACAAGTAAGATTAGCAGATTTTATAATTGTTAACGTCTATTGTGACAGCTTAGTTTTCATACTTCCATTGTTAACTTCATTCCTGGGCCCCATTGCATAAAACTTACCGTTAATGGTAACTCTGACATCGATATAACTTCTATGGTAACCTTGACTTTGATTGGCTGATGGGTGGTATTACCATGGTAGTTACCACTGATGACAGAATTACCATTAATGGTAAGTTTTACACAACCGGGCCCTGCACGGTCTGCTGTAGTTAACTTTTCATATCAATTCACACAGTTATACTCATGCATATTCATTAGCCTGAACATTTAAGCATGATATAATCAAGTATTGGAAATACTGATGTAGGATAACAATGCTCAGTTACGAGCCTAAATGCTTTCTTAAACCGTTTATTTAAAGTGATTTTCAGACCCAAGAAAAAAACATGCGACTACATATGTCATGTGACTTCTCTCCATCAATAGATGTGCAGCAGATCTCGCTAGACTGGGTGACGGGCAACATTTATCTGTTAGATGATGTAGTGGACGCCATCATCGTCTGTCGTTTCGCTGGCGACATCTGTATCACGGTCGTCGACGATAACCTTCACCGACCCAAGGGGCTAGCGCTGGACCCTAAGATGGGGTGAGTATTGTTCTTTTTTAATTTGTAAGAATAAAACATATATATTGTTATTGGAATTGATGATATCTATATATATAAAGACATAGAATTGTAAAAAGAATGGCTTATCATTGTAAGAAGAGTTATTATATTGTTCAGCTCCAAGGAAGTTGGTCTTTGTTTATAGTTTCATAGTCCCACAGGTTTATTTTCATGTTGGTAATGTCAGCTCTATTACAGTCCCATAAATTGATTTTTTGTGATGCTTTACCCACAGGCTGATGTTCTACACTGACTGGGGCACAACGTCGCGGTCAGCGCCGACCAAGATCGGCCGGGCGAACATGGACGGGAGCAACCAGGTCAACCTGAACGTCACAAAGATCGTCTTCCCTCACGGCATCACGGCCGACTACGCAGCCCAGAGGATCTACTTTACCGACACGCAGCTCAACATGGTGCAGACAGCGCGGTACGACGGCACGGACCAAAGGATTGTGGCACAGGGAACAAAGGTAATTTAACTCTTAACCCGCTGCTGTTGCATTTTTGCGACTAAGGGGTAAAGTGCCGCTGTCGCAAATTTGTGACCAAACTGTAATAGAAAAAGCTGTAATAGAGAAAACCTCGAGCACAGAGGCGTTTTACCCCCGGCAAGTTAAGAGTTAATTGGGTGTTATTGGGAACTAAAACCCTGAAACTCTATAAATGTGAAAGCAGGAAAATCATACGCAGATTTAAAAGAAGTTTAACTCTTAGGCTGCTTCGTTCGACTCACGGCACATACAGCGGGCTGCCAAGTTCGACTCAAGTCACATTTCGCGCACAATGCATACGGATCGCATTTAATTGTATTGTGCGCACACACATACAATAGCGACAAACTGCTACCTCCCTATATAACAATAAGAGGATCAAAGTATCAATAGGCAGGAAGTCTCCCAGGACAGGAAGTCTATTGAAAAGTAACTAGGGTCAATTTCAATAGAAGAGTTTAGTTCATTGTTAACTTACTCTTTTTGAATGCCCTATTTAAATCTAATATAAATTGCTTGGCTCATTATTTCCATAAAGACATGGGTTTGGTATGTAATGAAAGCTAAAGAACACATCTTTTCTATGAACTAACTTAAGAGAATAACCTTCATTAGGAAATATTGAATATAAGAGGGACCAATTAGCCTCCAAAACGATAATTTGGAGACAGAATGTAAAGTTATAATTCTCAGAATCTATGATATTAAACATGAAAAAATGGTACCATTGGCAAGAGTATTAATTTCTCTTAGACTTTGCTACACATTTTTTTTTCATCACGACAAACCAATAAAAAGTTATTGCAAGTTGAGTAAGACAGTGCATGCAAAGCCCCTCTGAATGTGGCACCCTGAAATTAATGTGGCGCAGGGGAGATAGTGTGCGTGGCGGGCAAAGAGTTAAGTACTGCAACCACCCAAGTATGAAGAAGAAAATATTATTTCAGAACTTCCTTTCAAATATATAGGTGGGTATTGATTGAAAAGTGATGTTAAACAGGTTTCTATAGATTCTTGCATTGACTTCCAAATTGATTTTGTATAAATACATATTTTGATATATTTTGTAGTTTTGCTTCATATGATACAAAGCTACCAAGTCTCCCTGATTTCACAGGAGACTCCCTGAAAATAGACCAATATTGCTGCAATGGATTTCATCACATCACCCAATCTCCCTGATTATTGATAGGTTATTGTCACGAGGTTTTATGCATTGGATTCAGATCTCCCTGATTTCTGATGAAATGTCCCCAAGTCTTCCTGATTGTTGAATTTCAGTGTTGGTAGCTCTATATGATAACAATATGTTTATCAGTATATCAGTTTTGTGTATCACTTTCTCTCCAGATTGATCCTCCTTATCTACTCTGTATGCTACAAAACAGCAGGACAACTTAATACAGATTATGATGATATTCATGATATGGTAACCTGAAATTGTGAACTTTATCTTCGATTCCAGGTCAGCTTTCTTTACGGACTGACGCTCTTTGAGAACTACATCTATGCCACAAAATGGCAGGCCAACTCCTCGGTCATCAAGATTGACAAGTTTGACGGAACGGTGACGGAGCTCTCTGTAATCACACACCGTGCTGGCGCAATCCATGCTGTACACGCTGCAAGGCAGTCTCTTCGTAAGTATACAGTGACCAATTCCAGTGTATCACATTAATTTATTGTCATTGATATTTGATATTTGATTGAACTCTTTAAGTGCCTAGTTGCCATCTTCACCTTGCCAAGCTGTTTTATTAACTTTTCTGTATAGGCTAATTGCTCATTTAAATGCAACCGTTACATAAACTGCAGGAAGATGATGTTTGAAGGTTTGCATGGTGGTATGATCAATCACGAGAGAGGTTTACGGTACACCATGTGTAAAGTCCTGGGAGGACTGAGATGAGAAAACATGGATAGAATTGAAGGTGAAATGGATCGGCGAGAAAGACTGTAAAATCTCAACTTTCTCGCCTTTCTATTTCACCTTCAATTCTATCCATGTTTTCTATCTCAGTCCTCCCAGGACTTGACACATGGTGTACCGTAAACCTCTCTCGTGATTGAAACTACAGGAAGTTCATTTTGAGTTTGAGAATAAAAGGAGAAAGTCTATATGGTACCATACACTGTATGTGTATTTTTTTACCAGTAATGCACTTAAATCCCATGAAGCAGTATTTTATGTGGCACAGTGAGAGTTAAATATACCTCTTCTGGGCCCTGTTGCATAAAACTTACCATTAAAGGGCATATACTGTACTGGGAAGGCCAAAAAGCCTTCAAAAGGTAATTGTTAGCAATCTTCTTGCCAATGGTCTTAAATTCATGTATTGACCATTTTAGAAGCTTTCTGAAAGATATTTGCCCTAAAATGAGCCACATGTGGAGTAATTAATGATTAATGATTAAATCCTCAAAATGTTCGGGCCGAACATTTTGAGGATTTGTGATTTAATCACTCATTACTCTAAACTACCATGGTAACATTGCTCAACAGCCAATCAAATTCAAGATTTCCATAGAAGTTGCCATTGATAGCAAAGCTACCATCAATGTTAAGTTTTATGCAACAGGGTCCTGTTGTTGCCATTAAATAAGGAGATTTGTGTTGATTCCCAAATAAAGCACATAAAGGTTTAATGGTCTTGCGGAATAAAAAAATGAAAATATTACTTCACCCCAAATCATGCAAATATGGCCTCTGATTATCGAAGTAGTAGAGATATTGCGACTTATTTCTGAGAAAAGTATTTCAAATTGTGCAATTTTCCTTCCCCTTCTCAGCGGCCAATCAGCCATGTCGGACTGACAATGGTGGTTGTGAGCACCTCTGCCTGATCTCCGGGGAGACCACCTTCCAGTGTCGCTGCCAGCAGGGATACAACCTCCTTGACAACGGCAACTGCAGCAGTGAGTAGCAAATTGGCAACATCTTAACAAAAATTTGAAGAGAAATCTTATGCATGCATCCCCTTGTGAAAATTGGCTGCTCCATTCAGTAAATGAACTTGTAATGATCTTAAAAACAGTAATTTGTATGCTATAGATATTTCATGAAGTGATGTGGATATGATATTTTTAGATTGTGATGCAAAAGTACTCCTTTTATCAGAATTATGATTCTATTCAAACCAAGTTCTTTTAGATTTTATCTAAGTATCCATTGTCTCACACAATGGACCTTAAAAATACGATATTGGGCATTGATGTACAACTTAACCTGGTTAAGTTTACCTGTGAATGAATGTCTTCCATCCTTCTCCTTGCTAGGGAACGCTGACAACAGCCGTTTCCTGCTGTTTGGCCAGGGTTACCCCGGCTCCGTCCGGGGAATCCCGATCAACGAGAGCCGGGACCCAAACTACGAGTCCATGGTGCCCATTCTCAACCTGCAGAGCCCGAGGGCGGTAGACTACTACGCAGCCGAGGATTACGTTTATTATGCAGACTCGACAAACTTCACTATCGGGCGGCAGAAGCTGAATGGCACGCATCGCGAGGACCTCCTCAATGACCGTAAGCCAGAGTGTTGACTTGGCACTATTCTGTTAATCTCTAATGAGGTTGTATTTTGACAAAAAAGGAGCATTTGACACATCACTTTAGTTTGAGGTTCTTCATGTTCATAGATTGTGGCCAGGCAAAATATGGGAAAGAAATATTTGTTGTATTTTTGCAATATTTTGGCTAATATGATATGGTGTTGTATGGATACCAATGCAAAGCAACATACAGTTCGTATTCATTTACAAGACTGTTGTTGTTGTTATTGTTGCTGATTCATTTTCAAAGTCAGAGGTATATCCCAGAGAGAGAGATAGAGTAAGAACTCTACAACAAAATGAAAAAAAAAAAAGATTATAGAAGAAATGTTTAAATCAATATTTTTGTCAATTCTCACTCTATGATAATGAATATACAGTATTGGCCTTACACGTACGCAGTGGTGAGAATGAGACAGAGACAATATAATTCCTTCTCTTTGGTCACCTCTATATATCACTATCTGTGAGGGAATAGCAATAGACTGGATCAGAAAGACGTTGTACAAGATAGACAAATTGTCTTAATGTTTTCTTTCTCTCTTTGGTTATTTCTAGACATCACCAACTGTGAGAGTGAGGGGATAGCCATAGATTGGATCAGTAAGACCCTCTACCTGATAGCCAAAGTCTCTATATTGTTCATCGGTCTCAATATTTTCTTTCTCTCTTTGGTTATTTCTAGACATCACCAACTGTGAGGGGATAGTGATAGACTGAATCAGTAAGACTCTGTTCTAGAGTTCTTAGACAAAGTGTCTTCATCTTTTCTTTCTCTCTCCTGTCATCTCTAGACATCACCAACTGTGAGGGGATAGCGATAGACTGGATCAGTAAGACCCTTTACTGGACGGACGACGGCTCCAAGACCATCAGCGTGGCCAAGCTGGACGGCTCCATGCGGAGACTGCTCCTCAAGGAGAACTTCACTCACCCTCGGGCCATTGTCCTGGATCCAGTGGACGGGTCAGTAGGACGTTCTTTTGCCTCGTCATCTTTTATTTATTTACCTATTAGTATTATTTACCCAGGGTAGCCCCTTCAGTGGTTGAACACAGTTCTACCAGGGGGCCCTGCTTTGACATATAACACAACATGGTTAACATATATACAAACAAATAACATGTATCGTTCAGTGAGAAATAAACACCATATTTGAATTTTTTTCCTTCAAAATTCAAATTTTTATCTGTTTTTGCAGTGAGCAATAAAACAGTTGAAAATATATCTCACATTGCATTACTTGCAAAACTGGTAAGCACATGTCTTATTTCTTTAAATGCTAGATAGATAGATTAATCAATCATACAACTGATCTATTGAGCGCACGATTGAAATCAAATGTAAATGTGTATCGCAAAACAGTTACTGTGGAGATCAATCATAACTTGCTATTGATATTGATCATACACTGTAACATGTGTGCATCTATTGGAACTATCGATTGATTGCAAAATTATGCATTGATTTGGACTTGCAATAGACAGCATTGATATCGACACTTGTAATTGGTGATGAGCTCTCTATTGCAGTTCATTCTTTGTTTGTAGGCTCCTGGAGATGATGGTTACTGTGATGGTCCAGGGTGGCCCAGGGTGCGCCAGGGCGTAACCCCAAAACATAAAGTCGAAAAAACAAAGAA
This sequence comes from Arbacia lixula, assembly GCA_963669155.1. Lineage (NCBI taxonomy): Eukaryota > Metazoa > Echinodermata > Echinoidea > Arbacioida > Arbaciidae > Arbacia > Arbacia lixula. Next base: position 8,841,411 of record OZ022595.1, on the reverse strand, counting down.
ATACATAAGAAATTAAAAAAACAATAAAATACAGAAGAAAAAATTTGATATTGCCATTTTTTTAAAATCCTAATTTGATAATAATCCTAAGAAGAGTGTCTGGACTGAAAGCTAGCAGTTTGGGGGCTATATCTAAAGATTTATGACCAAATTATGATTTTATGCATTAATTAGCATAATTCATTGATTAAAAATAAATTTGAATAATTTTGATGAATTTAACAATTGAATTGTGGAGATTACGTCATTGGTGATGTGCGTGCCAATTTTCGTCGCGATCGCGCGATCAACGGTCGAGATCTGAGGGGGGGGGGCTGTTTTTGCCCCCCCATGGCTATGCGATTTCAAAATAGCCCGGGCTATATAGGGTTAACCCCCACTGTAACTGTTGCGTCCTTCCGCAAGATGTTTTATCCGTTTTGCTGCTCTTTACCCAGGAGTAGAAATGAGTACGTGGTAGGATGTTAACAATGTGGAAAGGGATCATTGTTTGAGTGTTTGTGTCATCAGAATTTAAAAAAAAAAATGGATACGATTTGTCAGTCCCTGGGTAGAAGATTTTTCTCTTTCCTCCCTCCATTTTTCGCTTCATCGTTCCCCTCCATCATTTCTCTCGCTGCGATCCCACTCATACAGCTACATGTACTGGACGGACTGGTCCGAGGGTGTGGGCACCAGCCAGGTGGCCCGTATAGAGCGGGCCCACATGGACGGGACCAACCGGACGGACTTTGTCAATGAGTACCTGCAGTGGCCCAATGGCCTCAGTCTGGACAAAGATCGGGAGGCGTTGTACTGGTGCGATGCCTTCTACGACCGCATCTCCAGGAAGTTCTTGAATGGGACGGATGACGTGGTAAGATGAGCTTAATATTGTATCTGCGTTTTGGAGGTTTCCATGGTGAGAGAGCCTTTACAAATTGTAACATTTTCCTATTTTTCCATGATCCAATGACCACACTTTTGCTAAAAGCGCTGCCGGTGTGATGCCTTTTACCATTCCATCTCTAGGAAGTTCTTGAACGGGACGGATAATTTGGTAAGATAACCATGAAATTATATATCCTTTGTAGGTTTCCCGTCAGGAAGTACATGTACATGTATTATGATCAGGATTACTGTCATAATCATCACTGTAATCATTGTACAGGTGGGCCTGAGATCAACATCACAGCTGATTGCATTCTATTGCAGTCAGTCAACATATGGAGCTGATTGCATTTGATTGCAATCACTGTGCATTTGATCTCGGGCTCCACTGCAAGTGATAGGATGTAGTTATACTCTAGTGATTGTCATTAATCGGTTATTATCTTATTGTCGTACAGTAAATTTACAATGCATTTTAAAGAAACTTATGATATGTTTAATGTATAATTATTTTTTATAGTTTTCATACCATTTATAAGAATTTTTAAATATTTATACTTGCAGAGGATATTCGTCTTATTTCATATGTTGTATTTATATTTGTTTTTAAATTGTCGCAATTCAGGTGCATGGCTGCGAAGATGATTTTTGATAAACCTTGAATTGAATTAACAATTTGCGTGAGATTGTTATGAGGTGAAGGAAGAAGAGGTGTTAATAGCAGATTTCTTTTATCATTTTATCTGTTACTTTGATTTGCATTTCCTCTTCTTACAGCACGTGATCATTCAGGCCCAGCCGCATCTCAACCACCCATTCGGTGTGACACACTACAAAGATATCATCTTCTGGTCCGAGTACCGCACCGGCTTCATCTACCGCTACGACCAGGCCCAGGATACGCCCTCGCCTGTCGCTCTGAGGAAAGGCGGGCTGGTCTTTGAGCTCAAGCTCTACGACCCCAACGCACAGACAGGTAATTTTGAGGGGTCACATGTGCCACAGTTTGATTGAGTTTGATACTCTGTCTCACCTCACTCGTGACCATGAATTTCACGCACCTGACGACTGAATGTAGTGTATTCATATTATGTGCAAAGCAAGGCACAATGAAACTTCCTTTTGACATAAAAATTGATAAAAATTGAACTGTGGTTTTCAAGTGACATCAACTTTTAAAGTTTTGGGGTCATGTGGGATATTTTGAAATTATTAGTTGTATTACTTCATTAAAATGTAATTGATTTATAAACAAGGATATGGACAAGAACATCATCACATCTTTCACTTCAATTTCATAGAGAAATGATCAGTACCAAAATGCGCGCAATAATTCTTCCTATCTCATATAGCTCTCCGAATCTGAACGCGGGTGGCACTATAATTTTTTTACCTTAAATTCTTGGGATATGAACTTCCGGCTCACGAACATTCTATAGCCATCGTCTCGCTTGTGTATTTTCATTCTTTCATTAGTCCATCCACAATTAATGTTGAGGTAGGCAAAAACATCGGCGTGAGTGATTGGTGATGTTTTTTTCAAGTCCTTCGTCCATGTAACAAGCCTTCCATTTTGATATTGCGAGGTTTACGCGGGTCGAAATTACAGATTCTGTGCATCATTGCATGAATTGAATACGTACCAAACTCTTACCGGAAGTATACATCCCAAGAGCAATCGATCAGATATCGTTATTGCAAGGTAATATCGCGTGATGTCTGCTATATGCGATCAGGAGAATTGATCTTGAGGGCGTTTCATGAACATTTTTCGTCTGACAAGCTGTCTTTTTCCAACAGTTGCCATAGTAACAGTCAGAGGCTAGTGCCTCTCAGCCAATCAAAAGTGAGGATTTCACTGAAGTTGTCAGCACTGACCATTTGCTCAATACTGACAACGTTCATGAAATGCCCTCCTTGAAGGCTGTAATCATGTATGAGTTCAGAAATGTGTGGTAAGATTTGAGTGCTATCCTCAAACTGTATTCCTTTTTTTAGACCAGACGCAACGTCTCTAGGTGTGTGAGTACCGTATATTTCTCTCAATACGACACACAATCTTGCCCATTCAGCCTATCTGGAACGTTCATCCCCACATATTCACTTTCCCGTCAGGTACCAATGAGTGTTCCGTAGGGAACGGAGGGTGTGAGCAGCTCTGTCTGCCCATCCCGGGCGGCCGGTCGTGTCAGTGCGAGAACGGAATGAAACTCGACAACGAAACACACTGCAAAGGTACGTATTTGAAATTTAGTTCAACCGGGCTGCAGTATGGAGTTGATCTCCTGTAGATTTTTTCTGGAACTTGAATATCTTAGGATAAACTCTCATTTATGATGATGATTGGTTTAAAAATGTTTGGTCCACTATTAATTATGAGTGTGATAGGTTAAATCATATAAATGAAACTTTGGCTTTTTAGTAGGTACTTGAGAAACCATTGCACATGTATGTAAATGCATATTTTCAAAGGTGACTAATGTGCTAATATCCGTATTGAGGGATGGGCTTTAGATAGGGCATTGCCTTCCTACCTTCTCCTCAACACTTCTCTAACTTTGTATGTTTGTGTTTGGTAAATGTTTATTATTTCAAATAAATAAAAAATAATAATGATGATAATAAAGTTTAGATATAATGTTGATGTAACACCTTGTGAAAGCTAGTTCATGTTAATACATGTTTTTAGCAAAAAAAAGAGAAGAAAATACAGCATTTTTAAAGACAACTTTATGGAGACTATAAGGATGTTGTAAATGTTCGGCGCAAGCAATATTACTTATGGCGATCTGTACACCTATTTCTATCGACGTTATGGATAAACTCTGAACAGAGGACAAGGCGTACATCCCCCACTCTCTGTGCAACTCGTCTGCGGGGGAGTTTGAGTGTAACAACGGCCGCTGCATCGACCAGACCTGGCTGTGCGATGGCGACAACGACTGCGGGGACAACACTGATGAGACCAATGGAGGCTGTCGTAAGTTAACTGACACATGTAGGCCTAGTCCCACTGCATAGTTTAACCCGTTGCTCCCGGTTTAATTTTCCAGCTTCAAGAACCCTAGTCCAGTTTGCATGTCAAAACATCTCACGGAACTGCAGTAACCAAAGGGGTGTGGCTTAAAGGGGCTCGATAAGGAATTTGAAGTTTATTCATAGCCTATCGTCTATATTGTCCGTACAGCAGATTTTGCGGGAGTTGCGCTGCTCATTATGTGAATAGAGAAAAGCCAGCCTGCATATATGTGGGTGCAGTAAGGAACAGGATTACCTTGGTGGTGTGGATGTGGTCCCAACAGATGGTCATGATATGGGGTGGAGAAGACGACAGGACAGAAGTTCAAGAATTCTCCAAATGTCAGAGCAGTCTGTATTTGTTTTTTGCTACACCCCGGCGTCTGGCAGTGTAGCATGAGGCCTATCGTCACTCGTTCATATTTCTAGAAAATGCATTATGAGGCAACGTTTTGTGAGTTGTTAAAGTGACTCACCAAATTCATGAAGATTAGACCCTCAATAAAATCAGCAAATTTTATGTTTGTGTGATTTGTTATATAAAAATGTTTGTCAAAGAGGGTCAAAGGTGTCATTAAAATCTTGAATCATCCTGATTCTTAATCTGTGAATATCTTGTAAAATGGTATCTTCTAAAATCAAATGAAATTATACAAAATTGTACTACATCATACAAATTCTCTTAAATTTCCAAATCATAAGATATCATGTGAAATATCTTGATACAGAATCATCCTTAATCATTAGATATTTGATAATATCATATAAAAGTATATAAAATTGTACAAAATCTTACAAAATCTTACAAAATCTCTTACACTTGTATTTCCAGATCATGAGGTATCTTGATTAAGCCAAACTGCCATATTTGGCACTTGAAGCTGGTTGATCTATGTATTTATGCCAGGTTCCAATTTAATTGATTTATTATCTTCTATTTCCTCTTCAGCAAAAATGTGGTCATTTATCATGGAAAATCTGAGACATGTCTTTATGAAATGATACCAAATCGAAGACAAAACTTGTTGTCCTTGCAGATAACCAGACGTGCGGAGCAGACAAGTTCCAGTGTCCGACCAACAAGTGCATCCCAACCAGGTGGACGTGTGATGGAGATAACGATTGCGGGGATGTGCAGCGCAGCGACGAATCCCCGGAGCTCTGCAGCGGAGAGAATCGTAAGTTGGGCAAATTGACTTCAATAGAACAAGCTCAGGATAAAGAGTTGTGGCACTGTATCGCCTACATCACAGGGTACGGGCATAGAGAGGTAGACAACTTTGTTCCCATTATTAAAGATTGTCCGTCCCTTTTGCAAGCTTAAAATTTGAAATCGTCTATCACGATCGTAAATTGAAGAAAGTGTGATTCAAGACCATTTCTAAGAATAATAGCATGTTGAAGCTTTCTGTATATGTAAAAAAATTCAGCCGTTAAATTTCAAACCGACTTTTTTCGTACTACGAAAAAAGTATTAGCCTTTGTTACAGTATCTATGTGGTTATAATGCGTGTGTGAAATCCTAATTTTTTGACTAATTACCAAACTTTGGAGATGATTCCTTCCATAGAACAATTTTTTCATAATGCGTTTTATAATTTAATAAACAGATTAATCAATAAAGCAGATATTTCAACACAAACTGCTAAGAGCCTGAGGTAAAGACTATTAATCAGACGTTGTTTACGTGCATTATTTGAATTTTACACTACGTATCAGTTTCAAATTGTGAATATAGGGCTTGCTAACACTTCTCTATATGTTTTGCCAATGTTTCGATGGTTTTGTGGTGATCTGAAAAAGGGACTGGCTGTCTTTAAGAAATATATATATAGCGGGGATCTGCAGAACTCATGTGGAGAGAACTGCCAAACTTGCCAAAGCTGCCAAAATTCTCTTCAATTCAGCTTTGAATACATCATGAAAATTAACCTTCTTTCTCATTTGCCTATCCTTGTAGGCGATAGTCCTTAGCCAGGTTTGTCATATCTTCAACAGGTAAAATCAGAATATTCACCCTCCCGCAACTTGCGCTTGAGGCAACAAATCATTCTTGGTAGTTCCTGCCCCCAATATCCAGTCTTATGGTTCCCGATCTTTTTATTCAGCAACCTCTCAGCTTTGGAACAATCTACATCAGAGCATAAAACAAGCAGACTCAACAGACAAATTTAAATCTATGTTAAAAACCTACTTTTTCATTAAATAGACTTTCCTTAGAGTATGCAGCGTCAACTGTCTCCTGTCAACTGCCAACATTATAATTTGATTTTAGCTGAATTCCTTGTCTTTCTATTTATTTTTTCCTTAAGTGCTTAGAGACATTCTTTGTGATAAGCGCTATATAAATGCTGTTAATTATTATTATTATTATTATTATTATTATATTGAATAAAGAGGAGAGTATATTCATGTGATGGGGTCAGTCTGATTTGACTTGTATCTCTTTACCCCCTGCAGAGAAGACATGTGACCCGGACCTCTTCCAGTGTAAGAACAGCCGCTGCATCTCCACCTCCTGGAGGTGTGATCACGAGGATGACTGCGGGGATGGCAGTGATGAGGTTCAATGTGGTATGTACGCCAAAATGTTCTTCTTCCCTTTTACCATGGCAACCTTGCAAATATACAGGAATGCATATTGGTTATTTTGTACAACTTTCAGGAGGTTTGGTCATAATTAAATGTTCTCATGTTATTCTAAGTTCATGTCTCTAATTCATCTTGTTTCTTGTTACCATAACAACTATGCATACACATTGTATACAAACATAAAAAGAAAGTGTACATTTAAAAAGCAAAATAAAAACCTGCTGGAGAAGAATATTTTACTAAAACTTTTTGTCATAGGCCTTTGTATATATCTATCTATTGATCTGCCTAATGTTGAAGTGGAAGAAATAATCGGTTGTCTCACGATGTAGCAAACGTAGAGGAGAGCTACTTTTTCGTCTGCAAGCTGCTAGATTTCTTCAGGCTGCTACGTCGTGAGACAACCGATTATTTCTTCCACTTCATCCTTCACGAGGATAAACCTCTTCAACTCCTGCCTAATATTATTTGAAATTTTGATTTTTGTGATTTTTGAAAAAAAATATACCTTGTTGAAATTTAGAGGATAATAGTTATCTCCCCGTTTGCCCTGCAGACTACGGGAGCTGTCGTCAGGGTTTGTTCCAGTGCAACAATGGTGCCTGCATCAGCGAGACGTGGCTCTGTGACAGAGGTAATATCCCATGATCCTTTGCACCCTTATTCTGATGAGTTAGACTGTGTCTACTACTGTGACAATTACTGGTATATCACTTAACAACAATTAGAAATGTCAATCAAATGAAGAATCTTTCTTCCCTTTCTCTTTAGATGATGATTGTGGTGTTTAGGTCAGATGAGCTAGATTGTGCCTTCACCTGTGACAATGACTGACAGATCACAATGAGAAGCATATATAAAATGAACGATCTTTCTCTTCTCTTTCTCTTGAGATGATGATTGTGGGGATGGGTCAGACGAGCTAGAGTGTAACTCCTCCTGTGACAATGACTGACAGGTCACAATATAGAGTGGAGAATCATCTATCAAATGAATCATCTTTCTCTCCTTTCTTTTTAGATGATGATTGTGGTGATGGGACCGATGAGTTATACTGTGTCTACTACTGTGACAATGACTGATAGATCACTTGAACAACAATGAGAAATGTCAATCAAATGAAGAATCTTTCTTCCCTTTATCTTAGGTGATGATTGTGGGGATGGGCCAGACGAGCTAGACGACCTTCTCCTGTGACAATGACTGACAGATCACAATATTGAGATGAGAAGCATCTATAAAATGAATCATCTTTCTCTCCTTTCTTTTTAGATGATGATTGTGGTGATGGGACCGATGAGTTATACTGTGTCTACTACTGTGACAATGACTGATAGATCACTTGAACAACAATGAGAAATGTCAATCAAATGAAGAATCTTTCTTCCCTTTATCTTAGGTGATGATTGTGGGGATGGGCCAGACGAGCTAGACGACCTTCTCCTGTGACAATGACTGACAGATCACAATATTGAGATGAGAAGCATCTATAAAATGAATCATCTTTCTCTCCTTTCTTTTTAGATGATGATTGTGGTGATGGGACCGATGAGTTAGACTGTGTCTACTCCTGTGACAATTACTGGTATATCACAAAAGAACGATGAGAAATGTCAATCAAATGAAGAATCTTTCTTCCCTTTCTCTTTAGATGATGATTGTGGTGATGGGTCAGATGAGCTAGACGACCTTCTCCTGTGACAATGACTGACAGATCACAATATTGAGATGAGAAGCATCTATCAAATGAACGATCTTTCTCTCCTTTCTCTTTAGATGATGATTGTGGTGATGGGTCAGATGAGCTAGACTGCCTTCAACTGTGACAATGACTGACAGATCACAATCAGAAGCACCTATCAAATGAATCATCTTTCTCTCTTTTCTCTTTAGATGATGATTGTGGTGATGGGTCAGATGAGCTAGACTGCCTTCAACTGTGACAATGACTGACAGATCACAATCAGAAGCACCTATCAAACGAGTCATCTTTCTCTCCTTTCTCTTTAGATGATGATTGTGGGGATGGGACCGATGAGCTAGACTGTGCCTACTACTGTGACAATTACTGGTATATCACAAAAGAACGATGAGAATTGCCAATCAAATGAATAATCTTTCTCTCCTTTCTCTTCAGGTGACGATTGTGGTGTTTGGGTCAGATAAACTAGATTGTGCCTTCACCTGTGACAATGACTGACAGATCACAATGAGAAGTATCTATCAAATGAATCATCTTTCTTCCCTTTCTCTTTAGATGATGATTGTGGTGATGGGACCGATGAGCTAGACTGTGCCTTCACCTGTGACAATGACTGACAGATCACAATAAGAAGTATCTATCAAATGAATGATCTTTCTTCCCTTTCTCTTTAGATGATGACTGTGGTGATGGGACCGATGAGTTAGACTGTGCCTACTCCTGTGACAACGAGACTCAGTTCCAGTGTCTGGTGTCTCTTCGCTGCATTGACATCTCGCTGGTCTGTGACGGTGTGGATCACTGCGAGGATGGCAGCGACGACTCCACAAACACACAATGCTGTGAGCATCCCAACTTTTCTCATGACTTGATAATATTCAATCAAATTTATGAAGCTGTTCTTTGTTCAAGTACCACCCAGCAATCAATTGGAGTGGCTTGTCAGAATCTGACGTCGCATGTCAGAGTGAATTCCTCTTTTTACTGGCAGTAGCGTATGATTTTGAGAGGCAGTGCCAGTGCCAGTGGCATCTCTGAGCCAAGAGAGGAAAGTCAGTTTGTGTCATCCTCTTGACCTACATCCCTGAACAGCACTGCCCTACTCTGACAAAAGGAAGCAAGTGACAAATCACTCAAATCTGGGTTATTGTTATTCTTAGATTGTACCCAGCATTCCCTACATACGGCCAAAATCTGGACAAGAAATATGAATCTTCCTGCGAGATATTCAATCTCACGTGATGTGGTGTTGCACTGATGCCAATGCAAGTGACAGACACATTTTGCTCATTTACAAAAAGAAGTTTCTTTTGTTAGTTGCCTCCTTTTGTCAGAGTAGGGCAGAGCACCAGTGAGGATGACTGAAGGGTACCATTTAAATACAGAATTATTACTGCTGGATTATTACCCAGGCTTTAGCCAAGCAGCCATAGTGCTAGTGGATCTAATCACGGTAGGTAAACATCTTCCTGCCAGGTATCCCATTTACTAATTCTGGGTTAGAAGGGACACAAACTCTGTCAAATAGAGTGTGTACCAGACCAGGCTTTTGCAGCGATCTGCTATGCTAGTGAATTCCAATATCTCCATTCGTTACTTATTGTATATACACGTATATTTGGTAGAAATTCAGCATAAACATAGCTTTTTGTTTTTTTAGTTTTTTGTTCTTGCACACCTCACCCTGTGTCCTGGCAGTGAATTCCAATGTCTCTTTTTGTAAATTACAATATACATAAAGTTACTAGAAGTTTAGCATGGACATAATTTTTTTCACTACAGATTCTTGAATTTGAAAATGGCAAGTTCTAGCACTTGATGACATGGACATGTTTTTGTTTTTGCACACAGCACCTTTCCCGGTGATGTGTAACGCCAATGAGTTCCGGTGTGACGAGCAGCGTTGTATCCCGACTGCCTGGCAGTGCGACGGAGAGGAGGACTGCGTAAACGGCACGGACGAAGCCGTCTGCCAAATCAGTGAGTGGCTTGGAAATGCTTAATTATGATTTCTTTCCCTATAGATACTGTAAAACCAGTTATTTATTTTTGTGCTTTTTGTGCAACACAGAGCAAATTAAATATCACAGCGGATTAAAAACAATCTTGCTATTTTTAGCAGGCTAGTCGCGCAAGTCTGTCTGGGATTCCGGACTTACTAGCGCTGGCATTAAACTTGTGCTTGTGTTGCATGCTGTGAAGCGTTGCACAGTTCTCAGCTTTTTTGTGGCGGTAATGTTCATGAAAATGCTTTGTTTGGGGCTTTATTGCTGATTTTTATGCAAAGGGTGGATTATGATGCACAGAGTGAAAATTTGATTCAATTTTCAAAGAATTATTGCAAGAATATTAAATGATGAAATAACACAGACCCTACGCCCCTCAGATTTGACATCTACTATCATTACAATGTGCCCATTTCAGCCTTAATCGAATTCTAACTTGAGCTTTTATCAATCTAAGAGCATAACATGTATATTATTTGGAAGCATCAGGGGGATGCCTCATCAACTGAATGATACAATTGATAGCTTTGTGGGAAATCTTTAGAATATGGCCAACATTTTCCAATGGATCTGATGAGGTTACCTTCCCAAGCAGGCTGCACCCCTTTGACCTCCCGATGTAAAGGTGATGGAGACATTCCAAGCTGAACATTTTCTCGCTTTCTCCTTGCAGCGCCCACCTGTCGCGCTTCCACCCACTACCAGTGCCCCAACGAGAACAAGTGCATCCCTAACTACTGGATGTGTGATGGTAACAACGACTGCCAAGACCAGTCTGATGAACTCAACTGCAGTAAGTCTCAACCAATGACGAAACAAATCACTACTTGGCTCTCACATTGGCAACACAATTGTTTTAGATCTCTTTTTTATTGTAATATGGAACATTAATTCCATTGTAAATTGACATGAAGTCAATAAAAGTACAATTTTGAAGAGTAATTGCGCTGAGTTGAAGAGCAAAGGCATGATTTATACCTTCCCAGCCAATTTGAAATTTAGATGACTGCAAAAACTGCATAGTTCTATGTGCGAACATGCTCTTTTTTAACTTAGGATTAATAATAAGTCAAAGGTTGAAAGTCAAATCAGGCAAAAGTTAAGGGATTTTCTCATTTTGAGATGCAATCAAATAAAAAAAATATACATACATATCTTGCAATAATGACATACAAAAAATGACAAAATCAATGCATGAAGGGTCCTCAGTTCTCACCCACTTTCCCTGTCTGTCTCCCTCTCTCAGAGTACCTGAAGTGTGAAGAGAACCAGTGGCAGTGCGAGAACCACACCCAGTGCATCCCGCTCACTGACGTGTGTGACGGCAGAGAGCAGTGCATCGCTGGATCGGACGAACATAACTGTAAGCATCCCTCCCCCCTTACTTCGCATGCAATGCGATTCTCCTGACTTAAGCTTTTTTGTGCATTTACATGTTTATTTTTATTTATGATAAAATGCTGAGAAACAATGTTTTTGAGGTACTGAATTCTTATGAAGCGAGGGGGCAGTACGTCACCAAATGGGAAGAACATAACCCTAACACCCCCCTCTTAGATTTAACCTGCAAAACCATTCTCTAGTCTTAATTTTTTTTTCTTTACGTTCATTTGTGTAATTGTTGGTATTTAGGATTTGAATATGAGATGTAGAGTCCTAAATAGACCAATCAGATTGGTTCGTTGCAAAGTCTCATCCTTGGTGTATTCATGTCTTGCTTCAGGCGATCCGTCGCTCTGTCAAAAGGCGGTGTGTAAGGAGCTGTGCTATCCGACCCCGCACAGAGAGGTCATGTGCTCCTGCCCTGAGGGAGAGGTCATTGACCCCGAAGACCCCACCGCCACCAGGTGCATTGTGGGTAAGTCAAGGTCCATACCCTGCAACATATCCACAAGAATGATCATCACTGAAGAACTCCCATGCATAACAAGTTTCTCTTCTCTTTGAAGTATTCAGCCCAACTTGATCTATGGGTCAAGTAGAGTGGGTGATGTAAAATGTCAAGCATACATGTAGTTATTAAAAATGTGAAAAATATATACTGTTTTCATTATGATTTATTTTCTTGACCCCTTCAATCTTTCTCACATCTGGTTCTTTGGTCTATCTGTGCTTAAAAAAACAAACAAAAAATTGAGCTCTGTTCACCTGAAAGGTTTAGTTTTTATTTATAGATGTACATGTATTGTTATTATTATTGTTGTTGTCATCTGAAGCAGTTAAACTTGGTAATTGATAGAGTATGTCTCCTGTTGTGAGGTCATGAGTCTGGGTTAGCGAGGAGGGAGGTTTTCTCACAGCACACTTGTTAAAGAAGTATTCATGGTATCTTAATGATAACATTAGGACATGTTCACATAGAGATGTTCCTTTCAGACATATTGTTTTTGTTTACTTATCTTGAATGTCGCAGATACGAAGATGTGCACCAAGAGAGGGCGATGCAGCCAGCAGTGCGTCTCAGGCAAAGGCACCTACGTCTGCAAGTGTTACCGTGGTTACCAGATGGCCGAGGACGGCTGGACGTGCAAGAGCAATTGTGAGTATGCATGATGGCATGATGATGGAGCTCTCTTCTTTTTATCTGAATCCTTTTTTCTAATGTTGCCATGGTGATTGGAATCATTATCCATCCCATACGTAAGACATACTTGACTGTAAAGAAAGCTGCAAAATTGAGTCCAACAGTCTGATAGAATGAGATATTGATGTTAATTGCTCATTCGTAAAGATTGATAATTACATCACTTGTTTGATCTATTCCTGCTATAGCGCCGGTCAGCCCATACTTGATCTTCTCCAACCGCAACCAGCTGCGCCGCATCAACCTCAACACCAGCGAGTACAACGTCCTGGTCTTCAACCTCCACAACAGCATTGCCGTCGATTTCCACTACAACGAGAGCACCATCTACTGGACAGACGTCGTCGATGACAAGATCTACCGTGGCGTGCTAGACAAGAACTCATCCAATGCTGGTGAGCTACAGTTTGGATCCTTTGGAATACTGTACAACCTGTTTTTTTTGCTAAGAGATTTTTTTTTTCATGACTTGCTGTTAGGGCGGGAAGTTAACAGCCCACAAATTAATGCATTTATCTGATTATACTAAGCCTAATTCCTTTTGTGCCGCATTTGACTTTTTTTACAAATAATGCACAGAATATTCATAGAGCGGCAGTTTATCTGGCAAACAAAGGATAAATAACAACTCACTTTCTTGCCTATGGGACTAAGCAGTTTGAACTTCTAAGGAACTGACACTTCTGACAGCCTTATATTAACTCTTTTGTGCCACCTGCGACTTTTTCACAAGTAATACGCATAATTCTCCTAGAGCAGCAGGTTATCTGGCCCTCAATAGGTTATGCACAGGGGCTGTTATATATGGTACTGCGACTTTTTCACAAGTAATACGCATAATTCTCCTAGAGCAGCAGTTTATCTGGCCCTCAATAGGTTATGCACAGGGGCTGTTACATACGGGTAAGTATCCAGTCGCCCAGAGATAATGTTAACACTGGTCCTTCTGTTGTCCCTACACCCTAGGCCTGAGGAACATTGAGCCGGTGGTGGAGGCAGGGCTAGCGACGTGTGAGGGGCTAGCGGTGGACTGGATCGGGGGCAACCTCTACTGGGTGGAGAGCCACCTGGATCAGATCGAGGTCGCCCGATTGGACGGTGCCATGAGGACCACGGTCGTCGCGGGCAACATGGAGAGCCCCCGAGCCATAGCGCTAGACCCAACCGTTGGGTGAGAAGACTCTCGTTATCAATCCATGCAGGATCAAGCACTAGAAATATCTGGTTTAGGTCTATACATGATACTTTTGGCATCAAAGATTACAAATCATAAAAGATGCATAAAATGTAAAAGCATGAAATTATACATCAAAGGTGATACAATTTTTTGCTATTTAGTTATTGGCGTCATTTTTGTACTGATTTTTGAGAGTGAAACGAAGGCGGAATAATCACTAAATTTTCAAATTGGCAACAAACTTGAAAGGTGTAAGACATACCTTTGCTCTCAGTGGTATTTAGTGACATGTTAATTTGCAGTTGTTTTTTTCCAAGTGTTACCAATTTGAAAATGAAAAAAAAGACAATTCTGCTCACAAGAAAAGAGCAAGAAGTTATTGGTCATTGATTGATTTATACTGTACTCTAGTGACAAGTTCTTTCAATTCAAACAATAACAACTTAAAGAACCTTAAATATAAAAAGTACTTGATTCATTTTAATGTTTGTCCCTCTCCTTGCAGCCTGATGTTTTGGACTGACTGGGAGAACAAGTCTCCTCGCATCGAGCGAGCCACCATGAGCGGGGCAGAGCGGCGCATCATCGTCAACATCACAGGGCTTGATGGCGGCTGGCCGAACGGTCTAACCATCGACTACCCAGAACATCGCATCTACTGGATCGATGCCAGGTGGGTCATATCGCCCTCTTGTGGATATAATTATCTAGTTGAGATGAAACTCTTTCTGCACCATTTTTTTTTTAAGCAAAACCTACAAATCTTGTTAATCTTTTTTTTTTGTTGCCTTGAGTTATCAACTCTTTTCAGCTTTTCCCTCTTTTATATTGATCAAAACAATATCTTTCTGTTTAATGAAACTGAATCATCACTTTGTTTTTATTTAATAAACCTTTAAAATTAATGGATTTGGTGAATCTATTGTGTCCTTCACAATAATACAATTCATACTTGAAAAGATCAATTTTTGATTTGTTTGAGTATGATATGGAATTGCTTTTGATTGATTTGTGCCTGTAATATCTCTGGATTGCAATGTTGTTAGAGGGTAAAGGATGACATACCCTAAATTGTCATTACCCTAATGATACTTTGTGCCTTCCATACGCCTTCAGATCGGACACAATCCACGCAGCCTTCTACGATGGCTCTAGCATCTTCACCGTGCTCAAGGGTCATAGCTCCCTCTTCCATCCCTTTGCCATCACCGTCTTCGAGGCGCGAGTCTTCTGGACTGACTGGAGGACAAACACGGTGTACCAGGCCAACAAGTTCAACGGGATGAATGTCACGCAGATTCAGAAGACCAGCACTCAGCCGTTTGATATCCATGTCTACCATCCATACAGACAGCCGCAAAGTAAGTTTGTAATTGTAGTGTATTGAACTACATGATTGCTATGAGATATTACACATTCATTTTTACATGTATCTTTGTATTATGCTCCTTTAAGTTTCAATGATGCCTTGCATGTAACACTTTCACTTTGTACATCACTCTGTCTCAATAAGTTTTGTATTGCTATTATTTTTTTATTTTTTTTGGGGGGGGGGGTTATGTATTGTAATGTATTTTTTATCTGCCAGTGCCCTCATTGACAGCAGTTTTATAACTGGAGAAGCCACTCGGTTAGACAAAACTGGAAATTAAATAAATAATGATAATCACTTGCTCTCATAAAGGGAGTCCCTTATCACATGATGAATCCGGAACAAAAGTTTAATTCAACGTAATGCAGATAAACTGTGTAGCATTTGTACAGTGGAGACTTGCAATTTATTGCGATTAATCACAAAGAACATGCAAAGTTGATTGAGTTTTATTTTCCATTTGAACGTGTAAACACACCTCTGTCACTGCTTCTCTGTGTGTACAGAACACAACCCATGTGGTGATAACAACGGGGGCTGTTCAGACCTGTGTCTACTGAACGGTGCTGGGACTGCGTGTGCATGCCCCCATCTCAAGAAGCTGGCTGCAGACATGAGGACATGCGTCAGTAAGTCAGACAACCCTCACAATTTCTCCCTATCGCATATAGCTCTACGAATCTGAACGCGTGTGGCGCTCTAATATTTTTTACCTTTAATTCTTGAGATCTGAACTTCCAGTTCACGAACATTCTATAGCCATCGTCTTGCTTGTGTGTTTCCATTCTTTCATTGGTCCATCCACTATCAATGTTGAGGTAGGCAAAAACATTGCCGTGAGTGATTGGTGGTATTTTTTTTTCAAGTCCTTTGTCCATGTAACAACCCTTCCATTTTAATATTACGAGGTTTATGAGGGTCGAAATTACTGATTCTGTGCGTTATTGCGTGAATTGAATACATACCAAACTCTTACGGGAAGTATACGTCCCAAGAGCAATCAATCAGATATCGGAATCGCGAGGTGATATCGCTTGATATCGGCTATATGTGATAGGGAGAATTAAAGTTATACATTTTCTTAAACCGTTTCTCATGTTTAGATTTTGGGTTTTGTGAATCCTGCTGTAGTTAGGAGAAACACATTTGCCACAGAACTGCAGTAACCAAAGGGATGTGGTTTGAATGCGCCCTACAAGGAATTTCAAGTTCCTTCATAGCCTATCGTTTATTGTCTGTACAGAAGTTTACGTGGGCGTCAGACTGCTCACTGTTAGAAGGGAAAAACGCCATCTTGTAAATATGAAGGCTTTGTCAATGTACATCATGTTTATATCTGTTTTTATGGTGAATGAAATAAATTAAGACTAAACTTAATCTTTAAACTTGTTTGTCTTCGTTTTCTCCTCTCCCCAGATGACACAGTGTTCTTCGTCATCTCACGGCAGACGGACATCCGCGGCGTTGACCTGGACGACGGATACTACAACGTGATCCCTGCCCTGACCATCCCTAACGTGGCCAACGCATCGTCCATCGACCGCGACACGGTAGAGAACCGCATCTACTGGACCGACCTCTCCAGGAAGAGCATCAACAGAGCCTACATCAACGGCACCGCCATCGAGACCGTTATCGAAGGTAAATTGAGCCTCTTTTGTTTTATATCTGGCAACGTTGATCTACAGTAGAGCCTGAGATCAACTGCACAGTGATTGCAATTAAATGCAATCAGCTCCATACATTGACTGCAGTCTGATTGCAATTGATTGCAATCAGCTGTGATGTTGATCTCAGGCCCAACTGTATATCTCTGAATTTACAGGGTGGAGCACGCTATCCTTACTTCTACTGGATGTCTGCCTAAAATTTACCTGTATTTTCAAAATTCATATTACCCCGAAAGCATTTTAACTAAAATCTATCTGAATAGTCCCTATGATGGACTACTGCATATTACTGAGTTAGTTTGAAGGAGACTCTTAGCTATTTGTCAATGTGTCATGTATTGTTTGTTGACTTTTATATATTGCAACTTTTATATATTGCAACTTATTATAGATTATTGTAACTTCCATCGAAACAGCTTATGAGCTCTCATTATTTCACCTGTTGCCATGGTAGTTAACATTGATGATAAGTTACAATGATTGAAAACCTATATGCAACATGGCCCAGAAATTGCCTAGAGTGGTTAAATCACTGCCTGATAAGCAGCATATGCAGGCTCAAACTCTTCTGGTTCTCAGATTTTCATCTGCTATTGTGCTTTCCTTTTTTACTTGGAGTGTGCCTTAAATTCCCTTTCCAAATAAATCTGTATGTTGTGCTGTAAATTTATGCAGTGTTTTAATGAAATTGATACTTAGAGCTCACAGGATATCCCCGTGGAAGTCGCAATGAAACTTCATTTAAAGCATACTTACATGTAACTTCTTATATTCTTACATAAATCTTTGATATTATGTTTCATAATTTCATTAAGCTTTTGTCTTATTTCGTTCAAGTGTTTTATATATATATATATATATATATATATTTATATGTGAAGTGCTTTGATATCCATTTTGTATGTAAAGCGCTATATAAATACATGTTAATTATGCCTCCGCCACGAAGTGGCCGGAGGCATTATGTTTTCGGGTTGTCCGTCCGTCCGTCCCGAATCCGTTTTGGCAATATCTTGAGAACCGTTAAGCAGATTTGCTTCAAACTTGGTACATGTATGTATTGCATGAAACTAATGAAGTGTGTAAAATTGGGGTCAAATCTGATTGAGGTCAAAGGTCAAAGGTCAATGAACTCTGTAAAAATTGCCCAAAATTGACCTTATTCACAATAAATCCAAATCCAAGGATGCAATTCTCATTAAACATGGTACAAAGATGGATCACTACTTGGGGATAGACTGGTAACATTTTTGGTAAAATTCCTGAAAGGTCAGAGGTCAAAGGTCAATGAAATTTGTGAAAATTTGCCAAAAATTGACCTTTTTCACAATAAATCCAAATCCAAGGATGCAATTCTCATTAAACATGGTACAAATATAGATGACTACTTGGGGATAGACTGGTAACATTTTTGGTAAATTCCTGAAAGTTCAAAGGTCAAAGGTCAATGAACTTTGCCAAAATTGGCTAGAAATTGCCCCAAACTTTAAATTTTTCACAATAAATCCAAATCCAATGGTTCAATTCCAGCGAAACATAGTGAAACGATGGATCACTTCTTGGGGTTAGACTGGTGACATTGTTGGTGAAATTGCTGGAAGGTCAGAGGTCAAAGGTCAATGAACTTTGCAAAAATTGATATTTTTCACAATGAAACCAAATCCAAATCCAATGGCGCAATTCTAAGCAAACATGGTACAGAGATGCATCACTTCATGGAGGTAGACTGGTGAAAGTTTGGGTAAAATTCCTGAGAGTTCAAAGGTCAAAGGTCAATGAACTTTGTCAAAAATTAGCTAAGAATTGCCCCCAAAGGGATAATTTTAAAAATGTATCAAAATCCAATGATGCAATACCAACCAAACATGGTGCAAAGATGGATCACTACTTGGGGTTAGACTGCATGACATTTTTGGTGAAATTTCTCAAAGGTCAGAGATCAAAGGTCAATGAACTTTGCCAGAATTGGCTAAAAATGGCCCCCAAATAGATATTTTTCACATTGAATCCAATACTAATGATCCAATTTAAACCAAACATAGTACAGAGATGTATTACTTCATGGAGGTAGACTGGTGAAGTTTGGGTAGAATTCCTGAAAGGTCAAAGGTCAATGAACTTCACCCAAAAATTGGCTGATTTTAAACAAACTTGATACAAGGATGGATTTAGACAGACTGGTTAGATTGGAAGGCGAAGAAGTAAGAGGTAAAAAGGCTAAACTTGGAAAAACATAATGTGATATTTTCATTTCACATAGGAGCAATGGTACATTTCCCACCAAACATACACATTTTCTGAGAATAGCAAAGAGGCGGAGGCATATTTATCGACTGCGTGGCAGTCGAATTGCTCTAGTTTTTTTATTATTTTGATAGGCAAAAATTCCCCTATTTCTGAATCTCATTTTTTCCACCCGGTATCCCCAATGCCTACAATCTAACCACAGTCTGGGTGTAATATTCCTGTTAGCTTGAATCATATAACAATTTATGATTACCTCATTTGTAACAATCATACCATTTAATACCTAACCCCCATGTCCCTATGCAGGTATCCCCAATGCCTACAACCTAGCCATAGACTGGGTTTCACGAAACATGTACTGGACCAAGGTGGCTCCCGAGAAGAGCACGATCAACATCGCTCGCCTCGACGGAAGCTTCCAGAACGAGATCGCAAACCTCAACCTGACCAACCCCCGGAGCATCGTCATTGAGCCCACAGGAGGGTAAGCCATCAGCCTCTGCATGTTCATTTAATTTGATTGATTTATTTCACTTTATTTGATTAATTTATTTCATGTAATCTAATTCATTGATTTCATTTAATTTGATTCATAATTGATTTCATTTCATTCATGTTGACCATCATAAAAAGCAGAACATATACAACATATGTACATAAATTACATCATAGTTATTGCGATGACATGTGACATGGATTCAACCAATCACAGACTGTTTTCTATCCATTTGTATTGTACAGGATGATGTATTGGATCAATGCCGGTGACTCGCCGTCCATTGAGAGAGCTCGGATGGACGGCACCAACCAGACATCCATCATTGGCCCACCAATCCTGTCTAACCCTACCGGTAAGTCAATCATGCATTTTGGAAGTAAGAACCTGTTTAAGGGTACTACCAAGCAGAGATTTAGCTCTCTTACGTCAAAGACATATCTCAAATGAATACACAAAACAAGTTTGAGATCCTTAGTTTATTTCTACATTGCTAGGGAATCATTTTTAATATCATGTGTCAATAGTTCTGTCAGCCCAATTCCGATAACGATACTGGCTTACGATACTGTAATAGTTAGCAAAGAAAATCTCAAAAATTGTTTGTGTGCACGCCACTCACTAGCATTTCCGCCCTGTGATAAATTGCGTAAGTACAATAATAACGTTCGCGTATTGATGCAGCGGACGTGCAACCAAAATTGAAATTACCCCAGAAAGCCCTTTCACTGATATCTTGACGGTTTGATTTCAGGCCTAGCCATTGACCGAGGACTGCAGAGTCTGTATTGGGCAGATGCGGGCTACTGTAACATCACAAGCAGCGATCTAGATGGGGGCAACATCCGAGAGTTCCTCAAGCTAGAAGAGAGCTGTTCACCGTCTGCCATCACAGTCACCAATGACAGGGTACGTAGATTGTAGTAGCAGTAGTAAAAGTGTCTGCTAGTAGTAGTAGTTGCTTAATAATAGTAGTAGAAGTAGTAGTAGTAGTAGTTGTAGTAGTAGTAGTAGTAGTAGTAGTAGTAGTAGTAGTAGTAGTAGTAGTTGTAGTAGTAGTAGTAGTAGTAGGAGGAGGAGGAGGAGGAGGAGTAGGTAGGAGAAGAAAAATAAAGAATGGACTTGCTAGAATGATATTTAACTCTCTGTGTCAAAATCTTGCACAGCTTGAATAAGGGTTTTCTTTCAGAAATGAAAAGATTGATAAATTAATAGGCAGTAGCTGAAGTAATTAAGGCTGAAATTCATCAACATAGTTGAAATACTAAATTTGAAAATGTTTTAAAAGACATTTACCTTTCAAGTTTAATGGCAAACATTTTACCATAAATAAGCTATTTCCAGGCCTCTCAGTGACGTACATATATATACAAGTTCCCTTACTTTAACCAAGAAATATACTTCAATGAATATGTTTGGAGTGATACTGCATCATTTGTTTCTTGATTTGTCTTGTTTCCAGGTATTCTGGGCAGATGATAATGGGGTTGGGGTCATCAAGTACGTCAATAAGAGGAACATCTCCGAGGTCACTGTCCTGAGGAGAAACACACCAGGCGTCATGGAGATGTTTATGTACAACCCCTCCTTGCAGAGTGAGTGACCTTTGACCTTTACTCATAACCTCCAACAGAGAACTGCAATACTGTTCTGGTAACTAAATATCATGTGCTGTAAACCCATTGAAGGTTATTTTCATGACTTACATGTAGTATTCATGAAAGGAAATAAACTTTGTACGATACCGAGGGTTGTGTTGGATGTCTCTCATTTAAACTTTGTGACCTTTGACATTTGACATATATCATGAACATGTACTATACGTCATTGTCAGTCCTGGGCCCTGTTGCATAAAACTTACCACTGATGGCAACTTAGATCCAAATTGCAAATGGCTAATTAGATAATCAGAGGCCATATTTGCATGATTTGGGGCGAAGTAATATTTTCCATTTTCTATTCAACAAAACCGTTAAACATTCATGTGCTTAATTTGGGAATCAGCACAAATCTCCTTATTTAATGGCAACAACAGGGCCCTGTTGCATAAAACTTACCATTGATGGTAACTTTGCTATCAACGGCAACTTCTATCGAAACCTTATATTTGATTGGCTGTTCAGCGATTTCACCACGGTAGTTACCATTGATGACAGAGTTACCATTAATGGTAAGTTTAAGCAACAGTAATATTTGCCATTAATGGTAAGTTTAAGCAACAGTAATATTTGCCTTTCATCAAAGTGCAACAGTACTGTAATAACATGCTGACAAATGCACCTAAATAGTGGCAGTCCTTCTCTACAAAATCTCCAACCTTTGACCTGTAATCGAGTGTCATAATATAACAAATCCTGACAATTCTTTTCTCTGGCGCTAGGTGGGGAAAACGCCTGCAAAGATCAGAATGGTGGTTGCCAGCAGCTCTGCCTCCCCCTACCGAACAACGGCAGAAAGTGTGCCTGCACGGCTGGCTACATCACCTCCAGCCAGAGCACCAGCTGTGAGGGTAAGAACAGAGTATATGTGTCACCGACTGTGTAGTCCTGAAAAGAACTCGTGGGTGATTTATAGATGAAACAGAATTCTCAATAACGCAAATAACTATGATATTTCACTGGAGGCAGTGCTATCAGCTATTCAGCCAAATGTTTTGCCCTGTATACTTCAGGTCTTGTAGTCCAGCACAAAGTGCTTTGCATGGGTGCAAGTAACCCCTCTTTTAGACAAGAAAGTTCTTGATTTTACTACAGTCATCTTCTGAAACACCTCGTACAAACTCTCAAGGATGACATGATTCAAGGTTTCTCTCTCACTCAATCAGGAGATGACAGAGACATGCTCACTCTCATTCTTTTCTGCTCTCATAATTCCTTTTAAAGGGCATGTACCGTACTGGGAAGGCAAAACAGCCTTCAAAATGTAATTGTTTGCAATGTTCTTGCCAATGGTCTTAAATTCATGTATTGTCTATTTTAGAAGCTTGCTGAAAGTTATTTGCCCTCAAATGATCTACATTTTGAGTAATGAGTGATTAAATCACAAATGCTCAAAAATGTTCGGCCGAACATTTTGAGGATTTAATCATTAATCATTAATTACTCCACATATGGATCATTTGAGGGCAAATAATTTTCAGCAAGCTTCTAAAATAGATAATACATGAATTTAAGACCATCGGCAAGAAGATTGCTAACAAGTACATTTTGAAGGCTTTTTTTGCCTTCCCAGTACGGTACATGCCCTTTAATTTGCCTCCTCTTCTTGCTACCTAGGTGTGAGTGAGTTCCTGCTGTACTCGAAGGACGACATGATCCAAGGCCTCTCCCTGACCCACCCCGGTGATGGTCGAGACATGCTCACCCCAATCACAGGCCACATGCTGTCTGTGGCTGTGGACTTCGAAGCAGGTGAGCAAACCTGTAGAATCATTAGTGGAAATATGACCGAGAAATGTTGTCTTCATGATGATATCGTCCATGTACATTGTACCTAGTGTAGAAACAGAAGCAATATGCATATCTGATACATCCTTATTGTTCCTATTAAGCCTTTCATCTTCTCCATCCTAATCTTCATATCATTGTATTTATGTTCTTCATCATTATATCCTTCATCTTCATCTTCATATTAATCTTCTCTCTTGTTTCCGGTCCTGATCATCTTCTTATTCTCCATCATCATCTTCTTTAGCTTGTGCCTCATCTTAAGTATCATCCTCTTCTCTCCAAATTGGGTGATATTTATATAATTTTATTTTATATTGCAGGTACCCTGTACGTCCATTTATTTCTTTATTTGTAGCTTGTGCGTACTTAAGTAGTTACATTTATTGGTATGAGAGTGAGTGTTATCATTGGGATTGTCACAGTGCTGTTATTTGTCATATTTTCCAGCTAAAAACTTTGTTTACTGGGTGGACACTGGCCTTTTTACGCTGAACCGCATCAAGAGAGACCATACAGAGAGACAGGTTTTACTGACGGCTGCCAACAGCAGGATTGAAGGCATCGCGGTGGACTGGATCGCAGGTGAGTAGAGAGAGAGAGAAAGATAGAGAGAGACAGAGAGAGAGAGAGAAAGAGATAGAAAGAGAGAGGGAGGGGGCGAGAAGGGGAGGAGGTGGAGAGAGAAGGAGGGGAGAGAGAGAAGGAGGGGAGAGAGAGAAGGAGGGGAGAAAGAGGGAGGGGAAGGGATGGAGGGGGGAGAGGGATGGGAGAGAGAGAGAGAGAGAGAGAGAGAGAGAGAGGGAGAGAGAGAGAGAGAGAGAGAGAGAGAGAGAGTGAGAGGGTGAGAGGGAATTTCCAACAATCCTAATCAAATTTAACAAATCATAAAGTTTGTGTTCAGACACTTGTTAACAACAAGAATTATAATTTACAAAGATCAGCTTTCAACTTGAGCTGATGGGAACCAAAATCATTGAGAGTCTGATTTAGCACAAGAAAGGGTCACCGGTCAAGCGTAAAGTCGTCCGTTGCTTACGAACAGCTTGGTGAAGCACCCTCCTGGATAAATATCTTGCCTCCCATCAGGTAATATCTACTGGACTGACCAGAGGAATGATGTGATTGAGGTGTCCCGGACAAACGGTTTATACCGCTACGTCCTCATCGGGACAGAACTGGACAAGCCTAGATCCATCGTGGTGCATCCAGTCAGAGGGTGAGGAGTCAGCTCTTTCTTTTCCTTCTTTAAAGGGACAGTTCACCCTGAAGAAAAGTTGATTTCATTAAAGGAAGAGACATGAAAGAAACATATCAGTGAAGGTTTTGACCTCGCACCTGACGTCAGAAAGTCAAAACTTCAAAAGATCATAACTTTCTTATCCTTTGACAAATTTTTATGCTTTTATTGAAAACAACTTAATTTCAGGGTGAACTATCCCTGTAACTTACTCAGTACCAGGTGTGTGTGTTTTTTTAACAAAACTGTTTTCATTAAAATAAAATTATTTGGATTTCAAATTGGCAACATTTTTGTTTTTAAATATCAGATTTCTAGACTGATCATATATTACATTGTAAAGTAGCATAATGCTGAAACTTACAATCTAGAGCAGTGATTGTACCAATTTGATGAGCAAAAGCATAATTTCATTTGTTTCAATATATTGCCAATTTGAAGATAAGTAATTATTAGAACTTAATGTCATCTTAAAGAATCATTGCATATGTAATATATCCCACTAAATTACAAAATGGATTCATCTTGTGCAGAAATGTATGTGATATAATCAAGGAATTCCTCAAACGTCTTTTCTCAGGTATTTGTTCTGGGCTGACTGGGGTGTCCATCCCAAGATTGAGCGTTCCTTGCTCAACGGCCAGAACCGCACCGTGATCGTCGACCGCAGCAACAACATCACCTGGCCCAACGGCCTCGTCATCGACTTCCAAGAAGACATGCTGTACTGGTGTGATGGCCACAGGGATAACATCGCGAGGGTTGACCTTGATGGGAACAACTACAAGATCATCCTGCCTAACGGGTCGTACATCAAAAATCCCTTCGCCATTACCCTGTTTGGGGATTATCTTTACCTCACAGACAGGTTAGTTTTGATTTCTCAATATCGTAAATAATTTTAAAATAACGCCGCATACGTTGCTCTAACACTTTTCAGATTCGGGGCTTGTAATGCGGTGAACTGGGCACTTCCAGATATATTAGTAGGTCAGTGCATACGATCGCTTTTCCATCAACACTTTCTTGGTAACCCACTTTCCCACAAAAATTTGTCCTTTATTCACTAATCTACTGTAAGATTGAGAGTTTATGAAGATGTGCAGTAAAGCGATGTAGTTTTCAGCGCTTGGTACGAGGGGATTAAGGGAAGGGATTAGGATTTGGGATGTAGGGATTTAAGGGATTAATGAGCTGGTAGATAATCCTCATATTTCTTTGTTTGTTCTGATCAGGACAAGCTCAAATGGCTCAATCGGCCGAATCAACAAGACTGGAGACGTCACGGTGAAAGTGATGCAGTCTGGGATTGGGTCTACCATCAAAGACGTCCATGTTTACAGCAGCGACAGGCAACCAGATAAGTGTCTTGCCCCTCGTCCCCTACCCCTGTCCTCTTTCTCTGTCTCTCTTTTTCTCTTCACTCTCTCTCTCTCTTTGTTTACTCCCTTGCCTGTTCTCCCTTTCTTTAATCATATGGGTGAAATAGACTATTGTTATTATGTTTGTAAAATATTTGCATGTTGCTCAATATGCTAGTAGTATAATGGTAACCCCCAACCTTGTCTAAGGTTTGTTCCGTCTAGCAACATGTAATAGATTCAGAGTGTATTCCACCTAATGAAAGTGAATAATTTGATACAGATGAATTAAATGCATTACTATGCAATTTACAAATAATGTGGTGTATATTTATTTTATTTTATTTTATTTAGTTCCAGTTTAATGTGTGCAGGGTAGCCTCTGCAGCTATAAAACTGCTGTCTTTGAGGGCCCTGACAGATTAAAAAAAATACATCACAGTACATAACAAAAACAATGGTAAGACAATACAAAACGTATCAGCAGTTTTAACAAATTCAATGGACGAGACATAACACAGTACAATCAACAACTACATATCATGTCATGAACATTGAAGCCAATGATATAGTATTAATAAAACAAGATAGATTGCCACAACGGCTTATTGAGACATGGATTAACAAACGATGATCCGATCTTCTGTCCCCATTACGTAACAGCCTCAATCCGTGCAGCTTGAACAATGGTGGCTGCTCCCAGCTGTGTTTTTACCTTGGAGGGACCGAACGCACCTGTGCCTGCGCCCACGGCATCGTGGCCGAGGATGGAGTCAGTTGTGAAGGTAAGAACTTCCACCCTTGTCCCCCTTTTCACTCCCCCTCTTTCTCCTGCTGCCCCTCCTTTTCCCTTTTTCCACTTTTCTTTTTTTCACCCATTTTCCCTCATTCTCTATTTAGCCCAATATGAAATCAGTTGTGAAGAAGAAATGCCCTCCGACTCCCTTGTTCCCACTGTTCACTTCTCTTCCTTCTCCCCTCCTTTCCCTCCCATTCCCTGTTTCTGTTACTCTGTTTTATGCACGCCTCTCGAATAATATGTTACTAATGGTAAACCCAACGCTTGAGTGCATTCCACCCATTAAAACTAAATCATGAAAGACATGTGAATGTAATGATAAGTAAATAATGAAAATTATGGGCAAAGTTGGGAAAACATTACGAAAATGACTGATAGAGACTTGGTGTTGCATACTTTCTTTACTACAGAATACGACGCCTATATCCTGTACTCTGAGCGAAACATCGTGAAGAGCATTAACCTCTACAACACGTCCGACAAGAACCAGCCAATCCAGCCGCTGTCTGATGAAAACATCCGCAATGTGATCGGGCTGGCCGCAGACTATCAGGAGAAGCGTGTCTTCTTCACCGACATCCAGCTCGGTAACATTCAGGTCATGGACGTCCAGAACGGAAGCAACCGCAAAACCATCCTCTCAGGTGAGAAATCATTTTTTGTCTCGCCTGAACGAAGTTTGGCTGAGACCTAGGAATCACTTTTCCTGTTGGTCTGTTGGTCTGGTAGTTTGTTACAAAAATGTTTAAGTTTTGGTTAAACTCATTTCTCTATTTCTGCATCAGTTGTGTTCATAGGGTGTACTTGGTGCAAATGAGCCTTCGGTAATACCACATGTGTGTTGATGAGGACGTTGAGCCCATAGGTCATCTGGGGGTCAAAAGGTTTAATGATAATGAGGCCATGTGCATCATTTTTCTGAAACTTGCTGTTATTTTTCATTATTTCTGCATGTTTATTAATCGCGAAATCAGGGAAGACTCGTGGTTCGCGAACCACCCTTGTCTTGTTTATTCCTCGTTTATTCTTACTCTTTAATTTTTACTCTTTAATATTTTGTGATTATCATAACTCACTTGAGGATTGCTAATTCAGCAATACGCAGAAATACATTTGTCAGTATATATATAGTGTATCCACCTATATTGTGTTTATAGTATTCCTTTTATGGAAATGTGCAGTGAAGTTTAATGTAATTTAATTCGATTCAATAATCCCATCCAAACACTATTAACCTGTGCTTGTAGATGAAGTGGGAAATGTCTTTTTCTTGTTCTTAGGTATCGGATCTGCAGAAGGAATTGCATATGACCCCGTTTTTAAGATGCTCTACTGGACCAGCTACACTAATTCTTCCATCAGTCGTCTGACTGTGGAAAATCCAACCAGCGAAGAGGTCTTGGTCAGATTGACCGCTATGGACCATCCCAGAGGCATTGTGCTGGACTACTGCCACCGGTGAGATGGATGGATGGATGGATGGATGGGTGGGTGGGTAGGTGGGTGGGTGGGTGGATGGATGGATGAATAGATGGATGGATGGATGTATGGATGTATGGATGGATGGATGGATGGATGGGTGGATGAATAGATGGATGGATGGATGGATGGGTGGATGGATGGGTGGGTGGGTGGGTGGATGGATGGATGGATGGGTGGATGGATGGGTGGGTGGGTGGATGGATGGATGGAAGGATGGAAGGATGGATGGATGGATGGGTGGATGGATGGATGGATGGATGGATGGATGGGTGGGTGGGTGGATGGATGGATGGATGGATGGATGGATGGATGGATGGGTGTATGGGTGGGTGGGTGGGTGGGTGGATGGATGGATGGATGGATGGATGGATAGATGGATGGGTGGGTGGAT
Source organism: Arbacia lixula (assembly GCA_963669155.1). Taxonomy (NCBI): domain Eukaryota; kingdom Metazoa; phylum Echinodermata; class Echinoidea; order Arbacioida; family Arbaciidae; genus Arbacia; species Arbacia lixula. Next base: position 8,812,958 of record OZ022595.1, on the reverse strand, counting down.
GGATGGATGGAAGGATGGAAGGATGGGTGGATGGATGGATGGGTGGATGGGTGGGTGGGTGGATAGATGGATGGATGGGTGGATGGGTGGGTGGATGGGATGGGTGGATGGATGGATGGAGGGATGGATGGATGGATGGAGGGATGGATGAATGGATGGGTGGATGGATGGATTGATGGGTGGATGGATGGGTGGGTGAATGGATGGGTGGATTAATGGATGGGTGGGTGGATGGGTGGGTGGGTGGGTGGGTGGGTGGGTGGGAGGGTGGGTGGGAGGGTGGGTGGGTGGGAGGGTGGGTGGATGGATGGGTGGATGGATGGATTGATGGGTGGGTGAATGGATGGGTAAATGGATGGATGGATGGATGGATGGATGGATGGGTGGGTGGATGGGTGGGTGGATGGGTGGGTGGGTGGGTGGGTGGATGGGTGGGTGGGTGGGTGGATGGGTGGGTGGATGGGTGGATGGATGGATGGATGGATGGATGGATGGATGGATGGATGGATGAATGGATGGATGGATGGATGGATGGATGGGTGCATGGATGGATGGATGGATGGATGGATGGGTGGATGGATGGATGGATGGATGGATGGATGGGTGGATGGATGAATGGATGGATGGATGGGTGGGAGGGTGGGTGCATGGATGGATGGATGGATGGATGGATGGGTGGGTGGATGGATGGATGGATGGATGGATGGGTGGGTGGGTGGGTGGATGGGTTGGTGAATGGATGGGTGAATGGATGGATGGATGGGTGAATGGATGATTAGACAGATGGATCGATTGATCAGTGAGCAAATGAATGAATGAATGTATGAATGAGTGATTGTATAAATGAGCAAATGATGTGCAAATGAATGAATGATAAAAGAAATTACTGAGTGAATTGCTGAATGTGGTCATGAATAAATCAGTGGATATGAATAAACAAGTTAATAATGAATGATCAAATTCATGATTGCATTGGTGAACGAGTGAAAAGATAAATGGATGAATCTCTTGTTTTCCTCCCAGTTTGATGTTCTGGACAAACTGGAACGAGGCGAATCCTCGGATCCAGCGTGCTGCCTTCAGCGGCCAGAACTTGACGGACATCATCGTGACGATGATCCAGATGCCCAATGGCATCGCCATTGACCACAAGTCCCGCCTTCTTTTCTGGTCCGATGCCAAGCAGGATAAGATAGAGAGGTGTGACTACAATGGAAACAATCGCTATGTGAGTTACGTTCCATTTTCCTTTTTTTCCCCCTTTGTGTTATTAGTGTAGAGAGTCTGTCCCATTTTGCAATACAGATACTCAATTGAGAGGGATGTTACAATTTTAGAAGTGGGCCCTGTTGCATAAAACTTATCATTGATGGTAACTTTGCTACCAATGTCAACTTCCATGGAAACCTTTAATTTGATTGGCTGTTGAGTGATGTTGCCATGGTAGTTACCACTGATGGCAAAGTTACCATTAATGGTTAGCTTTATGCAACAGGCCCCTGGGGGGGTGTTTCACCAAGCCAAAAACAACTTTACGCACGGCTGGTGAACCTTTCTTGCGTTAAATAAGATTCCTCACTTTCTTCCTCTTATAACATAGTGGAGTTATTTTCCAACAATCCTTATCAAGTTTGACAAATCATAAACTTTGTATTCCGACACATGTTAAATACAAGAATTTTAAGTTATAAACATCAGATTTGAACTTAAGTTGATGGGAATCAAAATCCTTGAGAATGCGATTAAGCACAAGAAAGGGTCACCAGGCATGCGTAAAGCTGTTCTTAGCTTGGTGAAACAACCCCATGGTCACTGGATACAAGAACTTATCATGAACGTGTACACCATGTATGTGCACCATCTCCCTGGGTAGTATACCTTGCCTGCTGAGTGATATCGGCGCTGGATCAAGATCATTCACATAGTTGTTTTCTTCCTACGAGGTACCTACGTGTATTTATAGGTGGAAAGCAGCAATTGCTACTTTATTGTTGTTAGCAAGGTGCTTTGATATACATTGTAGAAAAGAACGATGACTTACAGCAACGAAAGCAGGAAATAAGAAAGTCTCCTCGTAACATAGAATTGCCTTTTTGTCATTGTTACACATAGCTGCAATGTGATAATATAATAATCAGCAAACAACATCTCCCATTTATAATTCATAAATGCCTCATCATTGTTATCAAGGTGCTTTAATATAACAAAAAATAACCAAGGAAACAGGGAAGTCATAACTTAGAGCGCCCTCTTTGCCCATTCCAAACCAGGTGCTGTTGACAACGGCGCCCGTCCACCCGTTTGGTCTGGCGGTGTTTGATGACTACATCTACTGGACAGACTGGGTGCGGCGCGCCGTCCTGCGAGCTGATAAGTACACCGCGGCCGACGTGACGTTCCTCAGGGCTAACATCCCTCAGCAACCCATGGGCATTGTTATCATGGCCGAAGATGCAAACAATTGTAAATATTGATTGTGATAGTCATCATCAGTTTCTTATAGTGTCCAATTTTTTTTCTCATTTTCATTTCATTTTATTTCATTAATTTTTCACATACAACATTGATACAAATACCTGTAAATGTTTGAAATAAATTAAAAATATATTTCAAATATATGCATTCAATTAAATTTCAAATATATTTCGAATATACTTTCCCCAAAAAATCCAAATATACATGTTAAGTAAATACTGTGAACATAATGAGTTAGCATTGAATGGGACATAAGTAAGCAAAGCTTGAAAAAAATGTCCCATGACATGTTTGAGAACATCGTACCTAATTATCTATGTGAAAAATAGACTGATGCTAAATGCTAAACAGTGAAGAAATCAGAAAAGGTGAACCAAGGAGGAGAGAAGGAAAAGGAGAGGAGAGAATATTTTCCCATACTATTGGATAGGTTGTTGTTGATAATTGTTTAATTATTAAGTTTGACGTATTTCTTTATTCGTCGTGCTTCATTTCATGTGCTGTTTCTTTATTTGATTTGTACATTGATTAATTTTATTCTCATTTTTTTGATGATTAATGTTAATGTATCAACCATCAGTTTCTTTTCATTTTTTTGGCAAAAAATGTGAATATTAAAAAAATAGATTAAATGTTTACTGTACTGTGTGTTTTCCTCAAATTGGCCACAGGTACGCTCTGGCCTTGTCATTTGAAGAACGGAGGGTGCGACGGGAACTGCTCGGCGAACATCAGTGGTCATGTGATCTGCTCCTGTAAGGAAAACCAGATGCTGGAAGACAATACACGATGTGTCAGTAAGTGACTTATTGCTCATCATCACCATCATCATCATCATCAGCATATTCATCATCATCAATGTTTAAAGTCCGTTTTAGCGATTGCTATAATTTTGCTTAGAGTCAGTCTCCAGTTCTATTACTGGGAGGGAAGTTCCGATCCAGTATCTTCTTCCATTTTCAGTGGATTTGTACAAAGTTTTATTTTGACCTGTAAAAGGGACCCCCTGTCCTTTGAATCTGCCTAGCAACCATAAATGTTCATGTGTGCATTCCTGTGAGCCTCCAATTTTGTTGCCTCCGTTTCCAAGGTGTCGACACGAACTGCAACAGCGGACACTTCACCTGTCGGGATGGGTCGTGCATCCTGTATGAAGAGAGCTGCGATGGCACCTCAGAGTGTGCAGATGGGTCAGATGAGAATGAAAACTACTGCAGTGAGTTGGCTATAAAATGATGATAATCGGCTTTAATGTAGTGCTTTTCTGAGACAGAGTACTGCTCAGAGCTGTGAGTTGGCTATAATTATGAAAATGATTGGCTTTTATATAGTGCTACTGCAGTGAGTTGCCTACAATAATAATTGGTTTTTATAAAGTGCTTCTCTGAGACGGATTAGTATTCAGTGCACCTAATTGTTACCGACAATAAACCATGATTCCTATGAGAATTTTCTACAATGTTTGTTTCATGATAAGACTCTGATTTTCAAAAACTTGATTTTGTGAGCATGATTCAGACCAATGCAGACCAGAAATCATGATTTCAATGGGAATTTTCTCTGATTATTTCTTGATTCAGGTACTCGTTACTGCCGTGATGGTTACCTGAAGTGCAACAATGGCCGCTGCGTGTCTGAAAGCCGGCGCTGCGACGGCACCGATGACTGCAAAGACAACAGCGATGAGGAAAATTGCGGTAAGACTAGAGGGTTTGGCCCGCATGTAGCTCAGTGAGTCATAGAGTACCAAAGTGTGCTGTCATATGAGTATGTTGTCAAGACAACTGGTTCTAAACTATGTGGGTAGAGCAAGCAGCAGGGACTCCCATTGGGAGTGCCAAACACTAGCCCGCTAGACAATGTTGGAGCAGTAAATTTCTCTCTTGAGGGATGTTGTTTAGAACTAGAGACCTGCATAACAATGGGTACATTGCAACTTCCAAACTCTCTTGGCCATGCCTCGGCTCCTGCCTGACATTTTGTTTTTCTTGCAATTAATCTTTAAAAATAAAATCAGTTCCATTGTTTGTTTCAGAATGCCATATTCCACTTATTCCTGACGTGCATGTGCGATGTAAAATGTGTGGATAAAAAGTTCCTTTTGAAGAGTTAAGATCACCCCGACCAAAATTATGGAATTGCCTAGTAATAATAATAATAATAAACCATGTTTATATAGCGCATAACACATATACATAAGAAAGTCTCTATGCGCTTCAAGGAGCACAGAAAAAGAGAAATGAGGTTACTGAGTTCCTTAAATCATTTTGCCATTTGGAATAGTACGTAGCTTGAGGATGTGAAATCACAAAACAAAGCACAGCTGTTATTGAAATATATGTTTCATTCTGAAAAGAAGTTCATTGTGGTACTCTCTGATTAACGAGAGAGAGAAAGAAAATAAGTGAGAAACATCTCAAATACAGTAGTAGACTAGAAAGAGGCCAGAAAGAGAGAGATAAAGAAATGCAGACATAAAAGGGAGAAAAGAAATCATGAGAGAGAAACAAAATGCACAAAAAGGAAGGGAAAGAGAGAAAAATAAGAATAGCAAGTACTGAGGTCCCACCTATCGCACTCTGTGTTGTGTTCCTCTCAGGTACTGTGGCCCCACTTAGTGCATTCTGTGTTGTATTTCTCTTCCCACTCCCAGGTTGCACAGAGGACCAGTTCCAGTGCGACAGCGGGGAGTGCATCCCGTTGACCAGTGTGTGTGACCACCGGCTGGACTGCCAGTTTGACGGGTCAGACGAGGTCAAGGATAAGTGCCGTAAGTCAGGGATGTGGTCATTGTCATCATCATCATTATGTTGATGGTGGTGATAGTGATGGTATTGGTAGTGGTGTTACATGAATGCAACAATGTTTGTTATTAAAGACAGCCAGTCCCTTTTTCAGATCACCACAAAACCATCGAAACATTGGCAAAACATATAGAGAAGTGTTAGCAAGCTCTATATTCACAATTTGAAACTGATACATAGTGTAAAATTCAAATAATGCTGGTAAACAACATCTGATTAATAATCTTTACCTCAGGCTCTTAGCAGTTTGTATTGAAATATCTGCTTTATTGATTAATCTGTTTATTAAATCATAAAACGCATTATGAAAAGGAACTTTCAAATTTTAAGCTTGCAAAAGGGACGGACAATCTTTAATAGTGATGAAAATAAATCCTTTTCTGAACCAGCACATGTTTTAACATAGACTGGTTGTGGTTGTGCGGAGCAATCTATCCATCTATCTATCTATCTATCCATCTATCTGTCTATCTATCTATCCATCTATCTATCTATCTATCTATCCATGTATCTATCTATCAATCCATCTATCTATCTTTGCATCTATCTATCCATCTATCCATCTATCTATCCATCTATCTATCTATCCATCTATCTATCTATCCATCTATCTATCTATACATCTATCTATCTATCTATCTATCCATCTATCTATCCATCTATCTATCTATCTATCTATCCATCTATCTATCTATCTATCTATCTATCTACCCATCTATCTATCTATCCATCTATCTATCTATCTATCTATCTATCTATCCATCTATCTATCTATCTATCTATCTATCCATCTATCTATCTATCTTTCCATCTTTCCATCTATCCATCTATCTATCTATCTAAATTGTACTTCGTCTGTACTGTACTGTACTTCCCTCCCCTTGGTAAATTGTTCATTCATTCATTCTTGATAAAGGTCTATAACCGAAAATTTGAATAATTGTTCTTCTCTGGCGTTTCATTCAATTTGTTTGTCTTCACCTATTTATCTATCTATCTATCTATCTATCTATCTGTCCATCTATTTATCTATCTATCTGTGTCTATTTATCTATTTATCTATCTATCTATCTATCTATCTGTCCATCTATTTATCTATCTATCTGTCTATCTATCTATCTATCTATCTATCTATTTATCTATCTATCTGTTATTGTTTTGTTTTGCAAGAGGAGAAGAAGCAGAGGAAGATGAATAAGTAAGATGAGAAAAAGACAAAGTACACGAAGGAACATAGGGTACAAATATCTTTAAAGGAAGTGGGGTACTTGGGGAAAGTGTCGATGGAAGTGCGATCATTTGCGCTGACCTACTAATATAGCCGGAAGTGTCCAGTTCACTACTTAGTACTCCTAAAATCTGAATATTGTATGTATATAGATTTCATAGTTCAAAATTTGTTACTATCTATATTGATAATTACCATTGCACCAATCTTTGCCATCCCCTCAGCTGAAGTTGATTGCAAGGAGTGGGGAAAAGAGATGTTCCAGATGCTGTCTAACGACACCAGCTTCATCAACTGCCCCAAAACCTCCGTCTGCATCCATCGCTCCTGGATCTGCGACAACGCCAACGACTGCGGCGATGGCAGCGACGAAGACCTCTGCTCCACCGGTGAGTATGAGTTATTTTCCGGATGACGGACAGAGCACACTGCCAAAAATGTTGAGACTGATACCCTCTTTGTCAGATTTTGAAAGAAACTTTATAGCTAGTTGCCAAAATTACAATAACTTCTCCACATTTTGCCTTTCTCATTTTTTTCTACTTTTCCCATTTATCAAATGAAAACTTATAGATTGGAAAATATTTCTTTTATTCACAAATTCATAACTAGATTTTGACACGATAAACTGTATAGTATGACTTTGGAGTTCAATGTGCAGAGAGCATGGGGGAAGAAAGCACACGTTCAGACCGGGAAATTTTACATCCCAAGAATTAAAGGTAAAAAAATAAAGAGTGCCACAGGAGGTCAGATTCGAGGAGCTCTTTGCGATAGGGAGAATTGGAAACTCTCTAAAGAAAGAAAATTATTACACCCAAAACCATAATGCTGACAAACATTTATTATAAGAAAGAGATAAACTAACTATGACATTGCTGTTTTCTCCCCAGGGACACCAGTTACCGTGAATCCCTGCCCTGACAACCAGTTCCAGTGCCCTAACGGACGCTGCATCCAGCAATCCTGGGTCTGCGACCGGGAGAACGACTGCGGAGATAACTACGATGAGCTCAACTGCTGTAAGGATAGAACATTGATGATGATGGTGATAGTGGTGGTGGTGATAGTAGTGGTGGTGGTGGTGGTGATGGTGGTGGTGGTGGGGGTGGTAGTGGTGGTGGGGGTGGTAGTGTTGGTGGTGGTGGTGATAGTGGTGGTGTTGGTGGTGGTGGTGGTGGTGGTGGTGGTGGTGGTGAAAGTGGTGTTGGTGGTGGTAGTGGTGTTGGTGATAGTGGTGGTGGTGGTGGTGGTAGTGGGGGTGGTGGTGGTGATAGTGGTGGTGGTGGTGGTGGTGGTGGTGGTGGTGGTGGTGGTGCTGGTAGTAGTGTTGGTGATAGTGGTGGTGGTGGTGGTGGTGTTGGTAGTGGTGTTGGTGATAGTGGTGGTGGTGATAGTGGTGGTGGTGGTGGTGGTAGTGGTGTTATTGATAGTGTTGGTGGTAGTTTGTATACAAAATCACAAAAATGAGCCGAATCCGGGATGACATTGTATGGTGACAATGATGCAGTGCCACGATAGTATACCCGATTGTCGCGAGTTTGGTCTCAAACACTAAGACGAAGACTACAAAGAAAGAAGTCTTGAAATCTTGCAGCGATATCCTTTCACGTTTCAGAATGATTGCGTGAAATGTTGAGGGGGGGGGGAGGCATTATGGTAAAGTGAATAAAATATGGGTAACATACACTTTCTTCCATTAAATGATCTCGATTTTCTTTTCCTACTCCAGCCAAGAGTTGTCCAGGAGACCAGTACAAGTGTCAGAATGGCAACTGCATCCCGCAAGCCTGGCTTTGTGACAGCGATAACGACTGCGGCGACAACACTGACGAGGACCACCCACTCGCCCACTGCAGTGAGTCCATGACCATCTAATCTTCATCTATATCAGTCTGTCTATCCCATGATAGCAATAGGGAGCTTTAGATTTAACAACCTAGCCCATGACCCAGAATCTTCTCTCCCCTAATACATTCTCCTCATTCTGTGTCATGAATCATCTTGCTTTAGATTTTTTCATTTTTTTCATTTTTTTACATTCTCCTCATTCTGTGTCATGAATAATCTTGCTATAGATTTTTTTATGTTGCGACGCAACGCAACTCAACAGAGCAATTAAAGTAAAATAGTGCCATGATTTGCGTCGCTGCGAATTTCACGAAGACATACAGGTCAAATGGCCTGAGAACGATTATGATACGATAGGCGACACAGGATGGACCACCTCGCCCATACACAGTCAAGCTGAATCCCCCAACTCAGAAGATTCCGTGTCATGGATGAGAAATCTAAAGTTTCCTAATATGAACATGAAACACAGGAGTTTTTTCTACGGGTGACAAACACAGCACACTGCCTGGAACGTCAAAACTGATGCTCCCTCTTTCTGATATTAAAAGAAACCTTTCTATATTTTTACCACACTTTGCCTCTCTCGTATCATTCCTCCTTTTCTGTTTAATTACTTTGTGATTAGTTAACAGCTTCCACTGAAAAAATTGAACTAAAAATGGTAAAACGGTAATGTTTTGTTCCCTTAAAGATGGCCCATCTCTTTTAAAAAGATCTGCAAACTTCATGGAAGTTTGCACATAGTTAGCATGTATCTTTGGGATACAAACTGAAATTCTAAGGTCAGAGGTACTATAACCCCCGAAGAATAAGTAAAAAAAAAATTACATTGAGATTTGATTCAAATTGATTGACAATCGTTGACTTTTTGAAATTACGACTATTTTCGTGGTACAAAAAAAGAAAGCTTGATCAATTATCGAAGATTATTTCCTCATGTTCCTCAAAACCGAATATTATGCTTTGTCGATTCCAGGGAAAGATTATACAGCCACTCTCTCTCTCTCTCAAATGATGACAAAGTCAGGGAAGTTTCAGAATTAGGTCTGCAAAAGGGACGGGCTACCTTTAATGACTCATTTTTACATGGTTAGATTTGTGACAAGTTTTTTTTATGGTCCATTGTAAGTTGTATTATTGTATGTTTTTTGATAAGGTTTTAGCAGTCTAAGGTATTCTGTAAGTCATAGCTTTTGTTAGGATGTGATGTAAAGAGTTCTTTTTGTACAAAGTCTTTTATGTTATCTCACATATTTACAAGGTATAACTATTTAATATCAGTCATATTATTTTTGCCTGTGGAAGTATCAGTCCTTCTTTTGGTATGTTTTGCATCGGTTGATCTTTGTTTCCATTTTGGTTACAGCCTTGTCATAAGCATTTGTTTGTGAAATCTATGTTCACGTTATTATGCATTGTATTACTTGTACGCAGGGCCCCCATCGAGTGCAAGCTCTCTGATGGGGCTACCTCGTTTCAAAAACGTTAATAAACAAAAATTAAACACCCTTTTCTGTCTCTCATAGGCAACAAGACTTGCCCTGGGGACAAGTTCTTGTGCCCAGACAACCCTCGATGTATCTCTCGTTCCTGGGTTTGTGACGGAGACAACGACTGTGGCGAATTCCAGGATGAGCATCCTGATCTCGGCTGCAGTAAGTCATGTGACTTATTCTTCTCCCATAATGCACCATGCGACGACATCCAGAATTTATTTGCAGCCCATTTGCATGGAGCTGATAGCATTTAAGTACCATCAATTGCGATAATGTTGGGAAAGGGATTATTATGCTTCGCTCAAACAAATTTATTATTTTATTTGATTGTTTGATCTCATAGCATGTTTTAGTTTGATCTACAGCTGCATTTTAGGTTGAATCTTTGATTGATTCTCGAATTGCGGTGTGGATCTTTGATTAAATTTGTTTGATTTTGCTTCAGACTTCACGCAGTGTAAGGACGAGGAGTTTGCCTGCGCCAACGGTCGCTGCATTCTGAAGTCCTGGACCTGCGATCACGATGATGACTGTGGCGACAGGTCAGATGAACCTCCCACATGCGGTAAGTAGTGAGGGCATTCCATGAGGTCAGGCAAAATCTCTGTGTGCCATACATACACAGTTGGGGGAAAATGCAAAGAAAATTATTTGTGTGAGAGATACTTTTCAAGCTGAACATCATGTAATGAACACACAGAATCTGCACAATACTGAGAAAAGTTAAGTTTTCACTGGGGATATACCAAGGCTCTTTCTTATTTTTTTTTTAATTTGAGGGGGAATCACATTGGAATGTTTTTTTTTTTTTAGAATATGCAAATTTTGTCAATGTTTTATAACAACATGATTAATCTCAGTATAGAAAGGTTATATCATTCACAGGATTTAGGATTGTGAAGTTTGTAATTTTTAAAGCTGCATTCTTATCCCCTGTTTTGAAGCACATTTGTTCAAAATCTTTGTTCTATGAGTTCAAAACATTGAGTTAAACTTGTTGTTCAAAATATGATGATGTACAAAAAGAAATTAGTGTAAACTAGAAAAAAAAATTATTGTTTCATATGTAAAAACAATATTTTGAAATGAATATGCTCATGAGATAAATATCAGGAAAAACACACGATTTAAGTAAAAATTTGCAAATACTGAACAGTGTTATTACGCCTGCTCATCTGACACTTTTCTACCCAGAATTCCCTGCATGCGAGGAGAACCAGCACCGCTGCAACAACAGCCGCTGTATCCCTAAACAATGGGTGTGTGACGGGGACAAGGATTGCCATGACGACTCCGATGAGAGCGGTTGTGACAGTGAGTATTCAGTGATATTCTGTCTATAGTCTTCAGGTGTTCAGGTGTTCCTAAAGCTGAAAATGATGGTTTCGACTTCTTGTCATGGTTACAAATGATATCACAAGTTTGTCATGACTTACTCACTCCCTCTCTTTCTCTTGTTCTTTCTGTCTGCCTGTTTTATTCAATCTCTTTTTCTCTTGCCCTCTGTTTATTTCTCTGTCTCTGTCTGACTGTCTGTCTGTCTGCCTGTCTGCCTGTCTGTCTGTCTGTCTGTCTCTGTCTCTCCCTCTCCCTCTCTCCCTCTCCCTCCCCTCTCTCTTTCATCATTCTTTCTCTTTCTCCCCTCCCCCATCTCTCTCTTTCTCGTTCTCTCACACTCTCTCTCCTTATCTCTCACTCTATCTTGATATATATCCCTCCCCCATTCTTACTTTCACTTATTTTGTTCTCTTCATCTCTCCCTCCCCCTCTCTCTCTCTCTCTCTCTCTCTGTGACTGTCTTTCTCTCTGTGTCTCTACATCTCTCTCTCTCTCTCTGTCTCACTGTCTTTCTCTCTCTCCCTCCCTTCATCTCTCTCTCTGTCTCTCTGTCTTTCCCTCTCCATCTCTCTCTCTCTCTCTCTCTCTCTCTATCCCCACAGCAGCACCAACTGCAGAGAACAACTGTACCAAGATCAATAAGTTCCAGTGCGGAGACGGACAGTGCATCCCTCGGTCAGCGAGATGCAACAAGAAGCAGGAATGTCTGGATGGGGCAGATGAAGAAAATTGCCGTGAGTAGTCACCCCTTGATTTGCGTTAAAGAGAAAGTCCACCTTTAAGTTAAAGGGATAGTTCACCCTGAAGATAAATTGGTTTTAATAAAAGCAGAAACATGAAAGAAACATATTAGTAAAGGTTTGATAAAAATCCGTCAAAGGATAAGAAAGTTATGAATTTTTTTAGTTTTAAATTTGTAACGTCACATAATAGAACTGGAAACTGACTTCAAGCGAAATTAAAGCGATCGCTTGACTTCCAGGAGGTTTTGGCTGGGTCATCTTAAACCTCCCGCTTATTGTAGCCAAGAGATCGGGGAGCGCAATACACACCACAATGCATGTGTTCAATGCGCTAAGCGATGCATCTGGCACTGCCAGGGGCAATAAGATGGTGGTTGTAGGTTTCAAATAACAACAAGGATAGGTTTTAATTTTCTCTGAAAAGCCTTGCGAAGTTATTTTGGTGTGAGATTCCAAACATGTTATCATTAGGGTACACTGCTGATTCCCCGCCAAGTTTCAATACTTTTGCGAATGGGCTTCCCTTCCTTTTAACCTAATTCTACCTCCCAACTCTCCTCCTCCCTAGTGTGTAAGAAGGACTTCCCTTGCTCTCAGGGCTGTGGAGACTTTGCGAGTGGTTTCTGGTGCTACTGTGTGGATGGATTCACCCTGCTCGATGACCAGGTCACCTGTGGACTCCAGCCAGACCGTGAGTACATTGTTTAAATTTCAAATGTCATACATGTAGAACAACCCTATTCTGACTGGGGGATTTTGATTGACCACCCCCCCCCCCCCCTGTACAAAATCCACACCTGCACATAATGACATGCTTTTTCATGACCTTTTCTTTTGCAGTTGTTACGATCAATTCACGTTAGAAAGGATCGCACAAAATGATACCAATATTTAGTTTATGTGTTTTTTATTATATGGGGTATTTCCCCTTTGAAATCAAGACAAACTTTCACAAATTTGTACAATGGTTTTATGACTTAATCTATGAATATTATACAAGTGAACGTAAGCTTACGATGCTGGAGGATACTGAAGTCAAATGAATCCACGGCTCCCGCTGATGGTCTAGTTGATAATCCGATCCAGTATTCCCAAATTATGATCGCAGTGTTGATTCCAATGTTGTACGCTGTAGAGCAGGTATTCCAGATTGTCAAGTCCAAATAGATGATCCAAGATGGCCAAATATTAATCCACAGAGTGTACGGCTTTCACAGGCAGGATCTTATAAGCACTATTTAACAGGCAGGTAGTTATACACGCAGGGAAAATCCTCGTATAAATCCTTGTATAAATCTGGCAACTATTGAGACCAAGTTCTGACTTGAGCTACATATAGACCGTGAGTGTATCTCGAGAGTGATCAATATCAAACATCATTGATAAACGTTATTAGAATTTAAGTTTTCGATAATACAAAATGATGATGGCAATAATGATGTCAATTCTTATTTGATTTGATTTGATTTATTTATTTTCTGCTTTATTTTCAATATGTCAAATGAGAACATAAGTGTAGATACATGTGCTTATCAGTATATAACGCAGGTTTATTTGAAAATTGCAATTTAATAATGTCTTCTTCTCCTGCCCCAGAACCCAAGCCCTACCTGCTGTTCTCTAACCGCTACCAGCTTCACACCTTGGGCATCGACGGCTCCAACTACACCACGCTCAATGTCAACGTGACAAACGCGGTGGCGCTAGACTATGACTGGGAGGAACGCACCATCTACTGGTCTGACGTCACTCTGCAAAACAGCACCATCAGCCGGTCCGATCTCACCAGCGGTAACACTGTGGTAAGAAAACTACCTCAGGCTTATTTGATATTGTAAACTGGGTTCAAGAACGCACCCTAAGCAGGTCAGTTCTCACCAGCGGTAACATTCAGGCTTATTTGATATTGTAAACTGGGTTAAAGAACGCACCCTAAGCAGGTCAGTTCTCACCAGCGGTAACACTGTGGTAAGAAAACTACCTCAGGCTTATTTGATATTGTAAACTGGGTTCAAGAACGCACCCTAAGCAGGTCAGTTCTCACCAGCGGTAACATTCAGGCTTATTTGATATTGTAAACTGGGTTAAAGAACGCACCCTAAGCAGGTCAGTTCTCACCAGCGGTAACACTGTGGTAAGAAAACTACCTCAGGCTTATTTGATATTGTAAACTGGGTTCAAGAACGCACCCTAAGCAGGTCCGATCTCACCAGCAGTAACATAGTGGTAAGAAAAGTAGCTCAGGTTTATTTGATATTGTAAACTGGGTTCAAGAATGCACCGTAAGCAGGTCTGATCTCACCAGCGGTAACATTGTGGTAAGAAAAGTAGGTCAGGCTTATTGGATATCGTAAACTGGGTTCAAGAACGCACCGTAAGTAGGTCAGATCTTGCCAGCGGTAACACTGTGGTTAGAAAACTACCTCAGGCTTATTTGATATTGTAAACTGGGTTCAAGAACGCACCGTAAGTAGGTCAGATCTCACCAGCGGTAACACAGTGGTAAGAAAACCAGCTCAGGCTTATTTGATATTGTAAACTGAGTTCAAGAATGCACTGTAAGCAGGTCCGATCTCACCAGCGGTAACATTATGGTAAGAAAACACTAGCTCAGGCTTATTTGATATTGTAAACTGGGTTCAAGAACGCACCATCTACTGGAGTAATTAGTACTTCAATCACAAATCCTCAAAATGTTTGGCCTGAACATTTTGAGGATTTGAGATATAATCCAAATGTGGATCATTTGAGGGCAAATAACTTTCAGCAAGTTTATGAAATGGACAATACATTAATTTCAGACCATTGGCAAGAAGATTGCTCATGATCACCCTAATGAGGGCTTTTTGTCTTCCTAGTATAGTATATTCCCTTTAATCAGCTGGTTCAACATTTCATGTTGCTTACTTCAGGTACTCCATGACGTGGGCATCCTCAACCCAGACGGTATCGCCGTGGACTGGGTCGGCAGGAACCTCTACTGGTGCGACAAGGGCATGAACGTCATCGAGGTCTCCCAGCTCGACAACCGCTACCGCAAAACCCTCATCAAGGAGAACCTGGACGAGCCCAGGGCCATCGCCCTCGACCCCAGGAAGGGGTGAGTCTGGGGAGATGGGGCACATTGTGTGGAGATGGTGTACACAATGTGTAGTGAATTTATGAAAAAGAGTGATTTTTAAAGTTTTCTTTGTATGTTTCCATGATGAGAGTGTGCTAATAAATGGCAAATCTTTTGGTGTTACATGATGTAGTTGTGTTCTTTTCCATGCTTGAAAGAAAAAGAAAGAGAGAAAGATTGATTTGACATCTCCAAAAAATTTGTTTGTGTTAGGAGTCAGTAGTGATGGTGCACATAATGTGTGATGAATTTATGTACAAGAGTGATTTTAGGTATTTTTTTTTGGTATATTTTCATGATAAGAGTGTCACAAGGGATACTGTTTACACGATCATAAAATGTTGGGTATTTGTTCAAATTAATTTTGTCCCCATATATGTGGAAATAGATGTTTAATTAAAGGAGGGCCCCCTAGTAGAACAGTGTTTAACCACTGAAGGAGCGACCCTGGGGAAATTATGCTTATAAATCAATTATTGATTTAATCCCAAAAGTATATTAAATCATATTAAGTGGAAAAGTGGTTAATACTGTAATTGGCATTCCATGAATATCATGCTTTGGACTATAAACGTTGTTTCCTTCTTGCATCTTGGCAGGATGATGTTTTGGACAGACTGGGGTGCAGCACCATACATTGGACGAGCAAGTAAGTCTTTATTATCATTATGCCTCCGCCACGAAGTGGCCGGAGGCATTATGTTTTCGGGTTGTCCGTCCGTCCGTCCGTCCGTCCGTCCGTCCGTCCGTCCCGAATCCGTTTAGGCAATATCTTGAGAACCGCTAACCAGATTTGCTTCAAACTTGGTACATGTGTGTATTGCATGAAACTAATGAAGTGTGTAAAATAGGGGTCAATTCTGATTGAGGTCAAAGGTCAAAGGTCAATGAAATTTGTGAAAACTTACCTTTTTCACAGTAAAGCCAAATCCAAGGATCCAGTTCTCATGAAACATGATACAAAGATGGATTACTACGTGGGACTAAACTGGTGACATTTTTTATTAAATTCTTAAAAGTTCAGAGGTCAAAGGTCAATGAACTTTGCCAAAATTGGCTAAAAA
Source organism: Arbacia lixula (assembly GCA_963669155.1). Classification (NCBI taxonomy): domain Eukaryota; kingdom Metazoa; phylum Echinodermata; class Echinoidea; order Arbacioida; family Arbaciidae; genus Arbacia; species Arbacia lixula. Next base: position 8,796,835 of record OZ022595.1, on the reverse strand, counting down.
CTGCCCCAAGCTTTATATTTTCCCCTTAAATCCAAATCCAAGGATGCAATTCTCATGAAACATATTACCAAGATAAATTACTACCTGGGAATAGACTGGTGACATTTGTGATAAAATTGCTGAAAGTTCAGAGGTCAAAGGTCAATGAACTTCGCCAAAATTGGTTAAAAACTGCCCCAAACTTCATATTTTTTACCATAAAACCCAATTCAAAAATGCAATTCTCATGAAACGTGGTACTAAGATGGATCACTACATGGGAGTAGACTAGTGACATTTTTGGTGAAATTCCTGGAAGGCCAGAGGTCAAAGATCAATGAACTTTGCAACAATTTGCTGAAAATTGGCCCCATATTGATATTTTTCACAATAAACCCAAATCAAATGTTGCAATTCTAATCAAACATGGTACAGAGATGTAACACTTCATGGAGGTAGATTGATGGAAGTTTGGGTAAAATTCCTGAAAGGTCAAAGGTCAATGAACTTTGCCAAAAATTAGCTAAAAAATTTCCCCCAAAGTAATATTTTTTCAAAATAAATCAAGATCCAATTGTGCAAAACCAACCAAACATGGTGCAAAGATGGATCACTACTTGGGGGTAGACTGATGATATTTTTGGTGAAAATTCTCAAAGGTCAGAGGTCAAATGTCAATGACCTTTGCCAAAATTGGCTAAAAATTGTGCCAAACTTAACATTTTTCACATTGAATGCAAAACAAATGGTTCAGTTTGCACCAAACATGGTATAGAGATGTATCACTTCATGGAGGTAGACTGGTGAAAGTGTGGATAAAATTTCTGAAAGGTCAAAGGTCAATGAACTTTACCCAAAAATTGGCTAATTTTAAACAAACTTAATACAAGGATGGCTTTAGACGGACTGATTAGATTGGAAGTCAAAGGTCAATGAACATTGCCAAACTTGGCCAAACATGGAAAAACAGAATATATTTTTCATAGGCACACATAGGAATTAAATGGTTCATTGCCCACCAAACAGGTTTTCTGGGAATAAATCTAAATAGAGCTAGCAAAGAGGCGGAGGCATATTTATCGACTGCGCGGCAGTCGAATTGCTCTAGTTTAATCTCTATCACCACTTCCATTCAAAAACTTCAACCGTGAACCTAAAATCATACTGAACCTAATTATAGATTTAACGGTAGGGGAACAACAAATGAAGTCTTTATGGACAACTGGTCGCTAAGGCAAGTTTTCCTGTACCACCTGATATCAACACTGGTAAAAATATTATCCTAAATTGATTGGACCTGTGCTACTTCTAGAAAAAACACTGTATACCAGGGAGTTTGATGCATATCATACCATTTATTGAATCTCTTTCCTGCTAGGTATGGATGGTCACAACTTCACCAGGCTGGTGACGGAGAAGATCCAGTGGCCTAATGCCCTGACCATCGACTACACCACCGACCGGGTCTACTGGGGGGATGCACGGGAGGACAAGATAGAGTTTGTCAGCTGGAATGGCACCAACAGGTGAGATGGAGATAGTGAAGATGGTGGTGGTGGTAGAAATGGGGGTGGTGGGGGTGGTGGTGGTGTTGGTGATGGTGATAGTGATGGTGGTGAGGGTGGTGGTGATGGTGACGGTGATGGTGATGGTGGTGGTGGTGGTGATGGTGGTGGTGGTGGTGATGGTGATGGTGGTGAGGGTGGTGGTGATGGTGGTGGTGGTGGTGGTGGTGGCGGTGGTGGCGGTGGTGGTGTTGGTGATGATGGTGATGGTGATGGTGGTGGTAGTGTTGGTGATGGTGATGGTGGTGGTGGTGGTGATGGGGGTGATGGTGGTGGTGATGATGGTGGTGGTGGTGGTGATGGTGGTGGTGGTGGTGATGATGGTGGTGATGGAGGTGGTGGTGGTGGTGGTGAGGGTGGTGGTGATGGTGGTGGTGTTGGTGTTGGTGATGGTGATGGTGGTGAGGGTGGTGGTGATGGTGAGGGTGGTAGTGATGGTGATGGTGGTGGTGTTGGTGGTGGTGGTGATGGTGGTGATGGTGATGGTGATGATAGTGACGGTGGTGGTGATGATGGTGGTGGTGTTGGTGATGGTGGTGGTGGTGGTAGTGATGGTGATGGTGATGGTGATGGTGGTGAGGGTGGTGGTGATGGTGATGGTGGTGAGGGTGGTAGTGATGGTGATGGTGGTGGTGATGGTGGTGGTGGTGGTGGTGATGGTGGTGGTGATGGTGATGGTGATGGTGGTGAGGGTGGTGGTGATGGTGATGGTGGTGGTGATGGTAGTGATGGTGATGGTGATGGTGATGGTGGTGAGGGTGGTGGTGATGGTGATGGTGGTGAGGGTGGTAGTGATGGTGATGGTGGTGTTGGTGGTGGTGGTGGTGGTGGTGGTGGTGGTGGTGATGGTGGTGATGGTGATGGTAGTGAGGGTGGTGGTGATGGTGGTGGTGGTAGTGGTCGTGATGTTGATAATAATGATGATGATGGTGGTGGTGATGGCGATGTTGCTAATGTTGGTGATAGTGCTTTTGATGATGGTGGTGGTGATGAGAATTACCAAGATAAAAGAGCAATCAACATTGAACAAAACAAACTGTTTTCTCTCATTCCTCTGAAGGCACACAGTAATCAGTACTGACATCCCCCATATCTTTGCCATTCTTTTTTATTTGGAGACTGCAAAGAGCTACTGTATAGACTGTTTTTCTCTTAAACCCTCAAGCTGTTTACTTCTCCCACTTTGGAGACACACATTGAGCCACTCCAATGTACCTCATATTTTTGGCATGCACCTGTTTCTCAGATCTATAGCAATCCATACTGAGAGAAACAGCATGTGTTCCTTCTCAATCCCCTTCTTTCTCTTTCTCTGCAGACACACAGTAATCGCATCCAATGTACCACATATCATTGCCATAAGTACAAATAGGCCTGAGATCAACGTCACAGGTGATTGCAATCTATTGCAGTCAGACTGCAGTCAATGTATGGAGCTGATTGCAATCACTGTGCATTTGATTTCAGGTTCTACTGTATGTTTGGAGACTGCAAAGATCTATAGACACCCAAACTGAACATAACTCCATTTCATCGTTCTTTGATAACCCTTAATCTTCCCCCCCCCCTCTCCAGACACACAGTGATCAGTTCTGATGTCCCCCACATCTTTGCCATGAGCTTGTTTGGAGACTTCATCTACTGGACTGACTGGGACCAACGGAGAGTCAAACGAGCTCACAAGTATACCGGAGAGAACCAGTCCGATCTGGTTCTGGCCGTCCACAGACCCATGGACGTACAGGTGCTACATCCACTCCGCCAACCCAGAGGTACGGTTAAACAATCTGCTCCGAAAAAAAATCTGATTTTGTTTAATTTCCACGATTTGAATCAAATCCTTGGGCCTGTAACATAAAGGTTTGTGATTCATCACAAAATGGCCGTGGCCAATCAACATCATTGTTGCCTGCGCTTTTTGTTCAAGTGACTGACCAGTAACCAATCAGAATTTGTCTTTCAACTTGCAATTGATCGCGAACCTCTATGTTACGGGGCCCTGGCGTGTCATATGTGCCTTTTTCATGAGTAAGATACACTTATCCCTTGGGGCAGCAGTTCATCTGACATATAGACTGACACAAGATCAGTCTGGAAATAAACAAAAATAAAAGCACAAAGATAAGATGTCTTTGAGCTTTCTTTTCTGTTCAGTATTAACCATGTCCCTTTCTCTACATGCACTTTGGAGCATTTTTTAATTTCTTGATGTCACATGCGTATGATGTATGATGTATGATTCGATTGCTCTTTTTGTCTTTTTGACGAAGGAATATTTATTTTTCATATAGAGGTTTGTGTGTTAAAAGGTGTTTTTAATGATATATCAAATGCAAATATAAAATAATGCATATCCTTTTGAGAAAATCAACATTTTCAAAAAAAATAGTACACAATATTTGGTTGAGCATCTTGCATGTGACATCGCAAAATCAAGCGTAACTTTCTTATCCTTTGACGGATTATCTTCAAAACTTCAGTAATATGTTGCTTTTAGGTTTCTGCATGTATTAACACCAAATTGATTTCAGGATGGACTATCCCTTTAAGTAGGAAAACTCACAAATCCTCTCACAATTTCCCCTCCATTTCCACTGTGGTTGTAGTTGAGAACAATCCCTGTGGCAAGAACAACGGCGGCTGCTCCAACCTCTGTCTTCTCAACCAAGAGGGCGGCAAGACCTGCGCCTGCCCAGAGAACTTCTACCTGGCGTCTGACGGCCTGTTGTGCTTCCATAACTGCACGGGCAGCCAGTTTGTCTGCTCCAACGACAAGTGTATTCCCTCGTGGTGGCGCTGTGACGGGGAGAATGATTGCGGTGATGGGTCGGATGAACCGAGCGATTGCCGTAAGTGGGACAGTCAAGTTTTTCAACCTTTAATCTGTTCTTTACTGAGCTTGCGTATTCGGGCTGGCTTTTCCCCACTTATATCTCGAGCAGCACGACTCCTGCATGATCTGCTCTATGGACAATAGACAACAGTCCATGAATTTCAAACTTCAAATTCTTATAGAGCGCAATTAAGCCACTCCCCTTTGGTTACGGGAAGCACTCGTTATTCCGAAGGTTCGTTAATCCGAACGTTACGCAACAAATGCTAGGATTAATGAACCCTTTTTCGTTTTCGAACTAACGAACATCAAGGTATAGGCAATTTACGTGTTTCGGCATTACAACCTTCAAAATAATGAACTTTTGAAATAAACGAACTTTCGGAGTATCGAAATGTAACCTTGGTTACTACAGTTCCATGGCAAGTTTTGACGTCGTAACTGGACCAGGGTTCTCGAAGCCCGAAAATCTAATTCTGAGCATCGGGTTAAAACTCTGAAATTGTCCAGATGGGCTTATGCATGCCTTGATAAAGCATTGGAAATGTCCTTTAACCCTAATACTCCCGGGGTATTTCAAAGCTTGTTATTACCGGGGGGGGGGGGGGGGGGGGGCCATTATGCCCCTTAAGGGTAAAAGAATTATGTAATCTACAAAGTTGTATAGCGTAATTTACAAAAGTCCTTTTATTTTTTTTTAAACTAATTAATTTATGCTAATTTATGCGAGAAATCATAGATTTTGGTATTTCTCACTAAATAAAGCCTCAGGAATAGCAATTTTTGGTACAAATGTCTTTCATAACTCCCTCATCAATTCTTGAAAGAAAAAGATAGGTTGCGGTAATTATTTCTTATGTATTTTATTGTTTTGCAATTTTCTTATGTATTTCTTTGTTTTTCGTCAAGCATTTTTTTGCTATTTGACAAAATTACAACCACATTTCATTTTATATTGCTCAAAAATATTTGAAACAATGATAACACTTATTAGAAAAGTATTTACATAAATTGGAAAAGCTCCTGATTTTATCCATAGGATTATACACAGTCATATAGAGAAATAGCGAAATTTCAGTGACATCTGTTCGGTAAACGTAATCTGACACCCGCACGGTAGGTCCGATCGCCATAAATTTGGTATCAAAA